>JBBBDQ010000604.1:1340000-1400000 GCA_037127315.1 Ascarosepion bandense | reverse complement strand
CCATACTTCTTTCCACACCGCCCTGTATATACTTTCCTTTCTCTCACCTTCGCAACTGTCATCACACCTGTATTCCCATCTTTCTCTTGCTCCTTTCTAACTGGTTTGTCCTTCTCCTCATTCTCCTCTAATCCTTTTTACTCTTATGTAGCACTCTGCACATCAGTGGCGTTCCCGCCTTGCTCGGGGTGATATGATTAAAATAAATAAATAAATAAATAAATAAATAAATATATGTGAAGTTTATGTATATAGAGTCATGTGTATATTAAGTTCCAAACACGTTTAGCACATTGTTACTGTATTCATAATTGATGTTAAGTATAGGATTTCACTTCCATATTAGTAATGTTTCCATTATTATTAATCTCCTTTTGCATGTGGATGACGCTATTATGCATGTATTGCTAACAAATATGTCACAGATAGGTCTAGGTATATACACTGCCGGCCATAATTATTAGGCCACCCCAGTGTTTTAAAAATATGATGTATTTTATACCATTTTTAGTTTTTATTGCACAGGGAATAATTGTAAATGAAAATAGAATGGTTCTTTTGTTAATACTGCACAATAACATGTGCATCAAATGAATTAATAAATATTTAATAATTACCTATGTTGCAGTTTCATCAATGAAAGAATGAAGAAAATTTTTGGGTGATTCGGACAAATTCATCTTTACTTTCTTGCCTTGCAAAATTTTGCAAAGTAATAATAACAAAAGAAACATTCTATTTACATTTAGAATTATCCACTTGGCAATAAATACTAAAAATTGTATGAAAAAAAAACTCAGGTGGCCTAATAATTATGGCCGGTAGTGTGAGTGTGTATATATATATATATATAGTCATCCGCAGACAGATCTGTTTCGCTGTATCACAGCTCATCAGTACAGTTAGACTCCGACTGCTTTTAACCCAGGATTGAAACCCGACCAAATTCTACCTCTGGGCTATGAACGCTCGGTAAAAGAAGGCAAACTTTTTAGCGTGTGTATTATCATTATACACGCCCAATAGCCAGAGTGCTCTAATTCATAACTGAATGAACGATGCGTAAATGCCAGAGTAGCTAGTTTTTCAAAGTCTACCATTCTTCCAGAGTGCTCAATCAGGGTGTGAGAGCGTAAATAGTCTTCCGCAGACAGATCTGTTTCGATGTATCACAGCTCATCAGTGCGGTTAGACTCCATTGCTTTTAACCCAGGATTGAAACCCGACTGAATTGGCGTCAGTCGACGATTCTATTTCTGGGCTATGGACGCTCGGTAGAAGAAGGCAGACTTTTTAGCGTGTGTATTATCATTATACACGCCCAATAGCCAGAGTGATCTAATTCATTACTGAATGAGCGATGCGTACATGCCAGAGTAGCTATTGTTTTTCAAAGTCTACCATTCTTCCAGAGTGTGTGAGAGCGTAAATAGTCATCTGCAGACAGATCTGTTTCGCTGTTTCACAGCTCATCAGTGCAGTTAGACATCCGACTGCTTTTATATATATATATATATATATATATATATATATATATAGAGAGAGAGAGAGAGAGAGAGAGAGAAAGAAAGAAAGCAAGAAATCAAGTAAATGTTGTTTGAATTAGAATTGTTTTTACTATGTTTCGGTCGTCTATCTATATACGGTGCACGTTAGCAATTTCTGAGAAAGTCATATTCAGTAATTAAAGCTTACACTTCAAATTATTTTATTATAGAGAGCATTGTAAATTATTTTAATGTGGAATATACTGAAAGTCAAACATAATATACGATACAATTTGTTAAACAGACTCTCGGTCTCGGCTGACCCTAAACTCTTCAAATATAGGGTCAGCCGTTATCATTCCTATATATATATATATATATATATATATATATATATATATTCATGATTTACTCTTCTTAAGCCCCTCTCCCGTTCATGTAACAACCTCATTTGCTAACACTCTACTTTGAGTGACTCTTGGGCTTTGTATCTGTATAAAAATCGCTAGTGTTTCAAAAGTTAGATACACCGATTTACAACAAAACAAACGAAAAAGTGAATAAAACTGCTACGCATTAATTTATATGGCGATTTTCTAAGCATAGCATAGATGTGGCACAAGGCCGAATGTATAGAGCACCCAGTGAGGATCAGGTTCACTATTCATTTGTAATTGATCTACCGAGACAAGCTTGTTTCCCATGACATCACGTCTAAGTGCTCAAGTATTAACTGTTATGAAATACCTATTAAGCTTTAAAAGCGAATTGAGAACAATTTAAACCCAGTGAATTGAATAAAGGTTTCGGATCAGTAATTCTATGAAAATTACTAAGTGTGACGACAAATACCTGAAGAAGACCAGGGGCTACACTGATCGAAACATTGTGAGCATATCAAACATAATTAGCCTGGTGGTATCGTGCTAATTACTATTATGTGAATATATGCTAAGTTCTCAGTTCAAGTTCATAATCTGACTAAAGCAAACCTCATCATTGTTTTTTGTCGAAACGAGACTTTCAGCATTTGAGGAAGACCAACTGCTAGAATGAGCAAATTGAATCCGCAAAACTGAATCAGCAAAACTGAATCAGCAAAGCTCAATCAGCAAAGCTCATTCATCAAAATTCAATCAACAAGATACAACAATCAAACTTACGAGTTCAGAACTGTTAAAAACCAATTTGCAAAATAAATTTCAAAAGAGTTAACAAAGAGTCTACGAGCTACTCGTTTAATATTAATAGCATTTTGAAAATTAAAAACAAAAAGAAAAAAAGGCCATCAAAATTTGAGTCATCAAATGCCAATTAATTATTTTCCTCTTCAACTAAATTTGAGAACGGAAGCCATGACAGAAACTTGTTCCAATTAGAAAAAAAATCGTGCTTCAGTGAGCATGGAAATTTAATTACATTCGGTTGATTTGTTTGAGAAATTCTTTTGACACACCTTGCATATTACTTTGTCCACGGATTTCACATTCCTAACTATCTCTGAGAGGGTAATTCCTGACGGTGGTATTTATCCTCACAAAAGGGGACACAGTTTCGAATATTTACTTTATTAAAACTAACTGACACTAATTTAAAACAAAACAAAACAAAACAAATCAACAAAATATGAAAAAACACACACACAAAAAAAACAGTGTGTCTGCCGAAACACGTGCACTAGTAACATAAGAAGAAATACGAATTTGATGAAAATACCGCGTATTTTTCTATTTTAGATGCACCATTTTATAAATTATATTTTGATTTATTTCAGCGGAAACAAATATTTATTTATATTTATATTTTAACTGAATCAATGAAAATAAAACCAAATACTGATGAGAGCGACAATTTTCCAAATTGTCTTTTAAATATATATATATATATATATATCTGCCGACCGCAAGTGGAATGACTACATTGAATCAATAGCTGAATCTACTGCTGAGAAGGTCGGGTCACTGTGTCGGGCCAGGAAGTTTTTCTCGCCTGAGTCCATCTTGCGCATATACAAATCAACCATCCGCCCGTGCATTAAATATGGTTTTGATATCTGATCAGCGCGCCCCTGCTATTCATCTCGGGGTTCTATACAGAATTCAGAAGAGAATCTGCATTGTAATTGGTCCAGACATGGCTGATCGACTCCAGCCTTTTTCTCACCGACAGGATGTGGCTTCCCTCTGTCTCTTCTACAGTTATTTTTATGGCTTCTGATCCTGACGAGCTTAGCTCTACAAGAATTTGAAAGAGCAACCAGAATAGAAAACAGGTCCGAATCCCTTTTAGAGTAAAACGAACCGAATGCAGCCGCCATTTCAACTGTATTAGCTACTTTTCTTGCACTTCCCGCCTGTGGAACTCTCTTCTCTATACTTGTTCTCTGATAGTTACAATTTCCAAAAGTTGAAATGCGACGTAAATTGCCATCTCTTATCCTCTTGACCACCATCCTTTTCTCATCCTTACCCCCAAACCTCCTGTATCTTGTTCTTCCCCCCTTTTCACTCTACCCTCGCGTAATTCTCTTCACACAAGTATTTTCATCCTTATTTGGCCCATTTTTTGACACCAGTTACGCTTGTGTTTCACTTTTTCTTCGCTCTCCTCCTATGTAACTTTTCACTGACCTCTTATATAGCCCCATCCCCCGCCCACCTGTGACAGAACTGCCCTGCTTGGGATGAAATAATTATATATATATATATATATAGTAGCAGTATAGTCCGACGTTGCTCGGTTGTAATGAAAGCTTTAAAACTAATCCATGGTCCTGGAGCTCAGACTCAGCCTAAATAATATTTGTGTGAAGTTTGGTGAGAATCGGATAAAAATTGTGGATTTGTATAAACTAATCCATGGTCCTGGAAATCAGACTCTTTGGACGTTGGCACGAAAGACTAAAAAGCAATAGTTGTTTCCAGTTAAAGCGAAACCGTAGACTGAAAGAAAAATGAATAGATGTAAGTCAAATTTTCATTTCCTGGTATCGATATCAAATAAGTTTTTTTCGTCGTAAACTGAATTTTGAAGGCTAAATAGGTCCTCTGAGTAAATGGTATCATGGCTGAGACTAAGAACTACAATTATACCTACTTAGAGCCAAACCCGAAGCAAAAACTAAAATAAAAAGGCTGAAAAAAATACACACATACAGGCAAATAAACAGACACACACACAAATTTGCCTTTTTATTGATTTTCTGCACTAATGAAAGAACTGCAACCTTGACACTTCTGAATATCGTTTCTTACGTCTTTGTCTATGGGTGTATCAAATTTGATTAAAATTGGACCACTCCTTCTATAACCCGATTTTTTCGATTATCGATTTTCGATATTCATTGGAGGTACCTCGACACAAAACTTTGCTAAAAAGACTCGCAAACGCTTAGAGTACAACTGTGTAAATTTTCAAGAAAATCAGTTCAGCGTTTCGGAGTCTATAGGTAACGGACACACACACAGACAAAGTTCCATTATAAATAATTTTATATATATATATATATATATATATATATATACGCACTTTTAGATTTCGTAATGTTTCCCTTACATATACATTATTGCACTCTAGACATTTATTTTGTAATTCCGGACATCTTATCATATCTGGTATTAACAGTTGACCGAAGAAATTAGAGCTAAAATAATTAAAATAACTAAAATAATTACACCATTCCTTGGCCCCATTAGCACTAGACATATTAGACACTCAGGTGACTTTATAAAATTAGAAATATTAATATGACTAACTTATCTATAGCAAGTTTGGATATAAAGTCACTCCATACTAACATAGACGCTAAAAAATATCTAAACATTCTTACAAACCATCTCAAAAAATCCAAAGTAAAGCTGCCCCTACCTATCCAAAAAAATAATAAAAATATGCACATTAATCACTAACCGTTGTTATTTCTCTTTTAACAACATGTATGAAATGTTAAGGAAAGTTACGAAATGGTATTAACCAATATATTTATTCAATTTATTTGTTTGAACATTAGTTTAATGTATACTCGTATTTGAGTAGATCATGTTTTTTAAATAATTAAACAGTATATATATATACATACACTGGCTTGGAATATTCGAGTAATCTTATCAGGAAAGGTGCATATTTTTTTAACAAAATACCTCAAATATTCAAGCCGGTAGATATAAATAAATATACTGTTCAATTATATAAAAAAAAATACAGAGTTTCGACTTGAATACGAGTATCCTTCAAAAATAATGTTCAAACAAATAAATTTGAATATATATATATATGTATACATATACACTGTGTGTTTCTGCGTGTGTGTGTGTTTCTTAAAAAGAGTTTTTTTGCCTGACATCTCACAAAATATATTTTCCAGGTCAGATAGTATCGTTTAAAAAATTGATTGAAGTTTTGGAAAAGAGCAAATTCAATTTTAAGTGCGACTGGAAGTGCGAGAACGTAACCGAAGCAAAGCAGATGGTTTTGAAAGGAGTTTCAACCAGATGAACCAATCATGGCTAATCATCGTTTGGATTAGAAATACATTCGAAGCAGAAGGAACAGTTCGACACACCCTTTCATTCAACATACATCTCGCTAATGGATTTTGTATTAGAAAGACCCCGAAAAATAAAGTTAATCGCATAAACCAAAAACGATCGATGGGTTGAAAGCAATCATGGAAAGAGAATACGCTCAAATCCCAAATGAACAACTTAATGCTGTGCGTAACTCGATGGATTTGTTTATCAGTGGCTGAGTCAGAACAACTATTATTTGGAAGAAGCACGATCGCTCAGAATAATTGCGCAAGGTTTTACACTTAATTTTGAATTATAAATCTTTGATGTTGTTTAAATGACATCAGATTAATAAACAACCAAATAGTAAATATATTTCTGTGACAACAGGAGAAACACCCCGCCCCCCACACACATATATGTATATATGTAGCTTTACTGATAAAAAATTATTTTGGCAACCAATTTTTTTTTTATCGTAAAATGGTCGATATCGGAAAAGATAGAACGTTGATAAGATTAATGCTGATAAGTATATCGATTAACTGAGCAGGTTCATGCCGAGTTCGAAGTTTCATGAAAGCACCGTGATGCTGTCGTCACTCATTAGGGCTAAGTGACGAATTATATTTTCAATCTGCATATCGAAACTTGTCACGACATCATAATAATTCCCTCCTGAAACTTCGAAGCGACAAACTTACCTCCATTAAACCTATCAAATTTTATCTTTAATCCGATATCAAGCAGTTGTCATCTGCAAAAAGAGCAACCCAAAAATGCCAAATACAAGCAGGGGATACTAGAATCAAGCAAGTACAAAAATTTAAATACCTAGGAAGTGTTCTAACAGGAGATGGAAAGTTCGACACAGAGATCCGAAGGCGAATTGGCATGGCGAATGACACGTTCCAGAAGCTGAGTAAAGTACTACGACATAGGAAAATTTCACTAGAAACAAAGAAGAGAGTGCTAGATTGTTATGTTATGTCAGTTCTTCAGTATGGCAGTGAATGTTGGACAATATCATCCAAGATTAAGGAAAAACTTGAAGTAGCGGAAATGTGGTTCTACAGAAGGATGCTGCGGATATCATGGACCGAGCATATGAGCAATGATGAGGTGTTGGAAAGAATGGCAACGAAAAGGAAATTCATAGTGAGCATCAGGAAGAGACAACTGAAGTTCCTGGGACATGCAATAAGGAAGGAGAGCTTGGAGAACCTGATACTGACTGGCCAGATAGAAGGAAAGAGAGACAGAGGAATACAGCGGATAACATATTTGCAGGGCCTGATCGGGTGGATGACGGAACGGGGGTTGTGTGGAGTAACATTAAGAGCCACCAGGGATAGGGAGAGGTGGAAAGCCATGACCGCCTACGTCCTGAAAGGATAGGGCACATAGAAGAAGAAGAAAGAAATCTGAAGGACGTCATTGTTATTTTGCACCCACTACAGGGACATCTAATGTAATGCTGGCAAAGTGCGTCTATGGAAAGAGAATATGACAGGACTCATCCCCTCCGCAGACCCCTTTTTTTCCTCCTACTCGACTAGTTTCAACCAAAAGGCGAGAAATACAGTAAACTCTGCTATTTAACACATAATTTGACATAGGGGAAAAGAGGAGGGTACATGTTTTTTTCCAATATTATTTAAGCGAAAGTGAACATAGCGAACTCGAGCGAAATTTGAACTTGACTCGCCAAATTCTCTTTCCTCGTACCGATCCGATTCACCTGCTGCACATATTTTATCGATATATTTTATTCCTCTTTGTTTTGAAACAATGACTCGTTCTTTCTTTGCAATGCAATGTTGAATTATTATATCAAAGGAACGTCGATGTTGTCCATTGCATTATCTCATGCGTTCCTATTTACCCGGACTCACACGAGTCAGTAAAATAAATGCGCGGGACAGATAATAGGAGTCGTAAAAATGATTATTCATACCGTCACACAATAGGTTAACTTTGTGATTAATAAAAAAAAAAGATGGAAATTCAATGAGTACAGCTCACTTTACTTAACCTTTTACGAATTTTAGAAAGGAAAATTTTACGAAAATATCCTTCGAGAAATTTCGCTAAAGTAAATGAAGAAAATAAAAAGTCAGTTCATTACTATCCTTTGCTTACAATTATGAGGAATGCGGTTTTCAAATCCTTCGTTCTAATTTCAAACTGAGACCAGAGTCATAATCAGTGGCGATTGTGGAACTCTGAAGGGGAAGGGGCACTTAGGCGCCGATATTTTTCCGAGGAGGGGGCAGACTCAAGCAACGTCTTCATTTTCATACTACACCACTATCGTATACAAAACTTAAATTAGTTTAAGTATAAGTATGTTACTTCATTAAATCAAACAGAATAGATTTTCATTCATAGTAGTGGAGTTCTAATTTATTCTTGCCCCCTTTTCCACTCTCAAGCTGTTGAAACACAAGAGAGATTTTGAGTTTGAGCCTTGTTTACCAACCTCTGTGGGTTATTTAATGCCAAAAAGGTAGGGCTTTAAGGTTGTTGTTGTTTTTTTTATGTTTGGCTATACTGAGAAGGTTGATTTAGTCAGATTTTGATGATTTTTTCTTAATTTTTATTTTAGAAAACTGAAGATGAAGATTTTCGAAAACTGAAGATCAAAAAATGTATTGCGGGTAATAATCTTTTTCCCCTCATAAATCTAGATCTTTCTACCAAAGTTCTTTCCTACACTTTTACAGTGCTCCGACCGCAGTTTGGGGGTCAACTATCTGCCCATAGCTGGGACCCTAACAGGTCAGGGTGGACCTGGGAACAACAGCAATTAAGAGGTGGTTCCATGCTCCTCACAACCTCTCAATCAGAGGCCTTGCTGCCGGATGCAGTTTACCGTCATACCCAGGACCACAAGAGAGGTTAATTTCAAAGCAAAATCAGAGTTAATACCAAAATCAATACTAACAGAACAGTGTGATTTGTCCGCTCTGATTTTTCTCTTCTACAAAACTATGTACGTGTCCTTAAAAAGGTAATTGAAAAAGAAAACACAAAGACAAGTGCTAAACCGAAGTGCCAGCCAAAATTCGGAGATGGGGGACTTGGCTCCTTCTGGCCACCCCGTAGAATCCCCACCGATCAAAACACCCACTTCCTCTCTAAAAACTCACATTTTTTTTTCTTTTATGGCATATCAACCTCAGCGGGTCATTTATTGCCAACTAAATTTTATTTATTTATTGCTGGTAATACCTTTTTCTTTCAACAATTTATTGTTGTTTTTATATAAGTTGTGTGTCTAGTAATACTTTTTTCTTTTCGAGTATCAACATTCATTGGTATTTGTTTTTAAGGTCAGGGCCCCCAAGTCCTACCCTTGTTATTTAACCCATAACTGGAGCGACGAGACGGATTAATACCTTTCCCAAGCGTACCAGTGCTTAAGTGAAGGCAGTGTATTCAATTGGAATTCGAAATCGGCTCACCGATTTCTCTTTCCGAGCAGATATCCACTGCACCTCAACGCACATCCGTCACTAAACGCTAACAGCACCTGGTATTCCCAAGCGATCACCCATCTAAGTACTGACTACTGACCAGGCTCAACGTTGCTTAACTTCGGTGATCGAGCGAGAACCGGTGTATTCAACGTGTTATGGCCGTAAGCCTCCCTTTAAGTAAATACATTATTATCAGTTCTGGAATTTCAGCTAAACATACTGTATAGATATCTAAGAAGTAGAAACGATGTAGTTCTTTTATTTCTTGAATCCCTACGCTAAAAAAGAACTCGAATAATAATATTGTAAACATTTTCTCAAGTTATCATGGTTATTTACTTTGAATCTATGACTTTCTATCCCACTTTACCAAAAGATTCTGGGCATGGCAATAAACTGTATTCGGCGGCAAGGCTTCTGATTAGGAGGTTGTGAGGAGCATGGAACCTCCTTTTAATTGCTGTTGTTCTCAGGTCCACCCTGACGCCGAGTGATAGCATCTGTTAGGGCCTCAGCTATGGGCAAAAAGTTAACTCCCAAACTGGGGTCAAAACACTATGAAAGTATACAAATACACTTTTATAGAAATATATACATAAAAATAGATAATTTTTATAGAAAAATATACATTTCTGAAGGTAAAATGTTACCAACAATACATTTTTGAAGAAAAAAATTATTCCCAGCAAAACATGTTTGAATGCAAAACTAGAAGATATTTTCAGTTTTCTGAAATAAAAAATGATAATAACAAATTTTCATTAAAATCTGACTAAATCGACCATCTCACTATGAGTGAACATTAAAAAATACTTTAAACACCCACCTGGTGTGGCCTTCATCTCTTGAAATTCACAAGAATCTATTCTCTTCTTGTAAATACATTATCAGTTCTGGAATTTCAGCTAAACTTATTGTATAGAAATCTAAGAAGTAGAAACGATGCGGTTCTTGTATTTCTTGTATTCCTACGCTAAAAAAGAACTCGAATAATAATATTATAAACTTTGTTATCAATTCTTATTTCATGCTTATTTACTTTGACTTTGAATCTATTTCATTTAACCTTGCAAAAAAAAAAAAAACTGTCGCTAGGGAACGCTTCTGAAAGGCGTGTATTTTCTCCCTAGTCTCTTTGCTCTGAATCTATACTTAATCTTTCTTTTTGTCGTCAAATATAATGTTGACTTTTACCATAAAATTATCGTCAATGATTTCCATTTCATTATCCTTTGCGTTCCTATTTACTCGGTCTCACAGGAGACCGTAAAACTTTATTTGTGGAAGAGACAACATTAAGTCTTACAGATAATCATTTATCTCGTCTGGCAACAAATGTGCTTATATATAGTGTGGTCCAAAAGCCATCAAAGGATTTTAAAATTTAATAACACATTTATTTTTTCAATTTATTTTTCAGTACCATAGTATTATTTAGTTCTCTATCCTGGGCCCGACGCTCTTCCTTATTTTCTCTATCCTGGGCCCGACGCTCTTCCTTATTTTCTCTATCCTGGGCCCGACGCTCTTCCTTATTTTCTCTATCCTGGGCCCGACGCTCTTCCTTATTTTCATCAACGACCTCCCAGATGAGATCAAGTCCCAAGTAGGCATCTACGCAGATGACACGACAATATACTCCCGCACCAGTAAGAAACCTGTCGTGGCGGACAGACATAATCTCGCTGCTGACCTTGAACGGGATCTACACTCTGTGGTGAACTGGGGCAAGAAGTGGCTTGTCAACTTCAATTCATCTAAGACCTAGCTGTTGTCTGTCAACCATTACAGGCAACCTCTCCTGCCTCCCATAAGCATGGACCAAGCGATTCTCCCGGAGAGTAATACACTACGCCTCCTCGGACTTACCCTGTCCTCAGACCTCAAATGGAACCACTATCTTGAATCCATAGCAAAATCTACTGCTAAGAAGGTTGGGTCACTATGTCGATCCAGGATGTTTTTCCACCTGAATCCATCCTGCATATATACAAGTCAACCATCCGTCAGTGCATGGAGTACTGCTGCCATTTATGGTCAGGTGCCCCTGCTGTTCTCCTCAGTGTTCTTGACAGGCTCCAAAGAAGAGTCTGTAATGTGATAGGTACTGATCTGGCGGCTCGACTGCAGCCACTTCCCCATCGTCGAAATGTGGCCACCCTTTGTTCTATAAATACTTTCATGGCTTCTGCTCAGACGAACTTAAGTCACTGATACCTCCTCAACAGGTGTTTACTCGTGCAACCACTGGCAACTGGGTCCCACCCATTCACAGTCAGGTTAGCCAAATGCAGACAGATATAGAAAATAGATTTACACTAGTTAAAAAAAGGCACTCTCTTTTAAGTGAAATCCATTTTCAGCTTAGCACGAACGTGTCCTTTCTAAGGCGATTTCTATCACGTCCTTCAGTGTTCAGGCTTTACTGCTTTGATGTTTGAATGTCAGAAAGTCTGAGGCTTGTTGTTAGAAATAGTTTTCTTCGCTGGAAGAAATCAAAGCTTGTCAGATTCAAGAGAACATAGTTGTTAGTTTATGCCGCAATCGTAATAAATTGTTCTTTTTCCCAAAATTTTCCCGAGAAACTGGATTGTGGTCTTTGCTGTTTGAGGAGTTGCCCCGTCTTGTTGCACGGAAATGGATTGATACTTTTAAGAATTCATTGTAGGGGATGTGCGTTTTGGTACAGTGGGTATCAACTTGAAATGAGAAATCGGAGAGCCGTGTTCGAATTCCTGTTAAATTCTTTGCGTTTACTTACTCGCAAATACTTTATTAATCCGTCACATCTCTCTCTTCAGATTGGGGACCTTGAGATGGTGTAATGGTTAGCAAGCTTGTCTCGCTATGAATTTTTTACGACATGAGTTCGATCTTTGAATTCGATGGATGCTCCATGCTATTATCCTTGTGCCATATCTAAGCGGTATTTAGAAAATTTACTCTCTGTCGATTGTGTTCTATAGCCTTGGTTGGCAACCAGTCTACCGCATAAATAAATGGCAACCTACTGTTGGAGAAATCTTCTGCCCAGATAGTAATATTTCTTTCGAGACATGATCACCCAATCGAGTATCACGTATGGCACTTAACTGACTAAAAATATCTAAACCATCCGGGAGTGACTTCGAGTCGACGCACTCGGATCTTTTTTATAGTCTTCCTTACTTGTGTTGCGAGATACCAGTGTGTTTGGGTAAATATTTAGTCAGCGTTATGTCGCGTTGTGATGTGGGATGTAGTGCAATAGATATCGGCTTGGAAAGAGAAGCCGGGGAGCCGAGTTCGAATTCCAGTTGAATTCATTGCATTCAATTACGCGCAAATAACCTTGGGAAAGGTATTAATTCGTTCTTTTCTCCCAGTTATGGGTTAAATAACAGGACAGATTGGGTTCTATAGCTTTGATTGGCAATCAGTCTACCGCAGAAAGCAATGGCAACCTACTGCGGGTAATCTTCTGCCCAGTCAGTCATGTCTCTTTCGAGACATGATTGCCCAAGCGTGCATCACGTATGGCACTTAACTGACTATGTTGCGTGAATCAACAGCTTGGTGACTTTTGAACCACCCTGTATATTTTCTTCTGCTTCTTCTTCTTCTTCTACTTTTACTCTCCAGAATGTGAACGATCACTGCTCTCCACAACATTCTACCCTTTGTAGCACTTAGTAACTTTTTCACTATCCATCTTATTTCCTTCTCTGTCATCCAGTTATACAAACCGTTTCCCTTTACCCATACTGCTTTCAATATGACTTGTGAGTGTCAAATTCTACAAGCCTTATTTTCTCATTTCAAGTGCCTCTTTCAGTATGAGTTCTCCATTTGCTTCTATTTTTCTGAAGTTGTCTTTATTGCTATCAAGCTCTGTCCACAATATTCTCAACATGCTTCTGTAGAACTGCATCCTTGTTGTCTCATGCCTCCTCTTCATCTGTCCAGTACTCATAAACCTGGGAACCTGGCCGTGGTGTAATGGCTAACAAAGTTGTTTCGCCAAATCTATTAAAACTAAGTAGTGATATCGAATCCTCACTGGGTGCCTCATATTTCCGGCCTTGTGCCACATCTAATCTACTTTTAGAAAATCACCATAACCATGTATCCCTTCAGCTCTATTTTCTTTTTTTTTCTTTTTGTTTCTTAGGAAATTTTCTTGTTTCTTAATGCTTTGCTTAGTTTTTTGGAAGGCATCTTTCGCTACTCCAATGCGACTTCGGATTTCAGTGACACATTTTCGACTATCACGTTAAAATGTTTTCCAGATAGTTAAATTTTTGTTTGCTTGATTTTGACAAATTCAAGTGCTAGTCCCTAAATATTTACAACTGAAATACTTTTAAAGATCTCTTCAGTTTAAATGTGAAATGATAAAATATAATTAATACATAAAAAAATACTATATCCTCATATAATCTTGAAAATTATACCCAGTATTTACAAAAAACTCAATATTTGTAATAATTAGTTCTTTGCCGTGAGGAAATGAAGCTCAATAACGCGCACTCATTCATGGTTGTAATTGGATGTTTAGAAAAATATTTTTTCTCTATTCACTAGGGTCCATAGGCATTAGTATATTCATGGTATAGTAACGCTTTTACTAGATGAAAATAGAGATTAGAATATCCCTAAGAAAATATGAAATCATTTTATATAGAAGACATCGGTATATACATAAGAATTACTTATACATACAGGGTGTATTAGGCATTTGAAGACATATGTTATTTATTTATTTTTTTTTATCAGCGTTTCACCCCGAGCAAGGCATGTCACTGCCACTACTGCGCAGGGGGCTACATAGAGTGGAGAAAGGATGATTAAATATAGGAAATGTCAGAGTGTGGGTGATAGGCGGGTAAGGATACAGAGAATGAGGGTTGGGTAGATGAGAGTGTTCTGAGAATAATTGGGAGTTAGTATGATAGGAGGTGTCTATTGACCCTACATTTAAACACCTGGAGATTGTAGCTGTCGGGAAAGCAGACTTGTGGAAGGGAGTTCCACAGGCGGGAAGCGCGAGAAAAGAAGCTGTTGGAGTAGAATTTACGGTTACATCTTATTTGTTTAACTGTAAAAGGGTGGGACCTAGTTGCTAATCTAGTATCTCGTGTAAATTCATGCTTAGGCGGCACCAGTGATCTAAGCTCATCGGAGCAGAAGCCATGAAAGTACTTGTAGAAGAGGCACAGGGAAGCTACATCACGCCGGTGTGAGAGCGGCTGCATCGAATAAAATTACCAAACAATCTTTATTCTTATCCTCACTTCTTCTGTAAAAAGACATCATTATCTGTTTTTAAGCTTCATTTTTGATAAGTATAAATATGTCTTCAAATACCTTATGTACTCTGTATATATTCTTTTACTAAACCCCTTTTTTCTTGGTTAACACATATATGTATATATTTTTTTTTCTCTAATATTTTTTCTCTAATATTTTTTTCTCTAATATTTTTTCTCTAATAATTTTTAAACTGATAGCTTCCTGTAATTGGCATTTAACTCGCTTCTACCTAAAAGGTTTAATCAAATAAACTTAAAAAAAAATTTAAAATCTTATATTGAAACCCATTCCTTCTCGCCTAAATACACCTCTTCAAACAGCCCAAAATCTTAACTTTAAAAAGTAATTTAACTCATTTAGTTGTCTATCTTTATAAAATATGAACTCCTATTCCTCCCCTTCCTAAATATACCATTTCAACACCCTGTAACCCCGCGACTACCAGATCTGTCCTTTTCCACTTTGTGACCGTTGTTAACAAAAAACCCTCAGAGCCTTCGCCATTTGGAAAAACAATGTCGCTGACGTGATGTAGAGTCTCTATTAGAGATCCTATGTCGAAATGTACATCCGACACCTTTGAATTTTGAAAATTTTCTCTAATTTGTATATATATATAAAGTACAAGTTACCTAGCGCAGAAAATTTAAAGAAGGCAACCTGTATGTGAAGAGGATGAATAAAAAGTATATATTACTTGTAACGTCCCCAAGAGGGACACAATATACAGCCCTGTAGCATGTGATGTCTGTTCATCAATATAGCAGCGAATGCTGGACAAACTGACCAAAGATGAAGGTAAGACTGGAAGCAACCAAAATGTGGTTCTACAGAAGGATGGTGAGGATACCATGAACTGAACATGTGAGAAACGATGAGGTCTTGGAGAGGATGGAAACGGGGAAAAATACTCATACTTAACTTTAAAAAGACAGCTGAAGTTCTTGGAACATGGAAGGAGGGCTTAGAGAATCTGATACTCACAGGTCAGATAGAAGGGAAAAAGACAGGGGAAAGGAACGCACAACGTACTTGATGGGTTTGAGCATATGGCATTGTATAGGGAGAAATTGAGTTAAGAGCTACTAGCGATAGGGATATGTGGAAAGCTTTGATTGCCTACGTCCTAAAGGATTACGGCACATAGAAGAAGTATTTCTTCGCTTCCTCTTCGGAACGTTTCGGAAGCGCGTCATACTCTGTCGGAAGCTAAGCAGGAACTGACTAGTGTCACCAACTAGCTGTCACACAACCATCAAGGACCTCTTGAGATAAAAGTAAGAAAAATGGCAATAAAAAGGAAATATACACATAATTAGAAAACGACAGTTAAATATTTTGCAACACATAATGAGAAAAGAAGACTTAGAGGATTTGTCACACACAACGTATTTTGAAGGCAGAGCGTTCAGAGGTGAAACAGCGACTGACCTAAGTAACAAGCTTATATAAATGGATGGGATGGCAGAACAGGGAGTGGGTGAGATAATAACAGATAAGTATTACTAATAGCTTCAAATGATAGCAACAAATAATAGGAAGCTGCGGAGAGTCATGATTAGGGTTGTCCTGAAGATACATGCTTGATAAAAGAAAGACACTCTTCCTGCCACTCTTCATACTCACAGGTGTTGTGTATCACCAATTAAAATTCCTCGACCCTTCAACGGTCTACTTTGGCATTGTGTAAGCATCAGCCTACCATGGCATACGTGCAGTGTAAATGGTAGCATCTTCAAAAACCCAAAATGAAATCGATTTTTTTCTTCCGGTTTCTTGACTGATTCCTTTCTGTGCCTTGTCTCTTCAGTTGGCAATTATCGCTCTTCACAATTCCCTGTTCTCTGTAGCTCTTAATACATTTTATCTTTTTTTTATCCCCCCTAAACCTAAACGCGAGGTAAATAATACCTTCTTATCCTCTATATTGCCTTCAATCTGTTTTGTGAGTATTAAAATTTCCAAGCTTTCTTTCCTCATTATATGATCTTGAAATTTCAACTGTCTCGTTATGATGTTAATGATAAGTGTACTTTTTGTCTCTATTTTCTCTATGACTTTGTCGTTGCATTCATGTTCAGACTATTATATTGTCAGTATTCTTCTGTACAAGCACAGTTCTGTTGCTTCAAGTTTCTTTTTCATCTGTGAGGAGATTGTCCAGCATTCACTACCATATAGGAGGACTGGTATTATTTTCACTATTTCCAAATAATCGCCAAACTTGCTCAACAAGAAGAAAGAAAGAATGTGGAACAAAACGAAAAAAGAAAGAAAGAATGAATGTGGAAAAAGAAGAAGAAAGAAAGAAAAAATGTGAAAGAAAGAAAGAAAGAACGCGGAAGAAAAAGAAAAAGAAAGAAAGAATTATGTCAAAGAAAAAAGAGAAAAAGAATGAGGAAGAAAAAAGAGAGATCTCAACAGGTGTTTACTCGTGCAACCAGACTGGCAACTGGGTCCCACCCATTCACAGTCAGGTTAGCCAAATGCAGACGAAAATTCTACTCCTGCAGCTTCTTTTCTCACACTTCCCGCCTGTGGAACTCGCTCCCGTATTCTTGCTTTCCTGACGGCTACAATCTCCAGAAATTTAAATGCAAAGTCAATACTCATCTACTAAACACTGGACTCTAGCTCTCTCCCCACACCCGTATAACCTTCCCTTTCTCTCCACCTATGTATCTGTCATCGCACCTGCTTTCTCGGCTTTCTATTGTTCCTTTCTAACTAGTTTGTACTCCTCACTCTTTTCTAATTAATCTTTTTATATATATATAGCCCCCTGCACATCAGTGGCGTTTCCGCCTTGCTCGGGGTGAAATGATTAAAAAAAAAAAATCTGAAAGAAAATGGCACCAACTGGACAGATATTTAAAAAATGGAGGCTGGAAAGAAAGAAAGGAAGAAAGAAAGAAAGAAAGAAAGAATTAAAAACCCATTTCTGTGTTTTGGACTGTTCTACTTAGAACTTTTCTCATGTATAATGGACGCTGTTGGTGCGTTAGAACTAATAACGAACTAAACTGTACAGATCTGAAGCCGGTACGATTCCCCTTCAAATATTATAGTCTTCTTGTTTTCGCTTGTATTTAACGTTAAAACATTAAAATAAAATAAACAATTAAGAAGGAACAAAAACAGTTGTGCTTTGTTTTTAAATGGGGGACCTTAAAGCGAAGGCAAGAACTTGACGACTGATAGGCCAATCCGTTTGAAGATACCGCCTGTCAAATGATTCTTTGAATCAGTCGCAAATCTACAAAGAAACTGGCGCGTCCGTTGACATGAGACTTTGAAAACAGAAAAAGTTGAAAGGTGCGCGAAATGTAATGACGACCGGTGGAGAGGGTGGCTTTTGATGATTTGTTCTGTTTCAAGAAAAACAACTTTGATGCATAAATGTTGACCATGAGACACGGTTTTAGACAGAATTTGGGGCAAAGGAAATTCTAGAGAGGCTACGGTAGCTTTCAAAAGTGAAAGGCATAACAAAAGTTGTTCTCTACATAAATGACTAGTGTAGATACCTCCACTAAATCACGAAAAAATTGCATAGTTACTTTTAAACTGAATTTTTAAAAATGAATAAGTTTTCTTGACACTTTTATTTTAGTTTTAACTAAAAGCTAAATGATTAAATTTACTATTTCCAGTAAGTAAAACACTCTCTGATTTATTTCAAACAGAAATTATATTGATTGGAATGTAAAACTTTGAGATTTTTTTTTTAATTTTTAAACTTTGCCCCCATTTTTGAGCGATCGACACATTTGGAAACAAAAGTTAATTCTTGGTTTTTAAAAATCTTGCAAAATGAAAATATACATCTGTGACCCATTGTTTTTGGAAAATTAGCAAATTTTATGTCAAATTCATCTTATTTACACAAGTATTATTTATAGCGTGAAATTTAGAATAAAACTATTTCTTAATCACAGATTTGAACTTTGACCGCGCCGTAATCAAGAACTTCTTGACAGGTACTTGATTAGAAATAAAAAGTGTATGGCGTTTATAATTGACAAAATTGTACAAATGCTTTTTTCGAGAGGAAACTCTGACCTTTTAATTTGTACATAGAAATTACCATACAAAAGAAAACATCAATTGTACAAAAAAAGTTTAATTTATTTTAAAAATATGGGACGCAGAATGATTTTTATTAAACTTCTTTAAAGATTTAAAAAATATTTTCAAAACTTTATAAATTATTATAATAACAAAGATAAATGAAAACAATTCTTTTAAAATTTCATTAGTTAGCGATTCTTTATTTTCTCCAGACTATAATGTCCTTAATGTTTTTATTTATTCAAGCAATTAAAAGTTTATCAAATTAAAGAATATCAAAGTTTTATTACAATTTTTATTTTACTATTCGGAACAGATTTTCTGATACAGAAGAAAATTTAAAATAAAAAGTAGATGTTTTATATTCCCCATTGTAAACAGTCGTGACGTTTTTGTTTCCCGCTAAATCAAATCAAGACAAGATTTTCTACCAAAATTTCGAAAATGTTAGAAGGTATTGAAAATTTTTTAAAATAATTAAAAATTATTTTGATCTTTTCTCTTAATAATAATATAAACATTTTGATGGGAAAAGTTTGTTTTATTAAGTTTGGGACCATTTTTTATTCATACTATGCTGTTTTTTTTTGTTTTTTTTAGCGATTTAGTGGAAGTGCCTAGTCTAGCGTTCCAATTTCATGTTTCAGACGTTATTTTAAATTCTCATGTAAAGACAATTTTATGAATTTGATCATTAGAAGCTGAAGTACCCGTATATGTAGGGTAGGAGATCAGAACGTGGATTTCAATGCTTTGTTTATTCATTCGTAGATAAAGAGATAAAAAAAACTGACAGGACAAAAAGCCTGCTTTTCAACAGGATGTATAAAAGCCAAGGATGGAACGATAATACTGGAGAAAACGGAAAAAAACTCAAGCGATGGGAAGAATATATAGAAGATCTTTTCCACGACAAGCGAGAGCAACCGGTAATACACAAAGATGAGGACGGACCGAAATATTAAAGTCCGAAGTGGAATCTGCAATGGCCAAACTAAATAGAAACAAAGCAGATGGTCCAGAGGGCATTGTAATGGAGTTGCTGTTAGCCCTGGAAGAATTCGGCATAGAGAAAATAACGGAAATAATAAATGAAATTTATAATAGTGGTATAATGCCAGACGACCTATGCAAATCCATTTTCATAGTCAGTTAAGTGCCATACATGAAACACGCTTGGGCGATCATGTCTCGAAACAGACATGACTGACTGGGCAGAAGATTATCCCACAAGTAGGTTGCCATTGCTTTCTGCGGTAGACTGGTTGCCAGCCATGGCTACAGAACCCAATCTGTCCTGTTATTTAACCCATAACTGGAAGGAAGAAACGGATTATTACCTTTCCCAAGGGTATTTGCGCGTAAGTGAATGCAGTGAATTCAACTGGAATTCGAACTTGGCTCCCCGATTTCTCGTTCTGAGCCGATATCCACTGTACCACAACGCGTTTCCTAAAAAGCCAGACGCAAACGGGTGCGAACTACACCGAACTATCAGCTTAATGAGTCATATTACAAAACTGATCGTCCGAATACTGATGAATAAAGCGAGAAGTAGAATCAGGCCAGAGATAAAACAAGAACAGTGCGGGTTCGTCAAAGACACTGGGACAAGGAACGCGATATTTATGATTAGGATGCTCTCCGAAATGGCAATACAAATGAAGAAGGACTTATACCCTTGCTTTATTGATTATGCGAAAGCGTTCGACAAAATACGCCACAAAGAATTGATCGAGATGCTCAGAAGCCTCAACATATTTGGGAAAGACATTAGGGAAATTAGGAACCATTACTGGCAGTAAACTGCCTGCATATGGACAGGTAACGAATTCAGCAGTTATACAAAGATAGAAAGAGGCGTAAGACAGGGATGTGTATTTTCACCGGATCTATTTAACTTGTACAGTGAGAATATTTTGAGAACCTTAGATGTTATGTCAGGATTTTCATCAGAGGCCACAATCTGAACAACATAAGATACGCAGACGACACAGTGTTGATTGCAGACACGGAAAAAATGCAGAACCTCTTGCAGAAGATAGCTGAAGAGAGTGACAAGAAGGGACTACAAATAAACTGCGAGAAAACAGAATGCATGGACATCAACAAAAAAGCAGCCTAAAGTGCCACATACAGGTGGGGGATGTTAAAATCAAGCAGGTACGAAATTTTAAATATCTTGGAAGTGTTCTAACCGAAAATGGAAAGTGCGACACAGAAGGCGAATTGGCATGGCGAAGGACCCGTTCCAGAAGTTGAGTAAAGTATTAAGACACAGAAAGATTTCACTAGAAACAAAGAAGAGAGTACTGGATTGCTATGCGGTGTCAGTTCCTCAATATGGCAGTGAATGTTGGACAATATCAACAAAGATGAAGGGAAAACTTGAAGCAGCTGAAATGTGGTTCTACAGAAGGATGCTGCGGATACCGTGGACCGAGCATGTGAGCAATGACGAGGTGATGGAAAGAATGGAAAAAAGGAAATTAATATTGAGTATCAGGAAGAGACTACTGAAGTTCCTGAGACATGCAATGAGGAAGGAGGGCTTGGAGAACCTGATACTAACAGGCCAGATAGAGGGGAGCAGGTGGATGACAGAATGGAGGCTGCGAGACGTTACAGGAGAAAGCGTGCTAAGAACCACCAGGGATAGGGAGACGTAGAAGGCCATGATCGCTTACGTCCTGAAAGGACAAGGCACAAAGAAGAAGAAGAAGAAGAAGAAGAAGAAGAAGAAGAAGAAGAAGAAGAAGAAGAAACTGTGAGATCGCAGAGACTGAAAGGAAGAAATTGGAAACGTGAAAGAGAAAGAATGGAAAATATTGGTATCTTAAAAGAAACCACAGCCACGATTTTTGAAGGAAAAAGAAGCCGGGAAATCTGAGTATTTGAAAGGATAAATTTTGAAACGAAATATAGAAAGAAATAACAGAAAATATTGGGATTTTTATAGAAAACACGATTTGGAAGGAAAAAGAAACTATGACATCTAAGAGATTGAAAGGAAGAAAGTGGAAACGAAAGAAAGAAAAATGAAAGAGGATACTGGTAGATAATAGAGAATAGTAGTTGGAAATGGGGGGGGGAGAGATTGAAAGGAAGCAATTGGTAAAAAAAGAAAGAAAGAAAAAAGAAAGGGAAATACTAAGATGTTGGAAGAAGTTTCTAGTGAAAGTTTCCTGTGCCTTAATATTTTACTCAGCTTCTGGAACGCGTCCTTCGACATGCCAATTCGCCTTCGGATCTCTGTGTCGCACTTTCCATTTTCAGTTAGAACACTTCCCAGATATTCAAATTTTCATACCTGCTTGATTTTAACATCCCCCACCTGTATGTGTCACTTTGGACTGCTATTTTCGCTGATGACCATGCATTCGGTTTCTCGCAGTTTATTTGTAGTCCCTTCAGCTATCTTCCTGCAGTTTCCTCTTCGTGTCTGCAATCAGTTTCCTTTAAAATCTTGTGACTGTGATTTCATTAAAGAGACTAATATTTTCGTTCCTTTATTTCTTTCTTTTGCTTCCATCTCCTTCCTTTCAATCTCTTAGTTCATCCAGGCTCGAATTCTTTCGAATCTCCTTGCTGTCTTTTCTTCTTTAATTCCTTCATTCATTCTCTCTATGATTTTCTTTCTTTTCTACCTCACAAATTCTTCTTTCGTTGAAATCACTCAAGATCCTTTTACCTATTTTATTTTTCTAATCTTGTCAATATTTTTTCTTGCATTATTAATGTTAAGAATACCGAACAAAGTGCTGGTCCGATAAAGCAACTTGCCGCTTAGAGAAACGTTGGTTAAATATCTCGAAGTTGGCAGAAAGATTTAAAAGAAAATGCAACGATAGATAGATAGATAGATAGATAGATAGATAGATAGATAGATAGATAGATAGATATATAGATAGATAGATAGATATTGAATAGCCTGAGATAGATAGATAGATATTGAATAGCCTGAGATAGATAGATAGATCCATAGATAGATAGATAGATATTAAATAAACTGAGATAGATAGATAGATAGATAGATAGATAGATATTGAATAGCCTGAGATAGATAGATAGATAGATAGATAGATAGATAGATAGATAGATAGATAGATAGATATTGAATAGCCTGAGATAGATAGATAGATAGATAGATAGATAGATAGATAGATAGATAGATATTAAATAAACTGAGATAGATAGATAGATAGATAGATAGATAGATAGATAGATAGATAGATAGATAGATAGATCTAAATTAGTTTCCGGTGTTTAAATTTAAACTTAAATTAATTAAATTAATTAAATTTCACCCCGAGCAAGGCGGAAATGTCACTGATGTGCAGGGGGCTACATAAATGTAAAAAGATTAATTAGAAAAGAGTGAGGAGTACAAACTAGTTAGAAAGGAACAATAGAAAGCTGAGAAAGCAGGTGCGATGACAGATACATAGGTGGAGAGAAAGGGAAGGTTATACATTGGAGGGGAGAGAGCTAGAGTCCAGTGGTTAGTAGATGAGTATTGACTTTGCATTTAAATTTCTGGAGGTGGTAGCCGTCAGGAAAGCAAGAATACGGGAGCGAGTTCCACAGGCGGGAAGTGCGAGAGAAGAAGCTGCAGGAGTAAAATTGTCGTCTGCATTTGGCTAACCTGACTGTGAATGGGTGGGACCCAGTTGCGAGTCTGGTTGCACGAGTAAGCACCTGTTGAGGAGGCATCAGTGACTTAAGTTCGTCTGAGCAGAAGCCATGAAAGTATTTATAGAACAGACAAAGGGAGGCCACATTTCGACGATGGGGAAGTGGCTGCAGTCGAGCCGCCAGATCTGTACCTATCACATTACAGACTCTCCTTTGGAGCCTGTCAAGAACACTGAGGAGAACGGCAGGGGCACCTGACCATAAATGGCAGCAGTACTCCATGCACGGACGGATGGTTGACTTGTATATATGCAGGATGGATTCAGGTGGAAAAACATCCTGGATCGACATAGTGACCCAACCTTCTTAGCAGTAGATTTTGCTATGGATTCAAGATAGTGGTTCCATTTGAGGTCTGAGGACAGTAAGTCCGAGGAGGGTAAGTCCGAGGAGGCGTAGTGTATTACTCTCCGGGAGAATCGCTTGGTCCATGCTTATGTGAGGCAGGAGAGGTTGTCTGTAATGGTTGACAGACAACAGCTTGGTCTTAGATGAATTGAAGTTGACAAGCCACTTCTTGCCCCAGTTCACCACAGAGTGTAGATCCCGTTCAAGGTCAGCAGCGAGATTATGTCTGTCCGCCACGACAGGTTTCTTACTGGTGCGGGAGTATATTGTCGTGTCATCTGCGTAGATGCCTACTTGGGACTTGATCTCATCTGGGAGGTCGTTGATGAAAATAACGAAGAGCCCAGTGGGACACCAGCATTCGTGCTGTAGGACGAAGAGGCACGCCCATTCAGAACGACCTTCATTTTGCGGTTATTTAAGGAAGATTGGATTAGGTCAAGCAGGCGACCGGTAATACCATAACCGCGTAGTTAAGTAGTGAATTCGATCCTCACTGGATACCCCATACTTTCGGCCTTGTGCCACGTTTAAGCAGCCCTTAGAAGATGGCCACCTCGGTTTGGAGTAATGGCTAGCAAGCTTGTCTTCCTAGAACCAGTTACAACTGAGTAGAAAAAAAAAAGTAGTGAGTTCGATTTTCACTAGGTGTTCCTTACTTTCGGCCTTGTGCCACATCTAAACGGCGCTTAGAAAATTATCTGTCTATCTCATTGTGTTGAGTATCTCTCCTTGCTTCTCTCTCTCTCTCTCTCTCTCTCTCTCTCTCTCTCTCTCTCATTTTGTTGATTATTTATCTATCTATTTGAGTTACTTTTTACACATTTCGGATCATTTGCAACGGCTTCGAAAATGATAGCTATATTTTCTTTTGCAGCTTTCAAGCGACTTCGAGATATTTAGCTAACGTTTCTCTATGTTCTTTTTTTTTTTCGATTTCTTCAGTCTCGTTCTGGTTTGTGTTTTGATTCAGACAATACTCTCATCCGTCTGATTATTTTTAGATTTGAAGTTTTGGAAATATTTTTTTTTTAACTTAACATGGCCAAAAGTTCGAAATTGCCAAATCGCGCTTGTCAAGCCGAAATTCTATTTAGATGACATCCCTGGAAAATTCACTGTCTCCAAACAGTCTCGATGTTGATTTTCATTCTTCCTGAACAAGTTATTCATGCACAAGAAGAGATGCATGAATCATTGCTAATTGTCTACTAGAAATCTTTCTGTAAAGCATGTCGCCTTGCAGTGAGAGAGACAAGGTGGAAAGAAGCAGAGAAGGAGTCGTCTTGCAAAATACCTCACTAAATGGCCACTTTCATCTTGTGGTTTTTTCCAGCACTGGATTCAAACCACCAAAATAAAACCTTGTCTTGAGGCAAAATATACACCATGGATTTTTCTTTTTAATAAATTTGTGCAGTCAAGTACGTCAGATTCCATCAAAAGCCTAATTTTTCTTTCTTTCATTATTATTATTATTATTATTATTATTATTATTATTATTATTATGTCAGTTTTAATCATATTTCGATTTCTGCTATGGTCGCACTACCAACCAAGTCTGCGAGAAGACCTAAGACAGGTTGTGTTGCGTTGTTATGGTTCTATTTCATGTTTTTTTCTATCTCCCCTATCATCCCGAGCGTTACATAGACAAATCTCTCCTTAGTGTGTGGGCTGTACTTAATAAGACAATTTTTTGTATATCTCTTAAGCTGGGGTTTCCAGGGATTCTTTCAATGTGTTGTTTTGTTCCATTTTTTATCATTCCAAGTGCACCTACTATCACTGGCACAATTCTTGTCTTCAATTTCCACATTTTTTCTATTTTCAATTTCCAGGTATTTATATTTTGACAGATTTTCAAATTCCTTAGTTGCTATGTTACAATCCGTTGGACAAGCCATATCAATAAATAGACAAGTTTTCTCTTTCTAGTTTTTAACAATAATGTCTGACCCATTTGCTTCAATTTTTCTGTCTGCGTAGATGGTGTAATTCCATAGAATAGTGACATCTTCTTTTTCTGTAACCGGTGCTGGGTGATGTTCATACCAGTGTTTGTTTACAGATTTTCCATTGTGTTTACACATTGTCCAATGTAAATATTGCCCCACTCTATCGTGGCGATTTTTATATTCATTTGGGACAAGTACAGAAGAGCCTGAGATTAGATGGTCTATTGTTTCGTGGTGTTTATTATTATTATTATTATTATTATTATTATTATTTTGATCAGAATACGTTATCCCAGGATTAATGCTCTGGCGAAGATAATACACACAACAGGCTAATATAATAACAGGTGAACACGCAATATTCTAGGGGTTAACTGAGCCTAACACTCCGGAATGCGATGAAATGAGGCAACGAAAGAAGACTGTGGAACACCATGTTTCGAAATCTAATTCACAGAAACATCAACTTTTGGGACTTCGATCGTGAAACACAATTATCTCTGTCCCAACATGCGATTATTTCAACCAGAAGAGCAGGCTAAAAAAGTCACGTAATTAACGAAAGACTGAGATAGATAGATAGATAGATAGATAGATAGATAGATAGATAGATAGATAGATAGATAGATAGATAGATAGATAGATTAGATAGATAGATAGATAGATAGATAGATAGATAGATAGATAAGGAATAGGAACAGATTATAATATATATATATATATATATATATATATATATATATATATATATATATAGATAGAAGATAGATAGATAGATAGATAGAAGATAGATAGATAGATAGATAGATAGATAGATTATAATAGATAGATAGATAGATAGATAGATAGATAGATAGAAAGGGCTCAGAAAATGAGATACATAAATAAAAAGAAATATGCATAGATAGATAGATAGATAGAAGAAGTCTTAAATAGATAGCTGATTTTCTAAGCGCCGCTAAGATATATTACTAGGCTGAAGGTATGGGGCACCCAATGAGGATCGAATTCACTTGTAATAGGTTCTAGCAAGACAAAATTGCTTACCATTACACCACGCCTAGGTGCACAAGATAATTTTCTAAGCGCCGCTTAGATGTGACACAAGGCCGAAAGTATGGAGTACCTAGTGAGGATCGAACTCGCTACTCAGTTGTAATATGTTCTAGCAAGGCAAGTTTGCCAACCATTACACCACACCGGAGTGCTCAAATCTTCGATAGATAGATAGATAGATAGATAGATAGATAGATAGATAGATAGATAGATAGAAATATTAATAAATAGATATTATGACCAGACTAGATAGATAGATAGATGCAAATATTAATAAATAGATATTATAATCAGACTAGATAGATAGATAGATGAAATATTAATAAATAGATATGACCAGACTAGATAGATAGATAGATGGAAATATTAATAAATAGATATTATGAATCAGACTAGATAGATAGATGGAAATATTAATAAAGAGATATTATGACCAGACTATAGATAGATAGAGGAAATATTAATAAATAGATATTATGACCAGACTAGATAGATAGATAGATGGGTATTAATAAATAGATATTATGACCAGACTAGATAGATAGATAGATAGATGGAAATATTAATAAATAGATATTATGACCAGACTAAGAAGGATAGATAGATGAAAATATTAATAAATAGATATTAATGTGACCAGACTAGATAGATAGATAGATAGATAGATAGATGGAAATATTAATAAATAGATATTATGACCAGACTAGATAGATAGATAGATGGAAAGACACAACAGATACAGTGACCGACTCAGATAGATAGATAGATAGATGGAAATACATAAATAGATATTATGTATCTAGACTAGATAGATAGATAGATGAAACATTAATAAATAGATATTATATCTATCTAGATAGATAGATAGATAGATAGATGGAAATATTAATAAATACATACACCAGACTAGATAGATAGATAGATGGAAATATTAATAAATAGATATTATGACCAGACTAGATAGATAGATAGATGCAAATACACAAATAGATATTTACCCAGATTGATAGATAGATAGATAGATAGATAATATTAATAAATAGATATTAGACCAGACTAGATAGATAGATAGATGGGAAATATTAATAAATAGATATTATGACCAGACTAGATAGATAGATAGATGGAAATATTAATAAATAGATATTATGACCAGACTAGATAGATAGATAGATAGATAGATGGAAATATTAATAAATAGATACAGACCAGACTAGATAGATAGATAGATGGAAATATTAATAAATAGATATTATGACCAGACTAGATAGATAGATAGATAGATGGAATATTAATGTAAGATAGATACATAGACCAGACTAGATAGATAGATAGATGGAAATATTAATAAATAGATACACAGTGACCAGACTAGATAGATAGATAGATAGATAGATGTATGTACATACATAAATAGACAGACCAGACTAGATAGATAGATAGATGGAAATATTAATAAATAGATATCTATATTCAGACCAGAGAGAGAGAGATAGATAGATGGAAATATTGAATAAATAGATATTATGACCAGACTAGATAGATAGATAGATGGAAATATTAATAAATGGATGAAATCTGTATCTAGATAGATAGATAGATGCAAATATTAATAAATAGATATTATGACCAGACTAGATAGATAGATAGATAGATGGAAATATTAATAAATGATATTATGACCAGACTAGATAGATAGATAGATAGATGGAAATATTAATAAATAGATATTATATGACCAGACTAGATAGATAGATAGATGGAAATATTAATAAAGAGAGAGTTATGACCAGACTAGATGGATAGATAGATGGAAATATTAATAAATATATTATGACCAGACAGATAGATAGATAGATGGAAATATTAATAAATAGATATTATGACCAGACTAGATAGATAGATAGATGAAAATATTAATAAATAGATATTATAATTCAGACTAGATAGATAGATAGATAGATCTGAGCCGACTCAAACAGATAGGTAGATAAATAGATAGATTTTGAAGAACTACCTTAATGCTCTTTTTTACCTTGATCACGGTGTGTTCTATATTTTTTAACATTTAAAAATTGTTCTTGCGTCTTATGCGGTCTGAATGTTTTTTTTTTTGGTTACCTCGTAAGAATATTCCTCACTTATGACTTTCCCTATATCCCATTGGGACATTTGTACTATGAAGAAAGAAAGAAGAAAAAACGAAAACAGATATAGCCTATAGCAATGAACAAACAAAAGTCATTTCTATGCCCGCGCGATGATAACTAGTTTACACATGGACTATTATATACACAGACACAGAAGTCACATGCCTAAATAGTAGCAATAAGCATTTATTTCCTACAATACATTGATTTTGCAATATAACTTCCTTCTTTATCAATTACTTTGGTTCGATAACATGAATATTAGTCAAGTCTACTAAAAACTTCTTCAGAACGTATGCAATCATGGCCTTCCATGTCTTCCAGTGGCTCTTAGCGCGCTTTTTCCTGTTCAGTCAGTCAGTTAAGTGCCATACGTGAAACACGCCTGGGCTATCATGTCTCGAAAGAGGCATGACTGATTGGGCAGAAGATTATCCCGCAGTAGGTTGCCATTGCTTTCTGCGATAGACTGGTTGCCAGCCAAGGCTATAGAAACCAATCTGTCCTGTTATTTAACCCATAACTGGATGGAAGAGATGGATTAATACTTTTCCCAAGGGTATTTGCGCGTAAGTGAATGCATTGAATTCAACTGGAATTCGAACTCGGCTCCCCGATTTCTCGTTCTGAGCCGGTTTCGTGTTACCCAGCAAAAAAACTCCGCTCAGTCATCTATTTGCTCAATCCCATCAAATATGTTACTCGCTGTTTTTCCCTTGTCTCTCTTTTCATCTTTCTGACCTGTGTGTATCAGATTTTCCAAGTCCTCCTTCCTCATTGCATGTCCAAGAAACTTTAGCTGTCATTTCCTGATGTTAAGTATCAGTTTCCTTTTTGTTTCCATTCTCACTATAACCTCATCACATGTTTGCTCCCTGTTATCCACAGCATCCTTCTATAGAACCACATTTCGGTTGCTTCAAGTCTCTCCATCATCTTTGATGAGATTTTTCAACCTTCGCTGTCAAGAACAAACATCGCAACCCAGTATTCTCTTCATTGTTTCCAACGAAAGTTTCCTATCTCTTAATACTCTACTCAGTTTCTGGAATGCATCCTTGGCCATGCCAATTCTCCTTCGCCTCTCAGTGTCCCACTTCCCGTCCTCTGTTAGGACACTTCCCAGGTATTTCAATTTCTGTACCTGCTTGATTTTAGTATCCTCCGCCTGTAGTCAACATTTTAGTCTCCTCTTTTTTTTACAGTAAAAATCTCAGATCAAAATCCAAATAACATCTTATCATTCTCGTTGTAAAAGAAATCAGGGCTTGACCTAAAACAGTAGAACTAAAATTTATAATAATAATAATAAATATAGATTTTGTACCTCACGGATTTTTTTTTGTTTTTTTGTTTTTTGTTTTTGTTTTTTTGGCGTTTTTCTTTTCGAATATGCATTGTGGTGCAGTGGATATCGACTCGGAACGACAAATCTCTCTCTCTCTTTCAAGACATGATCGCTCAAAGCGTGTATCACGTATGGCACTTAATTAACTGACTGACCTCATCGTTTGCTACAATTCAGAGATTCATGGTGTAGCAATCGTCCCATGCCTGACGATTGTCATGTACATGAAAGTCAGACTTGTACCAAAAGTTTATGAGCAAAATGTATATTTATTATTAATATATATATATATATATATAGTCATCCGCAGACCGATCTGTTTCGCTGTATCACAGCTCATCAGTACAGTTAGACTCTGATTGCTTTTTAACCCAGGATTGAAACCCGACCGAAGTGGCGTCAGTAGGCGTTTCTACCTCTGGGCTATGGGCGCTCGATAGAAGAAGGCAGACGTTTTAGCATGTATATTATCATTATACACGCCCAATAGCCAGCGTGCTCTAATTCATTAGTGAATGATATATATATATATATAGAGAGAGAGAGAGAGCGAGAGAGAGAGAGAGAGAAGAGAGAAAGAAGAAGTTTGCCACTTAAATGAGCAGAGTTAAGCCGACTTCGAAGTTTCGTGAAGGCATTATTGTGATGTCTCCACTCTTCAGGAATTTCGCTTCGCAAAACTTTGAAGTGAGCATAACACTGTTCAGTCAAGTGATAATCTTCTCCACAATAATTCTATTAACGCTATATCTCTATCACTATATCGAGGACTTTATGGCAGAAAGCTGCTTGCTAAAATGCCATCTAACCAGTAAACCACTGAAAAAAAAAACCCAACAATCTTTGGACTAAGCATCATTACAACTTAACACTATATATATTGTTTGGGTGCTGCTAAGTTAAAAAAAAAAGTTACTCGTTGTTGCATCTTAAAGAGCTAACATTCTCTGCTGACATGAAACAGAAAGATTATTTTGAAATAATTGCTAGGTCTAGTGCTAGAAGAATTGGTTCACTGTGTGGTGCTAGACAGTTTTCTTTTCAGAATATATCTTAGACATTTATAAGTCTACCATTCGGCCATGCATTGAATATTGCTGTCACGTATGGTCTGATGTTTCTGCTATGTAATTAGAGATTCGAGATACAATCCAAAGTGGAATGTGCAACGTTACTGATACTGACCTAGCATATTGGCTTGAGACCCTTTCCTTCCACCGTAGTAACGTAGGCTCCTTGTCTCTTTCTATAAATATTTTCATGGTAATCATTCAGATGAATTCTTTATGGGTACCTAAACTTTATTAATTTAACTGCAGTACAAGATTGACCGTACAATCTCTTTTTTTTTTTACAGATTGTTTGGGGTTGATTTAGACGTAAGTTTTATGACAGCCATTTCTTCTGTCGCACTGCTCGTTTGTAGAAGTCTCTTCCGACTTCTTGCTTTCCAGCTAAATTCGATCTTCAAGAATTTAAATGCAATATCAATCGTTATCGTCTGTCTTCTTAATTCCTGTTCCTGATCTTGTATTGTCTTCTCTCTTTAATAATTTTTTTCTCATATTTTCTCATACTCATTACTCGCCTTGCAGCTAAGTGTCTTTATTGCCTTGGTTCTAGGAAATGAATAATATATACTAGCAGTATAGCCCGGCGTTGCTCGGGTGCAATGAAAGCTTTAAAACTAATCCATAGTCCTGGGGTTCAGACTCTTTGGACGTTGGGTCGAAAAACTGAAAAGCAATAGTTGTTTCCATTTAAAGCGAAACCGTAGACTGAAAGAAAAATGAATAGTTGTAAGTCAAATTTTGAGGTTTGGTGAGAATTGGATAAAAGTTGTGAATTTGTATAAAGGACATACAGACAGATAAACAGACACACATAAAAATATTGCCTTTTATATATATATTATCGATTTTCTGCACTATTGTAAGAACTGCAACCTTGAAACTTCTGGATATCGTTTCTCATGTCTTTGTCTATGAGTGTATCAAATTTGATTAAAATCGGACCACTCCTTCTATAACCCGACTTATTCGATTATCGATTTTCGATATTCATCGGGGGTACCTCGACACAAAACCTAGCTAAGAACACTCGCAGACGCTTATAGTACAACTGTGTAAATTTTCAAGAAAATCGGTTCAGCTGTTTCGGAGTCTATAGGTAACGGACACACACACAGACCCATACACACACAGACAAAGTTCCATTTATATATAAGTTTAGATTTGGATTTAGGTATGTGTGTGTGTGTGTGTGTGTGTGTGTGTGTGTGTGTGTGTGTGTGTGTGTGTGTGTATTTACATTTTTTGCGCGTCAATTCGACTCGACACGTGACATAATGGTACCTAATGAACGACTAGTAGTAATAGTATAAGTATTTGGCTTCAGCGGTAAATGTCCGATGCTCCAGCCAACAACTAACTTATCAAATATTTAAACATCATAAAAATAAAACGTAAATCTAGACGGCCTGATTGGTTCTGTGATATTCTAATATATCTGTGCTGGGAGTATTTTCGTCTCACATTTGTTCTTCTATTTCTTTCAAACATATCTGAACCGACTCAAATATTAAAGCATGCTTACAAAATAAGCGTTGTGGTGCAGTGGATATCGACTCGGAAGGAGAGATCGGGGTACCAAGTTCGAATTCCAGTTGAATTCATTGCATTCACTTACGCACAAAACCCTTACGAAAGGTATTAATCCGTCTCTTTATTCTAGTTATGGGTTAAATAATACGACAGATTGGGTTCTATAGCCTTGTCTGGTAACCAGTCTACCGCTGAAAGCAATGGCAACCTAGTGTAGGATAATCTTCTGCTCAGTCAGTCATGTTTCTTTCGAGACATGATCGCCTAAGGCGTGTATTACATATGATACTTAATTGATTGACTACAAAATAAAGCGTGCGAAATTGCAGTTCGTTCTTGCCTTGGCATAATTTCCGGTATCCATATAAATTTTGTGAATAGTTTCACTTCAAGCAAGGTGATAATGCCACTAAGACTCAAGGTGCTACAAGGAAAGGAAAGAAAATGAGAAGAATTTAGTGAGGAGAAGGCATAATAAAAGAATTGGTTTCAGAAAAATATGGCGATTTGTGTTGCGTTTAAACTTTTGAAGATTGTAGGTGACAGGAAAGCAAGAAATCCGAAAATAGTTCCACAAGCGAGAAGTGCGCGAAAATAATTTTAAAGATTTTATGATTTAACAGTAAAAATTAGTTCTACAGTAAAACGGTGGACCTAATCTAGTAACACGATTAAATTCATACCGACGAAGCGCTCTGGAGAAAATCTCGTCGGAACAATTACCATAAAAATATATGTAGAAAAGGCAGAAGTCACGTGACATCAAGTCGGTTAGAAAGTGGAAAGGGACTGAAGTCAAAACGCCAGATCGGGATCTATTATATTACAGACGTTTCTTTAAATTTTATCAGGAATATCGAGATATAAAGTAGGAGCACCAAGCCAAATATAGCAACAATATTCAATCCAATAGCAGATTTATAAATGTGCATGAGGAATCCTGGTGAGAAAAATTATTAGACACACACAGTGAACCAACTTTCCTAGCGAGAGACCTAGTAATTGTTTCAGTGTAATCATTTTATGTCAGTGGAACACGCTAAATACTGAAAATGCAATTTATATCATTTGATTACTTAGGCATTGTTCCAACAAAGTTAGTCAGTTAAGTGCCATACGTGATACACGCTTTGGGCGATCATGTCTCAAAAGAGACATCACTGACTGGCCAGAAGATTATACCGCATTAGGTTGCCATTGCTTTCGGCGGTAGACCGGTTGCCACCCAAGTCTATAGAACTCAGTCTGTCTTATTATTTAACCTATAACTGGAGGAAAGAGACGGATTAATACCTTTCCCAAGGGTATTTGTGCAAGGAATTCAACTGGAATTCGAACTCGGCTCCCCGATTTGTCGTTCCGAGTCGATATCCATTGAACCACAACGCACATTCAGTTCCAACAAAACCTGTCCCATAAAAGCTGTTAAATTTGCAGAATTTTATTTTGTCGCTTGGAAACGTAATGCTAAATGCTACATCTATAAGTACTTTGCGACAAAATTGTTCTTACGTTTAAATCTGACAGTCGTAACACATCACTCAATAAATACCGGGCCTTACTAATAAAACTACAACTTTTAGCAAAATTCGACTTAATTCATCAACATAGTCTCCTTAGGGTGATACACTCATTCCAACGCTTCTCTAACAATTCGATGCCTTTTTGTAGAACGATTTGTCTTTGGCCTCAAAATACGCCTCAGTTTCTGATATCATGTCTTCACTGGAGCCAAATCTCTTTCCCTGGAGCCTTCTTTTGAGGTCTGTAAACAGCCAGTGGTTGCTTGGGGCCAGATCTGGAGAATAGGGTGGGTGCGTAAGCAATTGATGTAGTTTTGTTATCATTGCCATCGAATTGGGACACGGTGTGTTGTCTTGGTGAAAGATCACTTATTTTTTCTTCATTTGTGGCTGTTTTTGGGCGATTTCTTTCTTGAAACGCACCAATAATGCTGCATAATATTCGCTATAATAGTTTTTCCTTTCAGAAGGTAATCGATGAACAAAATACCTTTTGGTTGTTTTGGACGGCTTTCATCACCTGATGTCGACTCAGCTGACTGCCAACTTAACTCCAAAGTGAAATGGTGGATCCATGTTTTATCCATTGTCACATATTTGCGCAAAAACTCTTTCTTGTTGCGTTGAAACAGTTGCAACCAACGCTCTGAATCGTTAACGCGTTGTTTTTGATCGACTGTGAGCAAACGCGGCACCCACACTGAACACAGCTTTCTCAGTGACAAATGTTCATGCAAAATTGTGAATACACTGCGTTCTGATGTGTTCAACTTCTCTGCTATCTAACGCAACTTTAATTTATGGTCGGCCAAAAGGAGTTTATGGATGTTTTTTGCTGACTGCCAATTTTGGGCGACCTGAGGTTTCAGCCTTATTTGTGTCTGTACGACCGCGTTTAAAGTCAGCATACCACCTCTTAGTCGTTGTTTTTGACAGAGCGGAGTCCGAATAACACTTATCAAGCCATTGCTTTGCTTGAACAGTATTTTTTTATTATCAGAAAGCAATGCTTTAACAACACACGAAATTCAGGTTTTTCCATTTTTTCGAAAATTTGCAACAGTAGCTTCATATAAATAACTGTATTTTGTAAACTAATAATTCGACAAGGACCAAATTTTGTTACGTGCCATTTAAAGGATAGTAATTCATAAAAATCACATGAATTTTTTTATTAGTAGTTCCATCTATATGTCAGGTACAGAACTTATTGGGTGATGTACTATTTTTAAATAACATGCGACATCATGAAATTAATTATTTTCTATTTTTTAATCGGTTTCACCCCAAATAAGATAGAAAAGCTACTAAGATACAATGGACTACAGGGCTTAGAAGAATTAGAAATAAAAGCATTAATAATGAGCACGAAGAGGAAAGAATAGTCAGAAGGACACTAGATAGCTATTGGCATTGCATTTAAATTTTTGCAGATCAAAGTTGGTTGGAATGCAAGCCATAAGCGTGCGAAAGGAAAATGTTAGCAAAGAACTTACAGCTAGATCTAGCCAACTCAACTACAAACTGATGTCATCTCGGCGCCAGTCTAGTTATTCTTCGTGTGCTGTGTCCTTTCAAGACGTAGGCGATCGTAAACCTCCACTTATCCCTTTCCCTTTTCGCCCTTAACACATTTCCTCTTGGTATCTTCCCCCAAACCTCGCTCAACCATCCACTTTCTCAAGTATGTCTCACGTTGCTTTTCTTGCTTATCCTTCCTTCTATCCGTCCTGTGAGTGTTAGATTCTCCAAGATCTCCTTCCTCATTATGTGTTCCAGAAACTTCAGCTGTCTTTTCCCGATGTTAAGTATAAATTTCCTTTTCGTTTGCATCCTCTCCATAACCGTGTTACATGTTCGGCCCATAGTTCCTGCAGTATATTTCTGCAGAACTACATTTCTGTTGCTTTGAATCTCTTCTCCCTCTTTGAGGAGATTGTCTAGCATTTGCTGCCATATAGAAGTCCAGTACTCTTTTCTTTGTTTCCAACGAGATTTTCCTGTCTCTCGATACTCTGCTAAGCTTTTGGAATGCGTCCTTGGCCATCCCAATACGTTTTCGTATCTCAATGTCACACTTTCCAACCCCTGTCAGAACACTTCCCAGGTTTAGTAAAGCACTTAAAAAGTCTAAGTACCCATATTGAAGAGCTCATCTGAACAATAACCATGAAAATATTTATAGAAAAGGCACAGAGTGGCAACCTTACAGTGGTGGGATAGGGACAGAAACCGAGCCGCTAGATAACATTGCTTATTCTTCTTTGGATTTTTTAATAGAGCTCAATGTAAATAGCAAGAGCACCAGACAATATGTGACAGGAATATCCTAAGCATGAATGAATGGTAGACGTATAGATATATAAGATAGATTATGGATGGAATAATTGCCTCACAAGACACAGTAAAATAAACTTCTTAGCAGGTGAAGTATTATGAAACATATGTTAAAATTGGCATTTTCAAAATGGTAAATGCTCTGTGTGCCTAAAATAAATACTATAGCTGTAGCGAATTATTTAAAAAATGGTTAACCATAATAAACAATTAAACAAAACTAATTTTTCACTTGCTTTCTACTCCGTCCGTGCGTTACTTATAAACACAACAGTCAAAATATCCGGGACGACAGACACTTGTAGATGGTCAAGTAGGTAACAGAATGCAGTGTCACCTAGAAAACGAGAAAATTGTTAACATGAATGCAGCATGAATTTGTTTTTCGATTACACGCACAGCAATGAACGTATCTCGTTTGTTTATTTAAGTTTAAATACGTATCTGTTTATAGCATCTCGATTTCTTTTTTTTTTTTGTTTTCAAATTCGCGTTTCATTTATAGTGGGTTATCCGTTCTAGTGAAACGTAGTTGTATGTTGAAACAGATTAACTGAATTTGGCCTCGTTAGTAGTTAGCCCACTATAAGTTATAAAAGGGGTTATAAAACAAGAAAATCAAATTGAGTATAGAAACAACATTTATATATATATATACACATATATCAATTACGGTTTTTTTTTACAAATAAATAATGTCATTTGGATGAGTTCAACGGACGTTAAAAATGTTTATAGCAGCAAATGCCGAAAAGAGAGTTTGTGCGTATGTATGTGGGAGCGTTTGTCAGTTAGGAATGTCTTCGATGTATTCCGCTCCGTTGGTCTGGTAAGTAGCTCAGAAGTAGCGAAGAAGAAGATGAGAGGCAAAGGAGGCGATCATAGTGGATCGCTTGACGAGGTCAAGGGACGTGCTAATTACGCTCATACTTTCTCAACTGGCGATGCTTTCTGTGTCGGCTTTTTATTTCGTCTTTGTGGGTCCCAGCGAGTCATTTGGGAATTCACACCCGTACTTAATTCTGGGCTTCCTATTGGATGATAAATAAAAGGAATTTGATATTTATTAATTTTTGGTTTTTTGCCGGAACATATGCGTAGAGCTGGGTGCGCAAAGACCAATTTTGGTTATTTGCTTTCTGGACATCTGAGGGCAAACATCCGGCCCCTCGCTTTGTTCGGTATCACCACACATTCACTTATATTGTGTGGCTATAAACAAGTGATTTGATTTCAGAAAAAAGTTTCGTATTAAATAAGCTTTTTCTTTCATAACTTTATTGCATATATTACTTTTTATACTTTTGGTTTTGAAATCGTTTTTTCTTAGTAGAAATTCAACATTCGTAAAAGCTTTTTTTTTCAATGAGCGCCTTTTTATATATTTCCAATGATCAATATGACGTGTCTCTCGCATTCATTAAAAAGTTTCCATTTCATCAAAAGTTGCTTTGTTGATAAATATAATGTATTTATTCTATCAAGCGTAGCTAACGATATATGAAGAGAAAAGTGATATCACTGCTCTCTGTAAGATCAGGTTGAAATTACAGACTAAGAACATCACTGGAAAATACGAAAATTTAAGAAATCAGCGCATATGTTTGGTCATAGAAATGTCCCAAGTCGACCAAGCATAGAAAATGAATACAGTATGAGAACAAATAATACAAATTGCAGAAAAAAACAACAATTGCAACAAATTGTATTATGAGCTTTGTTAAAAAAATATAAATAAAGTGGACTGAGATATTTATATATGTTTATAAATCATACACTGATGTCCCAGTGGGTAAAAGCGTTAGTTGAAGTAATCCAGTAACTTGACCCAAAGAACTGTAATTTCAATATCTGGCCGCAGCAGAGAGGAACAATAACTTGGAGAGTTGAGTTACTAAAGGGAGATAACTGAGACTTAGATATCCAGAAGAGGCATGGCACATGGAATTAGAATAATCTACACCTTTGGACGAAATAAAATATGATGTACTTATTTTTCAATTACATCTTTATGTGATTCTTTATGAATCATATTGTTTAAAAAAAGTTGCTCTAACTCCGCTGAGGAAAGTTTCACCCTTTACTGGTCTCTTTTTTTTTCTTTTTTTTTTTTTGTAACTCATTTTCTCGCCAAAAACAATTTGTCTTCCTTAGAATTTTCTTTGTTTTTGTTTTTTTTTTCATAAAAACGTAAGAAGCTTGAGTTGACTTCTGAAAAGCTTTTATAATTGACTGATATTAACCAGTTTAGTCTGAAGCTCTTAATCTGTTTAACTCTCAAACATAGATGGAAAATTTAAGAATACGAATATCAAAACTCGAAATGATAGAGGAAATAACAGCGTGATATGTGAAAGCACAATAAGGTCTTGGATTTAGCGCCAAATCTTTAGTTGCTCCTGCAGTCTTTATCAGTGTTTAATATTGAACCAATAATATTGAATCAATAATATTGAATCAATATTATTATCAAGCACCGAAGTTTTAGTGATTTTCCCAAAACATTATTCTGCTCCCAGATGTCAAAAAAAGTTTTTTAAAAATTAAAAAATTACAAAAAGTGTCGTAGTCATGAAACAGGATGGCGCGAAAAAAAAAACAAAAAAACAACACACTCACACAGACATACAGACACACAAACTATGAAAAGAAAACAATCAACATTGCACCAGTGAAAAGTGCATATATAAAATTTAAAAAAACCGATAAATATAAAGATTCAATTGCTGATGCCATCTGAGTGGACGGAGTGATTGTCGAAAGTTCCGTTTACGAGTCGTGATGCTAACGGTAACACCAACTCATGTCAAATTCAAGATTCGTGAGGGAATTATGATAACGTATTTACTCTTCAAAGTGATTTAGTTTTCTCTGCTGCTATTTTCAAGTCTTTTAGTAATTATATGAAGTTTGGTGTAGTTTGATATCTTCTGGGTGTACTTAATGAATGCTGTATTATTTGTTTATCTTTGTTTTTATGTTTCTTAAATGGTATAGGATTTGTTGGTGGTTAATCGTTTCATCCATTGCTGGCTATTAGAACGTTAGATAAAGACTTCTATCAACGCACTATCCTTACTTTGATATCGACTAAAAATTCAACTTGCTTAAAATCCTTAACGCACACGCATTATATATATATATATATATATATATTTCTTTCGGTAACTGGCGTGTGTATACGCTGCCTATATAGGCCTATATAGAACACGTTAAAATTTCCCTTCTCTCATATCATGCGCCTATGGCTAAGCGGGTAGCGACTCCGACTGACATCAAATCGGTCGAGTCTCGATCCAGGCCAGAAGCAAGTGGATGTGTCTAGCCATACTGATGAGCTGTGATACAGCGAAACAGGCTTGTATATGGATGACTAATATCTAAACTTATTTATGAATGGAACTTTGTCTCTATGCGTCTCTGTGTGTGTGTGTGTCCGTTACCTATAAACTCCGAAACAGCTGAACCGATTGTCTTGAAAATTTACACAGTTGTACTATAAGCGTCTTAGCTAGGTTTTTTGTCGAGGTACCCCCGATAAATATCGATAATCGAAAAAAATCGGGTTATAGAAGGAGTGGTCCGATTTTAATCAAATTTGATAACACTCATAGACAAAGACATAAGAAACGATATTCAGAGGTTTCAAGGTTGCAGTTCTTACAATAGTGCAGAAAATCGATAACATATATATATATATATATATATATATATATATAGAAGGTAAGATGTTTGCGTGTGTGTCTGTTTATCTGCCTGTATGTCTGTATTTTTTTAGCCCTTTTATTTTAGTTTTTGCTTCGGGTTTGGCTCTAAGTAGGTATGATTGTAGTTTTTAGTCTCAGCCATGATACCATTTATTCAGAGGACTCATTTAGCCTTCAAAACTCAGTTTACGACGAAAAAAACTTATTTGATATCGATACCAGGAAATCAAAATTTGACTTACATCCATTCATTTTTCTTTCAGTCTACGGTTTCGCTTTAACTGGAAACAACTATTGCTATTTAGTCTTTCGTGCCAACGTCCAAAGAGTCTGAGCTCCAGGACCATGGATTAGTTTTAAAACTTTCATTACACCCGAGCAACGCCGGGCTATACTGCTAGTATATATATATAATAGACACTTAGGTCAAATAAACACCAAACGGCGAAAGTATTTCTCATGCTTAAATACAATTTTCAGGCCACTAGATAGATAATGAACCAAATGAGATAGATAGACTACCGGCCATAATTTTTACGCCAACCCAGTTTATTTTTAGAAATAGATGTATTTCATACTATTTTTAGTATTTATTGCCAAGTGGATAATTCTAAATGAAAATAGAAGGGTTCTTTTGTTATTATTATTTGCAAATTTTTACAAGGCAAGGAAGCAAAGATGAATTCGTCCGAATCACCCTAAATTTTCTTCATTCTTTTATTGATAAAACTGCAATATAGGTAATTATTAAATATTTATAAATTCATTTGATGCACATGTCACTGTGCAATATTAACAAAAGAACCATTCTATTTTCATTTACAATTATTCACTTGGCAATAAATACTAAGGATGTAATACATATTTTTTTAATAACACTCGAATGGCCTAATAATTATGGACTATAGAATAGATGGATAGATAGATAGATAGATAGATAGATAGATAGATAGATAGATAGATAGAAGCGTGTGTGTGTGAAACCGACCTGGGTTTCATGTAAACAATTCCTAAAAACGATAAAAAATGAAAACAAGCCTCAAATTGAAAGAAAGACAAATATTGTTTAAAAACAGAAGGTACGCAAAAATTTAAAAAAAAAAACACAATTCACTTCCTGCAACAACAGCAGAAATTCCCAGTAACCTTGAAGATGCTATAATTTTCTAGCCACTTAAAAACCAATACGTCATAATCCTCTCCTTTCATCAAATTCATAATTTCGTATTTTTTCCCATTAGGTTTCTACACATTTCACACTAGTAACAGAACTGCACAGCAAAAGTAGCATTAATCCTGGCAGTAGCAGTTGTTAAGATATTTTCTAAAGAATTCTACTGACGACACTTCAACGAAATTTCAGATGGGAAAATTAGTCCCAAATGTATTATATGCAATTGGCATTGACATATATCGGGTGATAATATCATAAGTGACAGAAAGCATTTGCGTTATTAATGAGTAAGATAGAATGTTAGTTGGTTGATTTGTTTAGCGGCATATCAACACCTCTATGGGTTATTCTATGCCAAAAATCTACGTATTTTGAACACAATTATATGGCTTTAACTAAATATATTTTGAACGCAATTGTTTACCTTCAACTACATATAAAATATATTGTTGGTGATTTTATTTTAAATATATATTGTTGTCAATTTTTCTATAAATATGTATTATTGATAGGTTTACTATAAATAGTCAGTCAGTTAAGTGCCATACGTGATACACGTTTGGGCGCTCATGTCTCGAAAGAGACATGACTGACTGGGCAAAAGATTATCCCGCAGTAGGTTGCCATTGCTTTCTGCGGTAGACTGGTTGCCGACCAAGGCTATAGAACCCAATCTGTCCTGCTATTTTACCCATAACTGGGAGGAAGAGACGGATTAATACCTTTCACAAGGGTATTTGCGCATAAGTGAATAAAATGGATTCAACTGGAATTCGAACTCGGCTCCCCGGTTTCCTCGTTTCGAGCCGATATCCACTGCACCACAACGCACATCCTACAATACTATAAATAGTATTGTAGGTATTAAACAAAAATGTAATTTTATACTTTGATCGGGTTTTGATCCCTGTTTTGGGGTTACTATTTTGGACCCTAACAGGTGCTATATTCTGGGAGAGGGTAGACCTGGGGACACCATCAATTAAGAGGTGGTTCCACACTCTTCAAAACATTCAATCTCCCAATCTCTTGCTGCCGGATGTAGTTTATCATCATACCAAGGGAGTAGTACTTGCAGTAAGTTTTGGGAACATCAAAATATTAACCATTGCTCATTAGCGAGCAATCGTACTACTAAATAAAATCTTGCGCTGTTGTTTAACGGCGTTTCAATTTCTATGAGTTAATTAATGCTGAAACATAATGCAGCACATAATTTTATACTTTCAGAATAAATAAAGGCGTTGTTCTTTTAGACATATAGTTTGTAGATCATAATATGTATTGTTAGTAATTTTACTATATATATAATGGATTCTCCCGTCGCGTTCAACGTATGAGGGTCCAACCTTTTTCCAGCAAGACAACCACACAGAGATTTGTTTATAGTGGTGAAGGCATTGTGTAGTACCATCCACACTTCTTGGAACTGCTGATAATAAACAATTGGTGCAGATGACTGCCACAGATCGCACGAACAGCAGACCTCAATTATTTAGCCCATAATTGGAGGGAACGAACGGATTAATACCTTTCCCAAGGGTACCAGTGCGCAAGTAAATGCAGCGTGCTCGACTGAAATTGGAACTCGGCTCACCGATTTCCCCCTCCAAGCCGACATCCACCGCACCCCAATGCACATCCGTGAATGCTAACAGCACCTGGTATTCCCAAGTGGTCACCCACCTAAGTACTGACCAGGGTCAATATATATATATTTCTTCATTTGTAAACGAGTTATCTCGCGACCTAGGTTTCTACCATGTGATGTCTTCAGGCGATTTGCAATAACTGATTTTACCGTTTGTGGTTTTTTTTTGTTTTGTTTATTTAAAGAACGCTCACGTAACGGGGATTTTTTGAACGCTCAAGTAACTGGGAATTTTGAACGCGCAATTTTTTTTTTTTATCCATAGTCGTATGAACCTCATAGGTATTTTATGGTATGGCTACACTTAGTCATGGTTTCTGTTTTTTTCATTCAATAATTCATTTTTGTTTGGGAATAGTATAATCGCTAACTTTTCTTCCTGGTACAGTCTACATATTTTGCCACTGTTGTAAGGCTTGGCTGTCTGGGTCTTTTCCATATTTTAATTTCAACTTCCACGCTTGCCTCGCCTATTTTCTACAATTTTCTAATTTTTCTATTTAAAATGTAGACCTGCGATTGAACCACCTGGTCTAAACGATGTCTTTGCTTGATTCCAAATGTGTTTGTTTTGAACATTTAAGCCATGTACTTTTACTTTGTAAATGACTTTTTTTGTATTACAAAGTCTCTGAAGTGGGCATTTATTTTTAACCCTGTAGTTGCATTCTTTATTAGTGATCTTGTTTAGTACAATCCTATTTAAATTTCTTGCGTTTTGTTACTTTATGAAAATTTCTGAATTACTAGTAAAGCTATAACTTAGCTTGATTGTATTCCTATTGAAAATTTTGTTTAGTTCCGAGCTTTTTTAGAAAGAGTTTATCGAGCAGTTTAAAAAATATTTGTCCTATTTTGGTTTTTACCTCTAAGTTAATTGGTGGGTTGGACCAGATAATGTTTCGTTTCCTATCATCGTTTTTTATTTGTCTATTTGGTTGAAAATTGTATTCTAAAATATTCTTATGGCCAGATTTTCTTAGTGCATCTTCATAGTTTTTTTTTCTTTTCATCAAATATTGTTTTGTTTGACGAATTTTTTGATAGCCTGTGTTCCATTCCTTTGTGAATGTGATTGAATATCCTTTTGGGATGGTTAGATTTATGTACTTCAATTTTATGTTTGCTTTCATGTATGAAGAGACATTGCCAGTTTGTAATTTTAATTCCACATCTAAATATTGGACTTTTACTAATAATACCTATTTGAAGAAATATATTATACTAGCAGTTCCTTTTTGTCAAAAAATACATATCAGCAATTCATCTGACTCTCAACGAAAACCACTTTACAAAAATAAGTCAAAGAAAGCTATCTGCAAACTTATTTCTTACAAAGAATACACATTCTACTCATACAAATCTATTGTAAAAATCTTGTCGACATTAAATAATCCATTTGAGGTTGATATGCTGAAAAGCAAAAAAAAAAAGAAAAAAAAACAAAAAAAAAAAACATACCAAACCAAACTAAAGTTCACGCTTTTGAAACAGAACTAAATATTTTGCTCATTATAAATTTAGTTAAATTTGATCTTTTAACTTGATGTTAAAACTAAAATAAAACTATTTCATTGATAAAAATTAATTTTAAACCTTAGGTATCGCTTATCCGTAGAAGTACCTAGTTATAATCTACTCTTTCACCAAGTCTTTCTTTTTAGCTACCAGCATTGTAAGGGGCTTTAGGTTGGCTTTAGGTTGTATAATTGCCGCCACTGGCTAAGAATTATTAGCTAAGCGATTTTCAAAAGCCTACCTTTCTTTCCGTGGCATCACACGCTAACCAATATTCAATTCATTTAAATAGTTTAGATACTGTAGATGAGAGTTGCGTACAAAACTTTAACAACTTTAGCAGTAAACATTCGATCGATATAGTCCACTGCTGATATCTGAATATCTCACAGATTCAGTGAATAAGGCAATAAATACTTCAAGAGGACGACGGTATTATATATATATATATATATATATATATATATATATATTAAGGCATGTTTCATTAAATAATTTATTTAATGTAATTTTTTTCATATTGTCTGATAAGCTTAATAGCATTATCATTAAATGACAATTACAATATTGATACGTAATTTTTTTATAAACAGGTGAAACCTAACCTGAACAAAATAAACAATGAAATCTTCACAAATATCCTTAAATGTCTATAACAGAACCCATTAGTTTATTCCACTGGGTTCCCATACTTAATATTTCTTGCTTTCGCTATTGCGTAGTCATGTGTGACGTCATTAGCTGTGCTGCAATATTCGCTTCCAACGTCTTGTAAGCACGACTTTGTCGTTGCTTGTAAATCTTTCATGAAGCAAAAACAGACTGTTGTTTTCCGTGAATTGTTATAATGTAATTTGACATCTCTGAAAATGGCTTATGTAAGCACGAAAGTTTAGATTGGATTTTAAAATAAAAAAAAATTACATGAAATGGACAAAACTTGTTTATATTATTTAATGAAACATGCATCAATATATATATATATATATATATATATATATATATATATATATATATATTTATGGGTTAAAAAGCAATCGGAGTCTAACCGTACTGATGAGCTGTGATACAGCGAAACAGATATGTCTGCGGATAACAATATATATATATATATATATATATATATATATATATATATAGACGGTCTTTGACAGTATGTTATATAGGGAGTTGCTACACATTTTTTCAAGCTATGGCATCACTGGAAGATTTTTTTTCAATTAAGAAGTCCTTCTTTACAGGTAGGTCCATTGTTAATAGCCAGTCCGCCAAGGCCCATGTGATCAATTTCGGCTTACTCTAATGCTCACTTATCGGTTTATAGATCTTTCTTTTTTACATTAATGATCTGCCTAAAAGTATACTTCGATTTTTTGTGGACATCTATGCAGATAATATAATCGTATATGTGTTTGCCTTCAAAGTTTCAGATGACTCGTGCTCTTGTCGCCGATCTGTCTTTTGTCTAAGAAATCAATGGATAAATAACTGGCTGGTCACATTCAATACTTCAAAAAACCAAACGAGTAACATTCGATAATCACTAAGCAGACCCCGAATTTTTGTCTATCGCAATGAATTTCTGTTCCCTTAAGAAGTCATCTTTGCTATGAAGGCTTTTGGCGACTGAAACTCAACCCAAACGCGTATATACCGTCCATCGCTAGAAAAATGGTCGACTTTCTGCGCCTCTCTAGAAAGTACTCAAATCCTCCTGCCATGCTCTAGCTTTGTAACACACCGATCTGACCACATCTAGCCTGGAGCTGTGCAATACTCATAATCCAGCCATTACCACGGCTTGTGGCAAATAGTTTTCTATCTTACAACCCCTTTTTCACATATATAACCTTGATAGCCTCTCAAAGAATTACAAGAAAACTCACTGGTACATCGCTCCCAATAAAGCATGGGCCATCGACGATCGTTTCCCATCGACGACCATTTGCCATCGACGAGGTGGTCGTCGATGCTTCTATAACTGGTCTTTTTTTTACAGGGTAAGGCGTTGACCCTACGCAACAATCTTTATCTCTCCGAGTGAAGGGGGCAGAAGATTTTCCCGCATAAGTTTGTCATTTCTTTCTGTGGTAGACTAGTTGCCAACCAAAGCTATTTGCGCGTAAGTGAATGCACTGAATTCCAATGGAATTTGAAATCGGCTCTCCGAATTCTAATTCCTAACTGATATCCATTGCACCGCTTGGCACGGTTTATTTGTTAAAACTGATGTTCAAGATATTTTGATAAATTGCATCACCAATCTTCTTCTTCTATGTGCCCTGTCCCTTCAGGACGTAGTCGATCATGGCTTTCTCCGTCTCCCTATCCCTGGTGGCTTTTAGCACACCTTCTCCTGTTACACCATGCAATCCTCGTTCAGTCATCCACCTGATTAGGTCCTTCAAATATGCTATCCGTTGCTTTCCCCTGTCTCCTTTTCCCTCTATCTGGCCTGTTAGTATCAGATTCTCCAGGCTCTCCTTCCTCATTGCATGTCTCAGGAACTTCAGCTGTCTCTTCCTCATGCTCAGTATTAGTTTCCTTTTTGTTTCCATCATTTCTAGGACCTCATGATTGATCTAGCAGACCCAAAACCTGCGTCATTCTCGATAAGTTTTGATGCCCGCAAAGAGATTCCTTGCCCAGAACGCCTAATCGGTCTAAATCTTACTCCCGACCACAAATGGAATTCGTGTATTCGTGTCATCACTAAAGCTGCTGGAAGATTATAGGTTCATTGTATCGATCAAAAAATACCTGCCTCCAGCTGACACGTTCTATATTTACAGTAGATCAGACTAAGAATGGTGTATTGCGGTCATATCTGGGCTGGTGCGGCCCATATCTTTTGTCTGGGCTGGTGCGGCCCATATCTTTTGTCTGGGCTGGTGCGGCCCATATCTTTTATCTGGGCTGGTGCGGCCCATATCTTTTATCTGGGCTGGTGCGGCTCATATCTTTTCTTTGGGCTGGTGCGGCCCATATCTTTTGTCTGGGCTGGTGCGGCCCATATCTTTTGTTTGGGTTGGTGCGGCCCATATCTTTTGTCTGGGCTGGTGCGGCTCATATCTTTTGTTTGGGCTGGTGCGGCCCATATCTTTTGTCTGGGCTGGTGCGGCCCATATCTTTTATCTGGGCTGGTGCGGCTCATATCTTTTGTTTGGGCTGGTGCGGCCCATATCTTTTGTCTGGGCTGGTGCGGCCCATATCTCTTATCTGGGCTGGTGCGGCCCATATCTTTTATCTGGGCTGGTGCGGCTCATATCTTTTCTTTGGGCTGGTGCGGCCCATATCTTTTGTCTGGGCTGGTGCGACCCATATCTTTTGTTTGGGCTGGTGCGGCTCATATCTTTTGTTTGGGCTGGTGCGGCCCATATCTTTTGTCTGGGCTGGTGAGGCCCATATCTTTTATCTGGGCTGGTGCGGCCCATATCTTTTATCTGGGCTGGTGCGGCCCATATCTTTTATCTGGGCTGGTGCGGCTCATATCTTTTCTTTGGGCTGGTGCGGCCCATATCTTTTTTCTGGGCTGGTGCGGCCCATATCTTTTGTTTGGGCTGGTGCGGCCCATATCTTTTGTCTGGGCTGGTGCGGCTCATATCTTTTGTCTGGGCTGGTGCGGCCCATATATTTTGTCTGGGCTGGTGCGGCCCATATCTTTTATCTGGGCTGGTGCGGCCCATATCTTTTGTCTGGGCTGGTGCGGCCCATATCTTTTATCTGGGCTGGTGCGGCCCATATCTTTTGTCTGGGTTGGTGCGGCCCATATCTTTTGTCTGGGCTGGTGCGGCCCATATCTTTTGTCTGTGCTGGTGCGGCCCATATCTTTTATCTGGGCTGGTGCGGCCCATATCTTTTGTCTGTGCTGGTGCGGCCCATATCTTTTATCTGGGCTGGTGCGGCCCATATCTTTTGTCTGGGCTGGTGCCGCCCATATCTTTTATCTGGGCTGGTGCCGCCCATATCTTTTGTTTGGGCTGGTGCGGCCCATATCTTTTGCCTGGGCTTGTGCGGCTCATATCTTTTGTTTGGGCTGGTGCGGCCCATATCTTTTGTCTGGGCTGGTGCGGCCCATATCTTTTGTTTGGGCTGGTGCGGCCCATATCTTTTGTCTGGGCTGGTGCGGCCCATATCTTTTATCTGTGCTGGTGCGGCTCATATCTTTTATCTGGGCTCGTGCGGCATAGTCCTCAAAATTCAGAAATACAAAGCAAAATAATAAATACAGTATAACCCGCATATAAGAGACTCAGATATAAGAGAACTCAGGATATAAGATAGATTTTCTCTGGTTCCAAATTAGAATCTGTGGTAATATATATAAAATAGACCAAACCTTGATATAACAGAAACCCGGATATAAGAGAACCTTTTATCCGGTCCCGACAGCTCTCTTATATCAAGGTTACAAATGACAAATTTACATAAGATATCGGGAACCATTACATTATTTTGCCGACCAGCTTTCTAACAGATTGGTGACTCCCGACTTCAATAGCGTTTCATTTTCATCCATTTACTGAAATTAAATAAAGTGGATTACCAACAAAAGGTAACTGAATTCAGAACAAGCAAGCAGAAGGAATATTTGTCCTTGTGCGTTTTGCTTATTTCTAAATGTCTGGAAAATTGACTAAGAAAATTTATTACGATCCACGTAGAACGTTAAGTGAAAAGTCTTTTATCTTTGAAAGAAAATTCTCTTTGCGTTAATTAAAAAAATTGATTGAAAAGACTGTGACTTCATGCTCTGCTCGAATAATTACGTGACAATCCATTTTAGTTTTTCAGCTGCTACTCAGGAGATTATTTGGTGGCGCCCATTACGTTACCAGGTCTCGTCTGGTGTGTCGGATAATAATGTCTCAGCTGAATCTCTGATGTTACTAGTTTACAAACATTTATCAACGACTAAAGCTAGGTTGGCTATAGTTAACCAAATTCTTTGGTCCGTATTCAAACTCTAATTCCATCCGAAAACTTCGAATGCCGTTTTTACTCGGATTACCAGCGTGACACAATCTTTCCTCCTTCGATTTCTACGTAGGCTCTATACTGTTTTATGCTATGTTTGGTAAATCTCAGGATTATCGATTGTGATGGAAACGAGCAAGTCACACTAGATAGATGTCATTAATTCAAACCTTTTGACCATCGTCTTGAATACTGTAACCCCTCAGAATCATAAGGGCACATTATGTTTTACACCGGCAACAGCAGTGTGTTTAACGAAGCTCATCTCCAGGTTAGTTTTGAATTCAGAGACGTGTTACCGCCTCAATGCAAGAGAGCCCAGTATTCTCTACTATTTCTTAAGGATGGATAGATTTATACCTTTACTTGGAGTGGATTTACATCTTTTTGACAGGAGTTATACCAGTTTTTGGGGGGAGGATATATACCTTTTGTTAGGGATTTATACCTTTTCTGAGGGGGTGGATTTAGATATTTTCGCGGGGTGGATTTGTACCTTTTTTTGGAGTAATGGATTTATAGCTTTTCTGAGCGGGGTGGATTTAGATATTTTCGCGGGGTGGATTTGTACGTTTTTTTCGAGTAATGGATTTATAGCTTTTCTGAGGGGTGTGGATTTAGATATTTTCGCGGGGTGGATTTGTACCTTTTTTTGGAGTAATGGATTTATAGCTTTTCTGAGGGGTGTGGATTTAGATATTTTCGCGGGGTGGATTTATACCTTTTTTATGGAGCAATGGATTTATAGCTTTTCTGAGAGGGGTGGATTTAGATATTTTCGCCGGGTGGATTTGTACCTTTTTTTTGGAGCAATGGATTTTTAGCTTTTCTGAAGGGGGATTTAGATATTTTCACGGGGTGGATTTGTACCTATTTTTGGAGTAATGGATTTATAGCTTTTCTGAGCGGGGTGAATTTAGATATTTTAGCGGGGTGGATTTGTACGTTTTTTTGGAGCAATGGATTTATAGCTTTTCTGAGCGGGGTGTATTTAGATATTTTAGCGGGGTGGATTTGTACCTTTTTTTTGGAGTAATGGATTTATAGCTTTTCTGAGCGGGGTGGATTTAGATATTTTCGCGGGGTGGATTTGTACGTTTTTTTCGAGTAATGGATTTATAGCTTTTCTGAGGGGTGTGGATTTAGATATTTTCGCGGGGTGGATTTATACCTTTTTTATGGAGCAATGGATTTATAGCTTTTCTGAGAGGGGTGGATTTAGATATTTTCGCCGGGTGGATTTGTACCTTTTTTTTGGAGCAATGGATTTATAGCTTTTCTGAGAGGGGTGGATTTAGATATTTTCGCCGGGTGGATTTGTACCTTTTTTTTGGAGCAATGGATTTTTAGCTTTTCTGAAGGGGGATTTAGATATTTTCACGGGGTGGATTTGTACCTATTTTTGGAGTAATGGATTTATAGCTTTTCTGAGCGGGGTGAATTTAGATATTTTCGCGGCGTGACTTGATACTTTTTTTGGAGCAATAGATTTATAGCTTTTCTGAGGATGGTGGATTTAGATATTTTCGCAGGGTGGATTTGTACGTTTTTTTTTGAGTAATGGATTTATAGGTTTTCTGAGGGTGTGGATTTAGATATTTTCGCGGGGTGGATTTATACCCTTTTTTTTAATAATGGATTTATAGCTTTTCTGAGAGGGGTGTATTTATATATTTTCACGGGTGGATTTTTACTTTTTTTTTGAGTAATGGATTTATAGCTTTTCTGAGGTGGTGTATTTAGATATTTTCGCGGGGTGGATTTATACTTTTTTTTGGAGTAATGGGTTTATTGCTTTTCTGAGCGGGTGGATTTAGATATTTTCGCGGGGTGGATTTATATCTTTTTTTTTTGAGCAATGTATTTATAACTTTTCTCTGGGCAACGTCGAGTCGAGAAATCAACAGAATCAATCAGGATCTGAATTCCATCGCCGAAATCACTTTTACAACGATAGACGTTACATTATCCGCGCCTCCAGGTGAGGATACCCGACTCTTCACTTTAAGTTAGCACTACTTACTCAAAGTTATTTAACTTCGTATTCCTTCGGTGAGATATAAGTTCTCCGGAGAAACATCGTTCCACACACCACTGTCTCGTGAAACCGACTCCTAAGAGGATGCTTTCTCGATCACTACAATCCTAACTTGTTCATGTCAGATGTTGGCTGTTATATTCTGCATAAGCCTTGCCTCTTACTCCATAATCCTCTATCTCTTAGACCCTCAGGGCCTTCTAAAGGGTGAATATAAATTTAAAGAAAATAACTTTGAATAGATATTATTAAGTAACATTTAGTAGATGAAATATATTAACACCTTTAAATAGAAACTTAAGAAGCTTTTTTTTCGTATTTATGGATCGAGCAATAATGAGGTTTTGGAAAGGATGGAAACGAAAATGAAATTATTACCGAGACAGCTAAAGGTTTTGGGACATGCAACGAGGAAAGAATGCTTAGAGAACCTGATACTAATAGGCCGGATAGAGAGAAAAAGAGACAGGGGAAAACAGCGTGTAACATGCTTGACGGACATGAGCAGGTGGATGGCAGAACAGGGGTTGCGTGGTGTAACAGGATAAAGCGTGCTAAGTGCCACCAGGGATAGGGAGACGGTGAACACTATGATCAGCTACTTCCTGAAAGGACAAGGCACATAGAAGAAGAAGAAGAAGAAGAAGAAGAAGAAGAAGTTGTCGAGTCTGTTGTGTGATTGTGTGTATGTTTGGTCGAATGACTGTTAACTTCATCAAACGTCCTGCATAATTTCGTCCAACGAACTGATAAAATCTCAATAGAAACGAAGAAAAGAGTGCTAGACTGCTACGTGATGTCAGTTCTTCAATACGGCAGTGAATGCTGGACAATATCATCGAAAATGAGGACAAAACTGGAAGCGGTCGAAATGTGGTTCTACAGAAGGATGCTACGGATATCGTGGACTGAGCATACAAGCAACGACGAAGTGTTAGAAAGAATGGCAACAAAAAGGAAATTGATGCTGAGCATCAGGAAGAGACAACTGAAGTTCCTGGGACATGCAATGAGGAAGGAGAGCCTGGAGAACCTGATACTTACAGGCCAGATAGAAGGAAGGAGAGACAGAGGAAGGCAGCGGATAACATATTTTCAGGGCCTGGTCAGGTGGATGACGGAACGGGGGTTGCCAGGAGCAACAGGAGCAAACATACTTAGAGCCACAAGGGATAGGGAGACGTGGAGAGCCATGATCGCTTACGTCCTGAAGGGACAGGGCACATAGAAGAAGAAGAACTGATATTTCTGTCACAATTAAGAATTGGGGTGGGGTAATTACAAACACCATTTTGTTTGTGTCTTTGCAAATATTATTGCGCCATGTGTAAATATTCATTGTAGTTTTCATTTTTAAAGTTGATGATTAGTTCGCTACTCTACATATATAAATTGTATATGGGGCTATTTAGGATCTTTTGGGGTATTATGATGTTTCTAGTAAGAATGGTAAGTAAGAATGTGATGTTTTGTTGCAAGAAATGTTGTATAGCTTGCTTGGGTTGACGGATGTGGCCAGCTAAGTTATTTTAACACAAATGAAAACCAACTTTCCCCATCTACATTTTTGTGCTTAAATTTTTGTGCCACATTTTTTGTGCTTAAACAAAAGTAAATCTCTGATTTATTTGACTAACTTAGATTTAATACTAAAAAAAACTTCTCTTTTGTTGTCATGGAAGGTTACAAATGAGAGAGATGGGATGAGCTTATTTCATTACCATAGTAGATATGAACAGATTAGGTTGCGGTGTCATTCAGTCAGTTAAGTGTCATACGTGAAACACGCTTGGGTGATCATGTCTCGAAAGAGACATAACTGACTGGGTAGAAAATTATCTCGCAGTAGGCAGCCATTGCTTTCTGCGGTAGACTGGTTGCCAGCCAAGGCAATAGAACTCAATCTGTCCTGCTATTTAACCCATAGCTGGAGGGAAAAGACGGATTAATACCTTTCCCAAGAGTATTTGTGCGTAAGTGAATGCAATGGATTGAGCTGGAATTCGAACTCGACTCCCCGATTTCTCGTTCTAAGCCGATATCCATTGCACCACAGCGTAGGAATGTTATTAATTACTCACTTTCTTCCTCCAGCTATGGGTTGAATGGTAGAAAGTCTGTGTTGGTAATTTGTGTTGGATTGGTAGAAACAAATGGCAACCTACTGCAAGAAAATCTTCTGCCTACTTAGTCATGGATCGAGGAAGACATGATCGTCCAAGAATGTATCACGTATGGCTTACTGGAATATGAATGACGAAATTTGACAGAATAAATAAACGAAGAGACTAAGTCGGATTTTACAGAAAATAACGTCAGAAACGATTTTGCAGTTTAATTGACGTCCTGCGTCATAATTCTAATTCTTCAGAAAGGAGAGTTATGAAAGACGAAATCCCATACATATGCAACGAGAACTTTTGCGTTTTTTTTTATTATTATTCTGGATTGCTAATTGGCAAAACCGACGCCAATGAGTGAATCTTCAATTGAAGTGAGCTTGTCAGAATTTTTCATCTCATCAGCAGTCGATTGTGATTACTCCGATTTCGCTCTCTTGGATTAAGAAAGTTGATAATCAAGTCAACTATGCTTTCCAAAACTCTAGCCGCCCTCCTTTTTTAACCTCCACCCCTACACACACAAAAAAATATAAAGTAATCCTTAAAAAAGAATAATTTTTTAAACAACTTCTTGAATCTCATCGACCATCAACTAAACAATATGATAATTTCACTAATTAAATATTGGCAATGAGGAAGCTTGACAGATAACTCATTTTTATGCTAATCGAAAACGAGATTATGAAGTAAAGAGATAAAACAAAAAGTGGGAGAGAGCATAAACGCGTAGATGGGTGGGGTCGTATAAAAAAAGACCCTTGTGTATGTTTGAGTACACGTGTGTTTGAGTGAGCGTGCGTGTGTGCGGGCGGAATGTTACAAAATAAATGTGTGTATAACCCTAAGTATTTATGCCCGTGGCAGACGAAAAAAAGATCTTTACATCGTAATTATATAGTATTCACTGAGTTTTGTATTAGTTTGACATCTTGCTCAAAATATGCGGAACCCTGTGAGAATCGTTCTCACTTTTCGGTAGTAACGTTCAGATGGAAGAATTCGCTGAAGAACACAAATATTAACTAATGTTAGCTTAGTTTAGTACAAGGTCTTAATTATAGATCACCCAATGAGACTCAAACCAAATAGTCTACAGACTTAGATAAACAAACTCGCTGAGATGTCCAATGGCAATGAAATTTTGAGTGTGCTTAGGGTAAATAGCACCCATGCGTAAATCGCAGGGCAGGCTGGGTTTTATAACCTTGCGTGGCAACCTAAGAAAATGAAAGCTGAATTTAAACCAGCCTGAGTACAGTTGGGCTCCCTCAGCCGATCTTGCTCAAGACACGCCACTTGTACTGCAGCTGCAGTGCACGTAGTGCCCTTACGAGTTGAATGTGTTTAGAACACAAAACATCAATTTCTAAATTTTACGAGAGGTGTTCAGTTCAGTTTCCTATGTATTTTTTTTCTAAATTAACCCCCTCCTCAAACCAATAAATAAAAATAAATAAATTAAATAATAATAATAATAATTATAACAATCAAAGCTAATCGTTTAGGTACCATAATCAAAGACCAAAGAACAGAATGTGATTTCTTATTGAAATGGTAGTTCCTGCAGATTGTAATGTATCTTTTGAAGATCTTTAAACAAACTTTATCAAAACACAAGGGTCTTGAAATGGAAATCTCAGAAATGTTGCACATGAGGACATCACTAATTCCAGGAGTTGGATTGATTGGAAATGGTCCCGATAATGGATTGAAGAGATTCCTTGTAGCCTATACCTTAAAGAAATAGAGAAAACTGTACTCGCAAGTACAATCAACACATACGCTGAGTTGTTTTTGTTTATGTAAAATCTTTGTGATATTGAATTTTTTGAAATTATCAGTGTAAAATGTCATGAAGCCATTTCTGACCTTAGTTATCAGGTTGGGACCCGAAGAAATATTTGTATACAACAGAAAATCAAAGGTAATAATAATAATAATAATAATAATAATAATAATAATAATAATAATAGAAACTTTCAGGCAAATATTATGCCTAATAATATGGATCCAAAATGCAGGTTTTGTGATAAACACCAAGAAACAATAGACCACCTAATCTCAGGCTGTTCTGTGCTTGCTCCAAATGAATATAAAAATCGCCACGATAGAGTTGGGCAATGTGCAAACATTATGGAAAATCTGTAAACAAACACTGGTATGAACATCACCCAGCACCGGTTACAGAAATAGAAGATGTAACCATTCTATGGGATTACACCATCTACACAGACAGAAAAATTGAAGCAAACAGGCCAGACATTATTGTTAAAAACCAGAAGGAGAAAACTTGTCTATTAATTGATATGGCTTGTCCAGCGGATTGTAACATAGCAATCAAGGAATTTGAAAAACTGTCAAAAATATAAAGACCTAAAAATTGAAATAGAAAAAATGTGGAAATTGAAAACAAGAGTTGTGCCAGTGATAGTAGGTGCACTTGGAATGATAAAAAATGGAACAAAACAACACATTGAAAGAATCCCTGAAAACCCCAGCTTAAGAGATATACAGAAAATTGTCTTATTAAGTACAGCCCACACACTAAGGATAACTTTGTCTATGTAACGCTAAGAATGTTAGGGGAGATAGAAAAAACATGAAATGGAGCCATAACGACACACCACGACCTGCCTTAGGTCTTCCCGCAGACTTGGTTGGTAGTGCGACCATAGCAGAAATCGAAATATGATGAAAAAAAAAATGATGAAAAACATAATAATACAAATAATAATAATAAATAAATAAATTAATTAATTAATCCTGAAAATTGAAGGGTAAAAGGTAGAAATTTCTGCTCGGCTTGGACAGATTATTGTAAAGCTTTCGATATTGTCACACTCTTGGAGCCCTAAGGCTTTGGAAATGTACAAAATCTCCTTCGTGATAATCAGTCAGTTAAGTGCCACACGTGATATATGTTTGGGCGATCATATCTCGAAAGAAACATGATAGACTGGGCAGAAGATTATCCTGCAGTAGGTTGCCATTACCAAGGCTATAGAACACAATCTGTCCTGCTATTTAAACCATTACTGGAGAAAAGAGGCGGATTAATACCTTCCCCCAGGGTCCTTGCGCGTAAGTGAATGCAATAAATTCAACTAGAATTCGAACTCGGCTCTCTGATTTCTCGTTCCGAGCCGATATGCACTGCACCACAACGCACATCCTTCGTGGTAGTAGTTTTCCTTAAATAGAGCATGGAACTGTGGAAAACTACATTATAGCTCTATCACATGGGAGGCACTTCCAATTGTTCGAGTATACAACGAGGAATATTTCAAGGAAACTCCCTGTTGCCCTTTCTGCTCTGTCAGTTCTTTAAATACCATTTCGCGTGAAGGAAACGGTAATAACTATGGATAAAAAATAAAGATAAGTGTTTAATCATGTTGGGGATCACCCCTTTATTGCACAATAAATGGACTCGTTTAAGGTGTACATATAATCCTGCCTACAGAGAAAGTGATTATCACAGTGAGTGTTAGAGAGAGAGAGAGAGAGAGAGAGAGAGAGAGAGAGAGAGAGAGAGAGAGAGAATACATCACACCTCTATTCCCATCCTTCTCATGCTCCCTTCTCTGACACCCCCTGTAACTGGTTCGTCTTTCTCTTTACTCTCCTCCTATCTAATCTTTTTCTCTTATCTAGGGCCCTGCGGATCAGTGGTGTTACCCCCTTGCTGGGGGTGAAACGATTAAAAAAAAACTTTATTTCATTGTTGGAATTTTTACTACAGTTATTTGAGACAAAAGCAAAGGAAATTTAGTAACGCAACAAAAATACAAATGTTAGATGCGGTGTTCAAACTAAACTAATCTGACAAATTTTTAAAATATTTTTTCAGTCCCTAAGTTGTATGTTCTTTCTTAAAGAGAACAATCAACCCATATCGAAAATGTCATAACTGCGGCATCCTGGGAAAAACAAAAAGTTAAAAAAATTTATATGTTAGTTCTTTTTTAATTCATTCCTATTTTAAATTATCTAATTAATTTTTTATATATTAGTTAATTTTTGTCGTCATATAGTAAATCTAAAATTTTCTGTTTTTTTTTTTTTTTAGGAAGGCTTTGATTTTGTTTTGTTTTGTTTTGTTTTTGTTTTTTTTTGTTTTTTTGTGGGCCACTCTGTAGTTAAACCTCTTAGAATTTTGACCTGAACTCTTTATTCTCAACAGATCTTTTCAATATTGTTGTAATGGAGTAATAAACTTCCTATCGCCTATGTGGATTGACTATATTACTAGCCATATATAGTGAACATAGGAAATAGCTGTGACTTGCTTCGGCAATTACTAGCCTGCTACCAGATTCCCTGTCTTGCCGTAGTGTATTCTCTTTACAGTAAACCTATCTTCTTTTATCTGAGCACTTGTTGCTATTCTTTCACTCGAGTACCACCGTGTTTGTTTGTAACCTCTTTAAATAACACAACAAATCTATACAACAAGACAATTCTATGAGCAGTAAAAGTCATGCCAGGGTTCGTCATTGGCCACCACAATCTGAACAATATAAGATACGCAGATGATACAGTGATGATTGCAGATACGGAGAAGAAAATACATGAACTCCTACAGAAGACAGATGAAGAAGGCAGAAAAATAGGAATGCATATAAACTACAAGAAAACCGAATGCATGGTCATCAGTAAAAAAAAGGAGCTAAAAATGCCAACTACATGCTGGGCAACTAAAATCAAGAAGGTACACAATTTTAAATACCTGGGAAGTGGTTTAACGGAAGAGGGAAAGTGCCACATTGAGATCAGAAAGAGAATTGGCATGGCAAATGATGCATTCCAGAAACTGAGTATTGAGAGATAGAAAAATTTCGTTCGAAAAAAAGAAGAAGAGAGTACTGGATTCTTATTGTTATGGCAATGAATGCTGAACAATGTCACCAAAGATGAAGAGACGTGAAGCAACCTAAATGTGGTTCAACAGATGGATCTTGAGAATACGATGGACTGATCATCATCGGATGACTTTAGGCAATAGAAAATAAAAATAATCACTGCTCTTTCTAAAAATTTCTGGTAATCAAAGAATGATGGTATTTCGCCTGCTATCAAATGGGATGCCACACCAAAAACTAAATCTTACAACGAGAAAGGAAACAGATGTCATTTATTTCTTATTGAGAAATTACTTATCTGAAACCACTTAAATAACCATAGCTTATTAAACAACCTAAATAAATTGATGGTTAGATGGGACATAAAAACAAATATCGACTTAAATACGTTGATTCAGATTACCTAAAGATTGGTTAATAGTAATTAATGTTTAATAATTAGTAATTAATAATTATTTTTTATTCTAATCTTAGTCGCAGAAATGAGTTAAAACCGTACGGACATCATCACAATCCATATGAGAAAATATCTTGCACAATGGTATGATTTATTGCGACCACAAAGAGCGGTCGAAGTATGGCAGAATAGGAGAAGACGTTAATCCTCCGCCCATGAAAAGGGAAATGTTTATCTTCAAAAAGACTGTCTACCGAATGCAATTTCGGAAACAAGAATTCTTATTTTTCATTCTAATCTTCTAATTTGTATATGATGAATTTTTATAGAAAAAAAAAGTAATATTTTTTTAATATGAATGATGAATATTTTTAAGTATAATATATTTATACAAACCCCGTTTAATTTAAATGTCATATAGAATTTTTAAAATAAAAATAAAAATAGAATAACTGCAATACCAGTATAATATATAATATATATACTAAAAACCTGATTTGTTTATTAAAAGTTAAATTACGTAACGGTCATTTTATACGTAGCACCTAAATTAATGCACAAAACTATATCAGATTAAATAAATTGCAAACATTGTGTCTGCTTATTTTTAATAAAATTCGTTCATACTCACGGATAATCTTTCGCGTATTATAATTGAAAAGTGACAGAAATGAGCTGTTACAGTAATTTTTAGC
>JBBBDQ010000604.1:1332500-1337500 GCA_037127315.1 Ascarosepion bandense | reverse complement strand
ATGTTCTGCTATCAATGAAGATCTTCTTCTTCCTGCCTTTCCCTTTGGGACGTGAGTGATCACGGCTCTCCCCAATTTCCTGTCATTTGTAGCTTTTAGCAAATTTTATCTTTTCGCTATCTCTCCTAATCCCTGTTCTGTCACCATTCAACCATCTTCTTAGGAAGGTTATGTGAAACTGTTGGACAATTTAATTCTGACTAAATCCCACTTTCAAGAAAAGAACAAACAGTAAACAACTTTTATTGACTCAAGTCAAATATCAACTATTTTCTTTTCTGTTTTTTCTTTTTCTTTTTTGTTTTTTATTAGCTTATTTTAGACTTTCTGAATACTTACAGATAGGCAGCTAGTCAGACTACGTTCTACGTTCTATATGACCATAAAATTCATACCTTCGCATCTTGTGTTGCAACTACAGAGGCCCTATTGCACGTTGGCGCTTACGAAATCAGACTAACCAGGGAAAAAGCTGTCAATTTTGCTGTTATTTTTCAAAAACAATGGAGGCCACAAAGTGGAAACTTTTGCTTCGCCTTAAATTGTTTATCTTTAAAAGATTGACAGTTACGGTCTGACCTGTTCCCCGCTTATATTCAGCCATGTGGCTGGGAAAATGTCGACAAACAAATCAGGATAGAGAACACGCAGTCCTACACACGAATATTAATTTATAAATCTACAAGCCAAAAACACGCAAACACAACAAGCACAAAACACACGGACACGTACGCATACAAACGCATAAACTCTAAGAAATGCGCGTACACACACGCACGTATACACAAACAAACATACACATACAATTAAATAATAGCACACAAACTCACACAACACACAGACATCGTGTTGCAAACAAATATACGCTTAAAAAAATTTTTTTTTAATCATTTCACCCCGAGCAAGGCGGAAACGCCACTGATGTGCAGGAGGCTACATAAATGTAAAAAGATTAATTAGAAAAGAGTGAGGAGAACAAACTAGTTAGAAAGGAACAATAGAAAGCTGAGAAAACAGGTGCGATGACAGATACATAGGTGGAGAGAAAGGGAAGGTTATACGGGGGTGGGGAGAGAGCTAGAGTCCAGTGGTTAGTAGATGAGTATTGACTTTGCATTTAAATTTCTGGAGGTTGTAGCCGTCAGGAAAGCAAGAATACGGGAGCGAGTTCCATAGGCGGGAAGTGCGAGAGAAGAAGCTACAGGAGTAGAATTGTCGTCTGCATTTGGCTAACCTGACTGTGAATGGGTGGGACCCAGTTGCCAGTCTGGTTGCACGCGTAAACACCTGTTGAGGAGGCATCAGTGACTTAAGTTCGTCTGAGCAGAAGCCATGAAAGTATTTATAGAACAGACAAAGGGAGGCCACATTTCGACGATGGGGAAGTGGCTGCAGTCGAGCCGCCAGATCAGTACCTATCACATTACAGATTCTCCTTTGGAGCCTGTCAAGAACACTGAGGAGAACGGCAGGGGCACCTGACGTATAAACCTAACGAGTTCATGCAAACAATAAAGATTGCCAACTCGTGTTCCAATACAGCTATAACTTTATAACTTTTGGAGAATATTTATTAATGGGCTAAACGAATGCGGCTCTTCAGTCCAGCAAGCGACCTACATATTCGGGTACAAACAGTGCATTCATGAGGTCTAATGGCACGCGGAGCCGGAGCCGAATTATCACGCGATTTGAGATGTCGTGTGAGACCACATCTAGACCTGCATAACTTACCACAAATATCACATATCAACTGATGGACGTCTACGATTCCATAGTCAATTGATATACATATACAATAACATTCCATACAAAAGCACACACAAATGCATTCTAACCAGCACGCCTATTCAGGCAAACGCACTCATACCTTTTCAATAAAACATTAAGTATTGCAAGATAAAACAGATTATCTCCTTTTATGTGTCGTTGCCCTTCGAGATACAATTTCATATCCCTTGCGATTCTAAGCAAGTCATTAGGTAGGTTATTCGCGGTTTGACCTTGTTCCTCTTACTTTCAAAATGACTTTGAGTGTCTTCTTCTTCTTCTATGTGCCGTGTCCCTTCAAGACGTAGTCGATCATGGTTCTCCACGTCTCTCTATCCCTTGTGGCTCTTAGTATGTTTGCTCCTGTTACTCCTGGCAACCCCTGTTCCGTCATCCACCTGATCAGGCCCTGCAAATATGTTATCCGCTGCCTTCCTCTGTCTCTCTTTCCCTCTATCTGGCCAGTCAGTATCAGGATCTCCAGGCTCTCCTTCCTCACTGCGTGTCCCAGGAACTTCAATTGTCTCTTCGTGATGCTCAGTATCAATTTCCTCTTTGTTGCCATTCTTTCCAACACCTCATCGTTGTTCTTCTTTAATCATTATATACAAGCATTCACTTACTCCGAAATTTTGCAGTCTGTGCATCCCCATGATATCTCTAATCTCGTGTTAATTTTATAAGGTTACTCTTCCATGATGGCTCAGTGTATTTTGGAAGAGCGCGTTCGGAGATTTTCCTGCGTTAGATTGGCAATTCTTTCTGTGCTAGACTCGTTGCCGACCCAGTCTGTCCTGCTATTTATCTCTAGGTGGCGGGGGAGAAGATATGGATTCAAGAGTATTCCCAAAAGTATAAGAAAATGAATATAATGAATTCGACCGGAATTCGAACACGGCCCTCCGATTTCTCAATCTGAATGGCTATCCATTACTGCATTTCATTCTTATTTTTCTTAAAGCTTCTTGCTCACAAGTTGCATTTCTGGCATTCTTAACATTTCTTCGATTGCACTAAATCTGTCTTGCCTCAAATCTCATCTATCTATCTATCTATCTATGAATATTTCATTTTCTTTATCTATCTCATTTTCTAAGCCCTTCCTATCTATCTATCTATCTATCTATCTATCTATCTATCTATCTATCTATCTAACTAACTATCTATCTATCTATCTAACTAACTATCTATCTATCTATCTATCTATCTATCTATTAACATATGCACATATCTATCTATCTATCTATCTATCTATCTATCTATCTATCTATCTATCTATCTATGCATATTCCTTTTTATTTATGTATCTCATTTTCTAAGCCCTATCTATCTATCTATCTATCTATCTATCTATCTATCTATCTATCTATTAACATATGCACATATCTATCTATCTATCTATCTATCTATCTATCTATCTATCTATCTATGAATATTTCTTTTTATTTATCTTTCTCATTTTATAAGCCCTATCTATCTATCTATCTATCTATCTATCTATCTATCTATCTATAACATATGCACATTATCTATCTATCTATCTATCTATCTATCTATCTATCTATCTATCTATCTATGCATTGGTTATTCCTCAAGTCACCTGAAATCATCTACTGTCTTTTTCAGTCAGGCAGTTAAGTGCTATAAGTCGACGATCATCTCTCTTTCGCGACATGACTGATCAGGCATAATATTTTTCCATAGTAGACTGATTGTAAACCAAGTCTGCAGAATCCAATCTGTCCTGTTTTTTAACCCATAGCTGAAAGAAGAAGAGACGGATTAATATTTCCACAAGGATATTTGCGCGGTCATATTAGAGGATTGATATTACGCAGCCGTTCAGCAGTGTTTTTATTGTTTCTGATGATATTTTTTTATTTTGTTGCATTACTTTGCTTAACTTTTAGAGAGCATCGTTTCGTTATTTCAGTGTCACACATTCCGTCGTCTATTATAACATTTCTCAGATAATTAATTTTCTGTACTTACTTGAATTTGAAGTCACCAAAATCATGTTTCAGATCTTGGGCTTTTTCTGTAGCTGACTATCATACATTCTGTCTTTCTATAATTGGTAATTAGTTCTTTCTTCTTATTTTCTTTAGTACTTTCTTTTGGAATTCCTGTTGGATTATGCCAACAACACTGTGTAAAGCTTAAAAGTTTATCTAAACCCTAAATCCGCTTTGACATAGCACCGTTAAAACAGCTCAATGTAACCGCTTCTTTTCTCGTATTTCCTTCCTGTGAAACTCCTGTCCGTGTGCTTTCTTCCTAGGTATCTACAACCTCGAATAATTTAAATGCAATGTCAATTGCTATCTTCTATCTCTTTAAATCCCATTCATTTTTTTCTCCTTTCGTCAAAGAAAGGAGAAAAAAATGGATAATGATTTTTTCTCTTTCACTTACATGCTGTGCTAGTCTTACTTTACTTGGGGTGAAATGATTAAAAAATGGTTAGCCGTCTAGGTTCACAAGCTATTCCAACGGTAATGAATTCGAGCTTGACTAAATGTCTCACAATTATGGTATTATGTCCCAATCACACATTTGTACGTACTGATCACGTTGTCTCTCCGATTTATATAGAAAGTTAGTCTACCTTAAGTCTACTACCTCACTGGCTCTTCCACAGTTATTATAGGATTATTTCACAAAGTGTGGTTGGTAGAAGAATGAATGACCGCTTGGATCTGTTCTCGCCGATTGCTTCACGAGGAAACCGGAACACTGCTTCATTCGGGACTCCGTTTCCTGTGTACCGTAAACAATAGCACTTTCTTTTGAACAACGCCATAGCCTTCACGAGTCTCAAACGCCCAACTGCCGTGAAACAGAAGTTGGCTCTTTTTATGCGTCTTCGGTCTCGGGCAAGAAAACGAGATTTCTCGCGTACGGTAGCCTCGCTTTCGTCGATGACGCATGCGCCGTGTCATTTGAAAACGGCATTGCATAAGCTCACCTCGCGGTTCCATGACATTTACAAACGCATGTGCCGACGACCCATCTTCACTTGCTTCGGCGAGGTAAGTCTCCGCCATAGTTATGGCCTCATATCATCCTAATTTCGGTAATAAGCTTCTTTGATAGTCAGCTACGGGTTACTGTATCTGACAGTCGGTTTTCGAAAAAGCTTCTTAGATGTTGATTTTCAAAGTAAATAGAACCTCTCGACTTGGAAGACTGATGCAGCTAAATCTCCCTACTTACATATTGAGCATCTC
>JBBBDQ010000604.1:1310000-1327500 GCA_037127315.1 Ascarosepion bandense | reverse complement strand
CTGGTTGCCAACCAAGGCAAGAAAACCCAACGTGTCATGTTATTCAACCCATAGCTGGAAGGAGAAGAGATGGATTAATTCAGTCAGTTAAGTGCTATACGTGATACACGCTTGAGCGACCATGTCTCAAAAGAGACATGACTGACTGGGCAGAAGATTATCCCACAGTAGGGTTCATTACTTTCTGCGGTAGACTGGTTGCCAACCAAGGCAATAGAAATCAATGTGTCATGTTATTCAACCCATAGCTGGAAGGAGAAGAGATGGATTAATTCAGTCAGTTACGTGCTATACGTGATACACGCTTGAGCGACCATGTCTCAAAAGAGACATGACTGACTGGGCAGAAGATTATCCCACAGTAGGGTTCATTACTTTCTGCGGTAGACTGGTTGCCAACCAAAGCAATAGAAAGCAACGTGTCATGTTATTCAACCCATAGCTGGAAGGAGAAGAGATGGATTAATTCAGTCAGTTAAGTGCTATACGTGATACACTCTTGGACGACCATGCCTCAAAAGAGACATGACTGACTGGGCAGAAGATTATCCCACAGTAGGGTTCATTACTTTCTGCGGTAGACTGGTTGCCAACCAAGGCAATAGAACCCAATGTGTCATGTTATTCAACCCATAGCTGGAAGGAGAAGAGATGGATTAATTCAGTCAGTTAATTGCCATACGTGATACACGCTTGGGCGACCATGCCTCGAAAGAGACATGACTGACTGGGCAGAAGATTATCCCGCAGTAGGGTTCATTACTTTCTGCGGTGGACTGGTTGCCAACCAAGGCAATAGAACCCAATGTGTCATGTTATTCAACCCATAGCTGGAAGGAGAAGGGATGGATTAATTCAGTCAGTTAAGTGCCATACGTGATACACCCTTGGGCGACCATGCCTCGAAAGAGACATGACTGACTGGGCAAAAGATTATCCCACAGTAGGGTTCATTACTTTCTGCGGTAGACTGGTTGCCAACCAAGGCAATAGAAATCAATGTGTCATGTTATTCAACCCATAGCTGGAAGGAGAAGAGATGGATTAATTCAGTCAGTTAAGTGCCATACGTGATACACGCTTGGGCGACCATGCCTCGAAAGAGACATGACTGACTGGGCAGAAGATTATCCCGCAGTAGGGTTCATTACTTTCTGCGGTAGACTGGTTGCCAACCAAGGTAATAGAACCCAATGTGTCATGTTATTCAACCCATAGCTGGAAGGAGAAGAGATGGATTAATTCAGTCAGTTAAGTGCTATACGTGATACACGCTTGAGCGACCATGCCTCGAAAGAGACATGACTGGCTGGGCAGCAGATTATCCCACAGTAGGGTTCATTACTTTCTGCGGTAGACTGGTTGCCAACCAAGGCAATAGAATCCAATGTGTCATGTTATTCAACCCATAGCTGGAAGGAGAAGAGATGGATTAATTCAGTCAGTTAAGTGCCATACGTGATACACGCTTGGGCGACCATGCCTCGAAAGAGACATGACTGACTGGGCAGAAGATTATCCCGCAGTAGGGTTCATTACTTTCTGCGGTGGACTGGTTGCCAACCAAGGCAATAGAACCCAATGTGTCATGTTATTCAACCCATAGCTGGAAGGAGAAGGGATGGATTAATTCAGTCAGTTAAGTGCCATACGTGATACACCCTTGGGCGACCATGCCTCGAAAGAGACATGACTGACTGGGCAAAAGATTATCCCACAGTAGGGTTCATTACTTTCTGCGGTAGACTGGTTGCCAACCAAGGCAATAGAAATCAATGTGTCATGTTATTCAACCCATAGCTGGAAGGAGAAGAGATGGATTAATTCAGTCAGTTAAGTGCCATACGTGATACACGCTTGGGCGACCATGCCTCGAAAGAGACATGACTGACTGGGCAGAAGATTATCCCGCAGTAGGGTTCATTACTTTCTGCGGTAGACTGGTTGCCAACCAAGGTAATAGAACCCAATGTGTCATGTTATTCAAACCAGAGCTGGAAGGAGAAGAGATGGATTAATTCAGTCAGTTACGTGCTATACGTGATACACGCTTTAGCGACCATGCCTCGAAAGAGACATGACTGGCTGGGCAGCAGATTATCCCACAGTAGGGTTCATTATTTTCTGCGGTAGACTGGTTGCCAACCAAGGCAATAGAATCCAATGTGTCATGTTATTCAACCCATAGCTGGAAGGAGAAGAGATGGATTAATTCAGTCAGTTAAGTGCTATACGTGATACACGCTTGGGCGACCATGCCTCGAAAGAGACATGACTCACTGGGCAGAAGATTATCCCACAGTAGGGTTCATTACTTTCTGCGGTAGACTGGTTGCCAACCAAGGCAATAGAAATCAATGTGTCATGTTATTCAACCCATAGCTGTAAGAAGAAGAGTTGGATTAATTCAGTCAGTTAAGTGCTATACGTGATACACGCTTGGGCGACCATGCCTCGAAAGAGACATGACTGACTGAGCAGATGATTATCCCGCAGTAGGGTTAATTACTTTCTGCGGTAGACTGGTTGCCAACCAAGGCAATAGAACCCAATGTGTCATGTTATTCAACCCATAGCTGGAAGGAGAGAGATGGATTAATTCAGTTAATTAAGTGCCATACGTGATACACGCTTGGGCGACCATGCCTCGAAAGAGACATGACTGGCTGGGCAGAAGATTATCCCACGGTAGGGTTCATTACTTTCTGCGGTAGACTGGTTGCCAACCAAGGCAATAGAAATCAATGTGTCATGTTATTCAACCCATTGCTGGAAGGAGAAGAGATGGATTAATTCAGTCAGTTAAGTGCTATACGTGATACACGCTTGGGCGACCATGCCTCGAAAGAGACATGACCGACTGGGCAGAAGATTATCCCGCAGTAGGGTTAATTACTTTCTGCGGTAGACTGGTTTCCAACCAAGGCAATAGAACCCAATGTGTCATGTTATTCAACCCATAGCTGGAAGGAGAAGGGATGGATTAATTCAGTCAGTTAAGTGCCATACGTGATACACCCTTGGGCGACCATGCCTCGAAAGAGACATGACTGACTGGGCAAAAGATTATCCCACAGTAGGGTTCATTACTTTCTGCGGTAGACTGGTTGCCAACCAAGGCAATAGAAATCAATGTGTCATGTTATTCAACCCATAGCTGTAAGGAGAAGTGTTGGATTAATTCAGTCAGTTAAGTGCTATACGTGATACACGCTTGGGCGACCATGCATCGAAAGAGACATGACTGACTGGGCAGAAGATTATCCCGCAGTAGGGTTCATTACTTTCTGCGGTAGACTGGTTGCCAACCAAGGCAATAGAAACCAATGTGTCATGTTATTCAACCCATAGCTGGAAGGAGAAGAGATGGATTAATTCAGTCAGTTAAGTGCTATACGTGATACACGCTTGAGCGACCATGCCTCGAAAGAGACATGACTGACTGGGCAGAAGATTATCCCACAGTAGGGTTCATTACTTTCTGCGGTAGACTGGTTGCCAACCAAGGCAATAGAAATCAATGTGTCATGTTATTCAACCCATAGCTGGAAGGAGAAGAGATGGATTAATTCAGTCAGTTAAGTGCTATACGTGATACACGCTTGGGCGACCATGCCTCGAAAGAGACATGACTGACTGGGCAGAAGATTATCCCGCAGTAGGGTTCATTACTTTCTGCGGTAGACTGGTTGCCAACCAAGGCAATAGAAATCAATGTGTCATGTTATTCAACCCATAGCTGGAAGGAGAAGAGATGGATTAATTCAGTCAGTTAATTGCCATACGTGATACACGCTTGGGCGACCATGCCTCGAAAGAGACATGACTGACTGGGCAGAAGATTATCCCGCAGTCGGGTTCATTACTTTCTGCGGTGGACTGGTTGCCAACCAAGGCAATAGAACCCAATGTGTCATGTTATTCAACCCATAGCTGGAAGGAGAAGGGATGGATTAATTCAGTCAGTTAAGTGCCATACGTGATACACCCTTGGGCGACCATGCCTCGAAAGATACATGACTGACTGGGCAAAAGATTATCCCACAGTAGGGCTCATTACTTTCTGCGGTAGACTGGTTGCCAACCAAGGCAATAGAAATCAATGTGTCATGTTATTCAACCCATAGCTGTAAGGAGAAGTGTTGGATTAATTCAGTCAGTTAAGTGCTATACGTGATACACGCTTGGGCGACCATGCCTCGAAAGAGACATGACTGACTGGGCAGAAGATTATCCCGCAGTAGGGTTAATTACTTTCTGCGGTAGACTGGTTGCCAACCAAGGCAATAGAACCCAATGTGTCATGTTATTCAACCCATAGCTGGAAGGAGAAGAGATGGATTAATTCAGTCAGTTAAGTGCTATACGTGATACACGCTTGAGCGACCATGCCTCGAAAGAGACATGACTGACTGGGCAGAAGATTATCCCGCAGTAGGGTTCATTACTTTCTGCGGTAGACTGGTTGCCAACCAAGGCAATAGAAATCAATGTGTCATGTTATTCAACCCATAGCTGGAAGGAGAAGAGATGGATTAATTCAGTCAGTTAAGTGCTATACGTGATACACTCTTGGACGACCATGCCTCAAAAGAGACATTACTGACTGGGCAGAAGATTATCCCGCAGTAGGGTTCATTACTTTCTGCGGTAGACTGGTTGCCAACCAAGGCAATAGAACCCAATGTGTCATGTTATTCAACCCATAGCTGGAAGGAGAAGAGATGGATTAATTCAGTCAGTTAATTGCCATACGTGATACACGCTTGGGCGACCATGCCTCGAAAGAGACATGACTGACTGGGCAGAAGATTATCCCGCAGTAGGGTTCATTACTTTCTGCGGTGGACTGGTTGCCAACCAAGGCAATAGAACCCAATGTGTCATGTTATTCAACCCATAGCTGGAAGGAGAAGCGATGGATTAATTCAGTCAGTTAAGTGCCATACGTGATACACCCTTGGGCGACCATGCCTCGAAAGAGACATGACTGACTGGGCAAAAGATTATCCCACAGTAGGGTTCATTACTTTCTGCGGTAGACTGGTTGCCAACCAAGGCAATAGAAATCAATGTGTCATGTTATTCAACCCATAGCTGTAAGGAGAAGTGTTGGATTAATTCAGTCAGTTAAGTGCTATACGTGATACACGCTTGGGCGACCATGCCTCGAAAGTGACATGACTGACTGGGCAGAAGATTATCCCGCAGTAGGGTTAATTACTTTCTGCGGTAGACTGGTTGCCAACCAAGGCAATAGAAACCAATGTGTCATGTTATTCAACCCATAGCTGGAAGGAGAAGAGATGGATTAATTCAGTCAGTTAAGTGCTATACGTGATACACGCTTGAGCGACCATGCCTCGAAAGAGACATGACTGACTGGGCAGAAGATTATCCCACAGTAGGGTTCATTACTTTCTGCGGTAGACTGGTTGCCAACCAAGGCAATAGAAATCAATGTGTCATGTTATTCAACCCATAGCTGGAAGGAGAAGAGATGGATTAATTCAGTCAGTTAAGTGCTATACGTGATACACGCTTGGGCGACTATGCCTCGAAAGAGACATGACTGACTGGGCAGAAGATTATCCCGCAGTAGGGTTCATTACTTTCTGCGGTGGACTGGTTGCCAACCAAGGCAATAGAACCCAATGTGTCATGTTATTCAACCCAGAGCTGGAAGGAGAAGAGCTGGATTAATTCAGTCAGTTAATTGCCATACGTGATACACGCTTGGGCGACTATGCCTCGAAAGAGACATGACTGACTGGGCAGAAGATTATCCTGCAGTAGGGTTCATTACTTTCTACGGTGGACTGGTTGCCAACCAAATCTATAGAACCAAAACTGTCCTATTATTTAACCTATAATTGTAATGAAGAGACGGATTAATACTTTTCCGAAGGTGTTTGTGCGTTAGTGAATTCAAGATATTCAACTAGAATTCCATTTCGGCGCCCCGTCTATTTACATTATTCGGACTATTGTCCTCATCTTTGATGCTATTTGTGCGACGTTTCGGCCGTTGTACGTTCCGGCATTCTTCAGGTGCTAGGAATTTTGAACCGAACCCTTTATTATAATCACTGTGGTATATGATCTTCATTCCTTGCGTAGTAGTGCCTCTTCTGGTATTCATGGGTTATCTCACTCTATCCCTGTTAAGTTACTTGTTCACCACTACTGGAGCCTGGAAAGAAAGCGAGAAGAACGAGTGACGAGAAGACAGGAGAGAATGATTAACATTGTATTTAATGTTTTAAAGAGATACACAGATGACATAGTGTTGATAGCAGACAAGGAAATATAACCACAAAAACTGTTAGTGATCGTGAAGAGAAACGAGAAAAAAAGAATCAAACATCAAACCGCAAGAAGACAGAAAGCATGAGACCAAAATGCGAATTTCAAATCGAGAATTTGCTCATTTCTCTGCTGTGCCCTTTAAGGCCGTAGCAGATCATGGGCCTCTACTTGCCTTAATCCCCTCTCACTTTTGAACACTTTTTTCTCTTTGTATCTCTGCCAGTCTGCGTTCCGCCATCCACTTGCTCAAGCCCGTCACGTATATCTCGCACTGCTTTCCCCGTCTCTCTTTCAATCTGTCCGTCCTGAGAGTATTAGATTCTCTAAGCCCTCAATACTCATTATGTCTTCCCTAATCCTCAGCTGTCTTTTCCTGGTGCTGAGTGTTCTTTTCGTTTGCATTATCTCCATAAACTTGTCATTGCTGACGTGTTCGCTTCGTGGTATCTTCAGCATTCTTCTGTGGAACCACATCTCTGTTGCTTCGAGTCGCTTGTTCATCTTTGCTGTCATATAGGAGGGTAACAAAATCCAGCAAGTAAAAAAAAAAATATCTGTGAAGCTTTTCAACAGAAAACGGAAAATGTTGCACGGAAATCCGAGGCAGCATTGAAATTGCCAAAAATGCTTTCCAAAATATTTCTCACTTTTTTCTTTATTTACTAACTCATTATCTCTATTCCTTCTCTGTTTTCTTTTTTCTTTTACTTTCCTCGCTTGTTTCTTTCCTTTTGTATTTATTCATTATTCTAATCTCCCTTTCTTTCTAAACGTTTTTTCTCTTATATATATATATATATATATATATATATATATATATATAGTAGACTTTGAAAAACAGTAGCTACTCTGGCATGTACGCGTCGCTCATTCAGTAATGGATTAGAGCATTCTGGCTATTGGGAGAGTATAATGGCAATATACACGCTAAAAAGTCTGCCTCCTTCTACCGAACGCCCATAGCCAAGAGGTAGAATCGCCGACAGACGCCAATTCGGTCGTTTTTCAATCCTGTGTTAAAAGCAATCGGAGTCTAACCGTACTGATGAGCTGTGATACAGCGAAACAGATCTGTCTGCGGATGACTATATATATATATATATATATATATATATATATATATATATAGTAGCAGTAAAGAAAAATATATACACACACAAAAAATATATACACATACAAAAAATATATACACATACAAAAAATATATACACACACACACATATATATATATATATAGTAGCAGTAAAGAATCCAGGAGAACATTGGTAAATATTCCTAGAGAATCCTACTAATATCGTTTAAATATTAAATCTTATCTAACAGAGAGCTCAATGTACATTTAATTTACAGAGCAGATATTCATTTATTTCATCTGTAAATTCAAATCGCATTTAGGGGTGATAGCTATTTCAACATGTCAGTTCGAAACATCAATTGTCAATACCAGTCAACCATAAAATGGAGAAAAGTTCTTGTACCGGAAGCAAGAGTTAGTAAAGAAAAGAATGTTGGTTAGAACAGGGTCAAGCAGAGGAGAAAATAGTAGTAGTAATCTTCTTTTAGTAGTGGAAAGCAGGTGATTTGTTCATTAGGTCCGGGGTTGTAGGTAGGTAAAAGCTTCATATTCACCAAATTTAAATTCTAATTTTTTGTAAAAGGCAAAATATATTATGAATAAATGGAAGAAGGAGATAATCAATGAAGGTGAAATTGACTGCGGTGACGACACATGCTAATTAGTTAAGCCGTCAATTGATCAGACGTGTCTTATGCCACGCGACCACAAATGAGTTCCAGTTAGACAAAGCTCAAAATAACACTTTTAGACACACTTTTCCCGAGTTTTTTCATATTCATATCTGCTCTATTGTCTGCATATTTTCCTCACAAGATTCCTCGAATATTCAGGCCAGTAGATATAAATAAATATACTTTTTAATTATAAACAACAGTGTATCTGCTCAAACACGAGTATCCATTAATTTATTTGCTTAAAACTAGGGAAAACCGTCAATTGATCTGATGTGTCTTAGATCACTCCACCACGACACTCGGAGACGTAGGTTCGAATCCTCCCAGATAATGCATATTTTCCTAACAAGATTTCCCGATTATTCAGGCCGGTAGATAAAAATAAATATACTCTTTAATTATAAACCACAGTGTATCTACTCAAATCAAGTATCCATTGATAATAATGTTTAAACAATTTTTTTTAAAATTTGGAATTTAATTCATTTCGTACCGAATTTCGTAAAACTTCATAAATAAATTGTCTTTGTTTACGTGAGAATACAAAAACAAAGCAGATATGAATTCTTCAAAAAATTACAAAATGTGTGTTTAAAGGCATTGTTTCGGACTTTGTTTAGCTGTAAGTCCATCGTGTTCTCGCAGTCAAAGATACGTCAGATTGATTAACGGCATCTCCTAGGAGACACAGGTTGAGTTCTGCCTTGTTTTTTACTAACAAGATTCCTCGATTATTCAGGCCGGTAGATATAAATACATATACTGTTTTATTATAAACAACAGCGTATCTACTCAAATACAAGTATCCATTAAAAATAATGTTTAAACATATAAAATAGAAATATGTCAGAGTTAGTCTATATCGTATATATATATATATATATACTATAGTCATCCGCAGACAGATCTGTTTCGCTGTATTACAGCTCATCAGTACGGCTTAGACTCCGGTCGCTTCCTAACCCAGGATTGAAACCCGACCGAATTGGTATAAGTCGGCGATTCTATCACTAGGCCACGAGCGTCCAGTAGAAGAAGGCAGGCTTTTTAGCGCGTATAAACACGCAATTATTAGCTAGAGTGCTCCAATTCATTATCGAATGAGCGGTGCGTAAATGCCGGAGTAGCTCCTGTTTACAAAGCCTCCCACTCTTCCAGAGTGCTCAATCAGGGTGTGAGAGCGTAAATACTGTAGTCATCCGCAGACAGATCTGTTTCGCTGTATTACAGCTCATCAGTACGGCTTAGACTCCGGTCGCTTCCTAACCCAGGATTGAAATATATATATATATATATATATATATATATATATATATATATATATATTGTAACAAAGTTGTGGAACTCGTAGGTTTTTAAGCTGCTGTTCATGCATTTACTTTTATAAAGAGTGCTCGATACAAACGTAGAGCGTTATATTGCAATAGTTGTTACAATGGTTTATAAATTCCTAGTATCACTACACAAAAATTTTCGCGTTTCGAAGCTAACCTTGTTTTTAGGTGCTTCTCATCGAGTGATGAAGTTGGAATGAAAATTATCTGGTGAAAAACGGTTTATTTGTGGTTACTATGCCTTTTTTTTAGTGAAAATGGGGTTGGGAGCTTATTTGGATTCTGTTGGCCATATTGTCGTTTTAGAGTTAGGTGTTGGGAGAGGTGGCTTAGTTCAGGACAGGTTTCCTATTTATCTTGTCTGGATGTAGTAGTAGTGGCGTTGTTGTTAATGATATGAGTGGTGTGCGATTTTTGGATGATCTAGTCGATTCTTTTATGGTTCTTAAGGTGCTGCTATTTGGTTTAGAGGAGGATATGTGTTATTTAGTTTTCGGCTGGTCACTTTTTCGTTTAGTTTAGGTTATTTTGTATTGGGATATATGTTTTTTGTTTCTTTGCAGTGTCGATAGTTTCTTTTATTTTTCTACCATTTACAGGTAGCTGGACTTATTGTTGGTGTGGTGGGGGTTTCTTGTCTTTTATTTCTACGTTTTTTGTTCTATTTATTAATTGGGTTGATTATGTATATTTATTGCATTTTGGCGGGGGTCGTGTGGGTGGGGTGCTTTTTTGTTTATTTAAATTTTAACGAAAAATATTTGCGATGTTTGCATAATACTGCTAATTCGTCTCTACGGTTTAATAGTTCGCTACTGTTGGGGTACTTTAGAATGTGTAGCTTTTCACTTAAACATAAAGTGAGTTGCAAAATCTACTTTTTTCTAAGATTTTCCATTTTACTTTGGGTTTCTGTTTTGAATCCATTAGCTTCCAAAATGTGTAGAAAGGGATGTTTGGTTTCGGTATAAGTTGTTTTTGAATGAAGTTAAGTGCATGTACCAGCGCTGCTTAAAAGTGTTCTTAGTTGATCCGATATACACTTTATTTATAGTTGGATTTTCAATTGATGTTATGTTGCATTGATAGATTATTGAGTTTATTTTACATTTAGTTTGTAGTGGGTAGTTTCTAGGGTTTCTACAATTACACATGTTTTTATTCTTGTCTTTTATTGTATTTTGGTAGTCGATTTTATTCTGATCTGCGTGTTGATTTAGGATATATTTGTTATGGTTTGTTATGATTTTTTTCTAGGTTGTTTGTGCAACTGTAGTTTAGTTTAAGTGTATTTTTGTTGAAGATTTTAGTAAGAGGGTTATTGGTGGGGAAATGTTTTTTAATTAAGTTAAGGAACTTTTGTCCTAGCTTGGTGTTTATTATTTGGTTGAAAGGAGGTGTGTACCAAATGATTTTTCTATTTCTATTTTTCTTGTTATGGTTATAGTTTGTTATGTATTGGATGTCTTGGTATTTGTAGCCGCTTTTTTTAGGGACTTGTTGTAGAGACTTTTGTGTTTGTTAAATATTTCTTCACTGGACGAGTTTTGACTAATTCTATATTCTATGGAGGAGAGTATATATTTGATTGTACTAGGGGGATGGTTTGACTTTGGGTGGATGTATAGTGGGTATTCGTTGGATTTTATGTATGGTTGGTAATTATTGTTAACTAAATCTAGTATTACATCGAGGAAGTTTACTAAAACAAGGATAGCTTCGAAACGCGAAAATCTTTGTGTAGTGATACTATGAATTTATAAACCATTGTAACAACTATTACAACACGATAGATAGATAGATAGATAGATAGATAGATAGATAGATAGATAGATAGATATCAAATCTCGCGCGCCTTCTCTCTGTAAACATCATCTTTAACTTTGTAAGATTAAATTAGTTCCCAGAAAATAAACTTGAAAAGATCTGGGACGAAACAATCGTTTTTTTTTTAGGTTTTAGCATATAAAAATGTCATAAAAATTTCACTTGTTCCTTCCTATTGCTAAGGTTTATACCACTAAGAATCTGTTCAAATATATATAGAGATATAGATATAGATATATATTGGGTCTAATCTCGGCAATGACGTAAGATAAGTTTCACAGGAGAACCAGTGTTACGAAGAAACAAAAAGTTACGAAAGATAATTCTTCGGGATCATTCGAAGAACATTAGCAAAAAAACTAACGTGTATGAGTAACAACCTAATATACAGAGTGGTCTAAAAGTCGGTGGTCAGTAGGAAGAATATGTTTGTGTATTGCTTATATTATTACAATAGTGTTCATTGTTTCCAACAAGATGGGGTCCCTCTACATGATTCAAGAGCAATCCATGAGTATCTTGATGAAACATTTTTTGAGAAATGGATTGGCCGACTAGGTCCAATTGATGGGTTCATCTGACTTGAACCCAATAGACTTCTTCTTCATAGTCGAAAACCAATAAGTGTTGGTGTGTTAAAAAAGATTACCTTAGAGATAAATTTCACGAAATTAATACATATGTTATATATCGACAAACAGCAAACACGCATATATATAAAAATATAAAGTTATATTTTTATTAATGACGATGAACCGTGTAGAATAGGGAACAGAGAATTGAGAGAGCGCGCTTCTAATGGGTTGACGGGAGTGTAGTCTTATCTGTTGTGTCTCTCTTCACCGGCCGATCTCTGTTGCTTCTCTACTGGCGAATCCGTGTGCCGAGGTCTTTTTATAATCTTCCAGAACCGGGACTTTTTCTTCCGGTTTTGCCTCGCCCACGCACGCCCACGTAATTCTCAGAGACACCTGTTCTGTTTGCCTCTGTAGTTATTTCCGCTGCTGCCGGAAATAAGGTCAAACGACATCCGTTCCTTTCAACGACCGGAAACACCCTCGCTTGCATCAGCCTTCCTCGGGTGGGGCCAGATTGTTATATTACACATAGACTTGTTCAGAAATGCGTGTCGACGCGTGAGGGATCGACTATGTTAAATTTGATGGACAACTGTTTAAGCAGCTGTGTAGATTAAATTTAAACGGTTTTTGTATTGTTGCACACAATAAAATGTAATTATAAATGTAATAATTGTATTGGTAAATATAATTCTACATGAAATCTCAAAATAAATGTTATCATATACTCGCCACTTACTTTGGGACCACCCTATATATCTGAATTTAAATCCAAAATGGATGACCAAATAGGTAAATCCCAAAACCCGATCCTATTAATATTAATTTTATTAATATTAAAATTTATCAAGGTGGAGGGTTTGATGTAAATAGTATGATCTATTTACAGAGCCAAATATATAAAGTAATTTTAAAATTTCGAAATTTAATTTCGGTGGATGATCATTTCAGCAAGAAAATTCTCGCTTTATCAGCGACGGTGGAAAATAAAAACTTTATTAATTCAAATATGTTGCAAAATCTTTATACCGAAAGAAGCTCAAAAACATATCCACACACAGGAATTTATATATATATATATATATATCTGTGTTCTTGACAGGCTCCAAAGGAGAGTCAGTAATGTGATAGGTACTGATCTGGCGGCTCGACTGTAGCCACTTCCCCATCGTCGAAATGTGGCCTCCCTTTGTCTCTTCTATAAATACTTTCATGGCTTCTGCTCCAACGAACTTAAGTCACTGGTGCCTCCTCAACAGGTGTTTACTCGTGCAACCAGAATGGCAACTGGGTCCCACCCATTCACAGTCAGGTTAGCCAAATGCAGACGACAATTCTACTCCTGCAGCTTCTTCTCTCGCACTTCCCGCCTGTGGAACTCGCTCCCGTATTCTTGCTTTCCTGACGGCTACAACCTCCAGAAATTTAAATGCAAAGTCAATACTCATCTACTAACCACTAGACTCTAGCTCTATCCCCACCCCCGTATAACCTTCTCTTTCTCTCCACCTATGTATCTGTCATCGCACCTGCTTTCTCAGCTTTCTATTGTTCCTTTCTAACTAGCTTGTACTCCTCACTCTTTTCTAATTAATCTTTTTACATTTATGTAGCCCCCTGCACATCAGTGGCGTTTCCGCCTTGCTCGGGGTGAAATGATTTAAAATATATATATATATATATATATATGTGTGTGTGTGTGTGTATCTGTGCGTGTGTGTGTGTGAGTAAAACGATACAAACCCCAATACAACACCGGAGATGATTAGCGTTATTGCGTCTATACTGTTTTCACTTTAGTTTGGAACATCATTTTCTTTTATGCGTCAAGTCCTTTCACGATACATACTTCTCCACAACTTCCTATCTTCTGCTTTTTCTATGTAACTTTCCGCCATCTGTTTCTTTCCTAGTCTGGCATTTACTTTCATAAACTTACTGGTAGATTACTCGGTCCCAGCCTATACTTCACGGAGAATCGGCCATTAAAAACTAGCTTCATGAACCTACCTGTTAGGAAGGACTTTAGAAATGAGAAAATCTCTTTCAGTAGTTCCATAATTAGAGTTAGAGTTGCTAAACAAACTCTAATTTATAGAGCTACTTGAGCTTGGCCTTACCAAAGGCTATCGATTTATCTAATTTGATTAACCTCTTAGTTTATTTATTGTCTAATGTTTCACTTATTTTGTGAGTATTGACAGTTTGGATATCAATGGATCGAATTTTTGTCGCTAAAGTTGTTAAATGTTTATACACTGTTCGTATGTGAAGTATTTAAATTGATAAGGTAGAGTCATCATCATTTATCCATCACACCTAGATGGTGCATCGGGTAGCAAAGTTTTGTTGCTGTAACAAACTGTTTTTTTACGGGGCAGGGTTGTTAGCACTGCACCCAACCCCCAAGCCCCAAGCCCCAAGCCCCAAGCCCCAAGCCCCAAGCCCCAAACCTGGAGGACCGGTGGATTATTCTTGGTCCTTACGTTTACAGCACTTGGTATTCCCAAACGGTCACCCATCTAAGTACTGACTAGGTTCGATGCTGCTTAACTTCGGTGATCGGACGAGAACCGGTGTATCCAGCACGATATAGCCGTAGACGTTTAATTTATATTACATTATATTATAAATAATAATATTTTCGTGGAAAAAATAGTACATTCAGAAAAATGTAAAGCAATCTAAGGGAGGTAATTCAGTATTTGGCAGTTGAAACTTAAAAAATATTAGTAAAAAAACGGAGAAAATAGCCCAGAAAGTTTATCGCACACCAGATCGAACCCGAAATTTAATCAGTTCGTGTCAGTCACGAGGTCAAACATCCCTGAAAGTTTCATCCGAATTCATCCAGCGGGTCTCAAGATACCTTGACCAGAGTTAGACAGACAAACAGACAGACAAAAAAAACATACAAACGCGACGGAATACAATACTTTTTTAAGGCAGAAGTATTGTATTCGGTAGCGTTTGTCTAGAGAATTTATCTATAGATAATTGAATAAATAATTTAAAGCAAAGGGATAAAGAAAAGGAAAAAGAAAAAAGTCAGAAAGTAAGATAGTCAATAGGAAAATGATATGCGAAAAAAATTTTTTCGGACATTTGACAGAAAAGTCAAAAGAAAGAAGTGGAGACATTTAAGAGATAGATAGTGTTGGGACGCCCGCGCCTATTTGGCTATAATGGACTATTCCATTACTATGTAAAGTAATGGTGGCATCTACGTAGGAGAATGTGCCGAGCAGCCGATCGACAAGTCAGTCGTAGACTTCCGGTGACGACCCGGAAGTAACCATTGCTCATACTACGTCTTACGACGGTTGAGACGATTAACCCTTATTCTTGTATTGGATACTAATAACCTTTGTAAATACTATTTTCACGGAATACAACAATTAACCTATTCCTTTTGTTGAGTTATTTATTCTTACTCACGACATAACAGATAGATGGATGGATAGATAGATAGATAGATAGATAGATAGATAGATAGATAGATAGAGAGAGAAAGAGAGAGGGGAGAGATATACAGAGTGTGTGCGTAAGAGAGATTGTTTGGGAATGGGAGAAAGTGTATGTAAGAGAGAGAGAGTGTGTGTAAGAGAGAGAGAGAGAGAGAGAGAGAGTGGGGGGGGAGGGAGAAGTGAAAAGAGAAGAGAAAATGTCTAAAAACGAATGAGAAAAATGACAACAAACAACTCAATAATTTCTATTTGTGCCCAGAGGAGGGAAAGTATGGAAGATAAAAAGGAGAAGAAAAAGAAATCGACCGGAATTAACAATTTCTTAATATCGACAAAATCCATCAACTTTATTGACTGCTTGATAAAAGGCCATAACAGAAATCTGGTATCATTTGTTCATCTTAAAACAATATCTATTGCCGCTGAGATTTGTGAAATAAATTCATCTCCATTTGTAAGACAATTGTCACAAAAACAATCTTCCGGTTCTTCTCCCAGGTTTCTTAGTTCCAAAGCAAAGTTTGAAAATAATGCTGTTTTCGTTTGAAAAAATCACATAAAAATAGCAAGAAAAATTTGTTTATTTTCATTACGAAAAAAAAAAAAAAAAAAAAAGAAGGAATTTACTAAATTTAGCACAAGAATAATTATCAGTAGTTGTAAAAAAACAATTTATAATTGGACCGAATTCGAAAAGAAATATATTGTTAGGGCCGGGAATGGAAAAGAAAAAGGAAAAACAACAAAGAAGAAAACTCTTATTATTTGAAAACTGGCCTTTGTTGCTTTATATGACAATATTCTGGATCGATAAATTCTTCGACCGTTAAAGAAAACATCCGTGGAACTAGGAAAAAAAAAGCAAAAAAAAAAAAAAGAAAGAAAATAAAGATATTCAGAAGATAGAAGCTGCGTCCCGGATTAAGATTTATGTTATGTCCGCACACACACACACACACACACACACACACACACACACACACACGTGAATTGCGCAAATTCAGTAACACATGCAGATAGATATACATAAACGTATTTACGATTACACATAAATATCACACACATGCACGATCGTACACGTACTCACATATACTTAAATTGACATCCACATTCATATCTATCAATCTATCTATCTATCTATCTATCTATCTATCTATCTATTTTTTCATTATTCATTATCTATCTATCTATCTATCTATCTATCTATCTATCTATCTCAGTTTATTCATTATCTATCTGTCTATCTATCTCAGTTTATTCATTATCTATCTATCTATCTATCTATCTATCTATCTATCTATCTATCTCAGTTTATTCATTATCTATCTATCTATCTATCTATCTATCTATCTCAGTTTATTCATTATCTATCTGTCTATCTATCTCGTTTATTCATTTATTCTATCTATCTATCTATCTATCTATCTATCTATCTATCTATCTCAGTTTATTCATTATCTATCTATCTATCTATCTATCTATCTATCTATCTATCTATCTATCTATCTCTAGTTTATTCATTATCTATCTATCTATCTATCTATCTATCTATCTATCTATCTAGTTTATTCATTATCTATCTGTCTATCTATCTCAGTTTATTCATTATCTATCTATCTATCTATCTATCTATCTATCTATCTCATCTTTATCTATATCAGTTTATTCATTATCTATCTATCTATCTATCTATCTATCTATCTATCTATCTAGTTTATCAGTTTATTCTATCTATCTATCTATCTATCTATCTATCTATCTTTCTATCTCAGTTTATTCATTATCTATCTATCTATCTATCTATCTATCTATCTATCTATCTATCTATCTATCTATCTCAGTTTATTCATTATCTATCTATCTATCTATCTATCTATCTATCTATCTATCTATCTATCTATCTATCTAGTTTATTCATTATCTATCTATCTATCTATCTATCTATCTATCTATCTATCTATCTATCTATCTATCTATCTATCTATCTATCTATCTGACATTCCTATATAATAATAATATGAAGGGAGGTTGGCAATATGCTTACTATTTCAAAGACACGTACGAATTACAAAAGCAGACTAAAGAGAATTAATCTAAACATGACCTGTTCTGTCGCAAAACGGTCCAGGCTGCTTATTATTCGGGCAAATCCATCCGACCCTACCAAAAAAAAAAAAAAAAAAAAAAAAAGAAACGGAAAAACATACAACTAAATAAAAATAAGCAGAAAATG
>JBBBDQ010000604.1:1217500-1302500 GCA_037127315.1 Ascarosepion bandense | reverse complement strand
ATTTATCTATCTATCTATCTCATTTATTGCTTATCTATCTATCTATCTATCTATCTATCTATCTATCTATCTATCTATCTCATTTATTACTTATCTATCTATCTATCTATCTATCTATCTATCTATCTAATTCGACTCATCTATCTATCTATCTATCTATCTATCTATCTATCTATCTATCTATCTGATGTAATGAATATGCAATGAATATGCATACACCTTGGTTCCCACTCACTTTAATGTGATTGGCTAGTGTCGACTATAAATATAGACGAACGCGAGGTCTACGTCCATAGGTCTTTGACTAGCGATCTACGTCTAGAGGTCTAAAACGATTGGTCTACGGCTATTGACTACGCCTACATCTCAGGATACTGCATACAATGAGTACCGTACTTTACGTCTATATACTAGATTGTTCTACCCTGTTATATTTGACTAAAACCGCTTAACTAGCTCGAATAATAACACTTTTCGGGACTATCTATCTATCTATCTATCTATCTATCTATCTATCTATCTATCTATCTATCTATCTATCTATCTATCTATCTATCTCATTCGGCTGTAATCTATCTATCTATCTATCTATCTATCTATCTATCTATCTATCTATCTATCTATCTATCTCTTCCGGCCCTCATCTATCTATCTCATTCGGCTCTTATCTATCTATCTATCTATCTATCTATCTATCTATCTATCTATCTATCTATCTGAGATTTCAATAGACTGTCATTGTAGTGCATTGTAAGTGTATTGATCCGCGGCAATGGTAAAGAATCCATCTGTCGATGTTGCTTCACGTCTGAAACAATGTGAAAGAATGCTATGAATCTGGAAGCGGATGGTTAAAACACTAGAACAAAAGCGGGAAAATGCTAAAGAGCCTGAACTAGTTAATGATAAATACACATGTAATACAAAGAGTGAAGGATGCGATCTATTGTAGATTTCTTGTAGGCAAATACGCCATTCTTCTTTCCAGTCATCGTGGCTCGTAATTAGAAAAATCGATTTTTCTCATTACTACATTTAAAAAGAAAAATAACAAAACTGAAAGAATGTCAGCCTCGAGTTTGCAAAAAGAACAATGGTGAATACATCGCCCTCATTAACCGCAGTTTACCTGGCCACTTGTTTAGTAATTTATACACTATCTATCTATCTATCTATCTATCTATCTATCTATCTATCTATCTATCTATCTATCATATCTATAACAGACAATCCTGATCTATCTATCTATCTATCTATCTATCTATCTATCTATCTATCACAGACAATCCTGATCTATCTATCTATCTAGCCATCTATCTATCTATCCATCTATCTATCTATCTATAACAGACAATCCTGATCTATCTATCTATCTATCTATCTATCTATCTATCTATAACAGACAATCCTGATCTATCTATCTATCTATCTATCTATCTATCTATCTATCTATCTATCTATCTATCTATCTATCTATCTAAGTCTTTTCATTATCTATCTATCTATCTATCTATCTATCTATCTATCTATCTATCTATCTATCTCAGTCTTTTCATTATCTATCTATCTATCTATCTATCTATCTATCTATCTATCTATCTATCTATCTATCTATAACAGACAATCCTGATCTATCTATCTATCTATCTATCTATCTATCTATCTATCTATCTATCTATCTATCTATCTCAGTCTTTTCATTATCTATCTATCTATCTATCTATCTATCTATCTATCTATCTATCTATCTAAGTCTTTTCATTATCTATCTATCTATCTATCTATCTATCTATCTATCTATCTATCTATCTATCTATCTATCTATCTATCTATCTAGTCTTTTCATTATCTATCTATCTATCTATCTATCTATCTATCTATCTATCTATCTATCTATCTATCTATCTCAGTCTTTTCATTATCTATCTATCTATCTATCTATCTATCTATCTATCTATCTATCTATCTCAGTCTTTTCATTATCTATCTATCTATCTATCTATCTATCTATCTATCTATCTATCTATCTATCTATCTATCTATTATAATCTGTTCCTTATCTATCTATCTATCTATCTATCTGAGATTTCAATTACTAAGTTTCACTTAGTAATGGTTCCAAAACGTAGGAATAGTAATGCTGCTAATTCGCAGATACCATGTTGTAAAGTACTTTCTTGAATGAAATAAAATTAATTATTTATTTTTTAATTTTTTAATCATATCACCCCGAGCAAGGCGGTAACGTCACTGATGTGCAGGGGGCAACATAAGAGTAAAAATTAGATACAAGAGAGCGAAGAAAAGTTAGAAACAAGAGAATGAAACAAAAGAAGGAAGGGAATATAAGTGTGATGACAGTTGCAGAGGTGGAGAGAAAGGAAAGGATATAGAGGGGGTCGAGGTGAAGAAAGAACTAGGGTCAGGGTGGTGAAGAAAGAACTAGGGTCAAGTGGTTAAGAGATGAGTATTGACCTTGCATTTAAATTCCTGGAGGTTGTAGCCGTCAGGAAAGCAAGAATAAGGAAGGGAGTTCCACAGGCGGGAAGTGCGAGGAAAGAAGTTGCAGGAGTAGAATTGTCGTCTGCATTTGGTTGATCTAAATGTGAATGGGTAAGACCCACTTGCCAGTTGCACGAGTAAACACCTGTTGCAGAGGTACCAGTGACTTAAGTTCGTTGGAGCAGAAGCCATGAAAGTATTTATAGAACAAAGAAAGGGGAGGCACATCCCGGCGATGAGGAAGTCGAGCCGCCAAGTCGGTACCTATCACATTACTGATTCTTTTATGGAGCCTGCCAAGAACACTGAGATGAACAGCAGGGGCGTCTGACCATATATGGCAGCAGTACTTTATGCACGGACGAATGGTTGATTTGTATATATGCAGGATGGATTCAGAAAAACATCCTGTCCCGACACAGTGACCCAACCTTCTTAGCAGTGGATTTAGCTATTGACTCAGTCTAGTGGTTCCACTTGAAAACAGAAGAGAGGGTAAGGTGGAGGAGGCGCAGTGTATTGATCTCGGGGAGACTAGCTTGGTCCATGCTTATGGAAGGCAGGAGAGGTTGCCTCTGATGGCTTAATAAGAAAAAAGAAATCGTATGTTGAGGTTGCTAAAACCTACGCCAAGAACAATTCCTTCTCCATTATCTGACTGAGTGGATTGAAACAATTGGCCAATTTCAATAATCATTACCTCGTCGATTGCGCTTAATTTAGACATTGAAACACACACACACATATATATATATATATTAGTCATCCACATACAAACCTGCTTTTCTGTATCACAGCTCATCAGTGTGGCTAGACGCATCCACTTGCTTCTGGCCGGGATCGAAACTCGACCGGTTATGGTGTCAGTCGGAGTCGCTACTCCCTAAGCCATCGAGGCATGGAATCAGAGAAGGGAAATTTTAATTATATATGTATATAATTATGAATATTTTATATATAACATTCATGATAATTCATGTAATTATGAATGTTTCGAGATAGAATCTCGTCATCAGGCCATGTTGGATGTTGGTTATGAAAATGATTTACATTTAAATTTGCTAGTTACGTATGTGGGAAGATATAAAATTTATGTGTGTGTTCCTTTTAACTAATCAGAATAAAGATTAATTTTGGAATTTGGCCAGTAGTTTCTAGGGAATACATACTTACTTTTTTCTTTCTTTTTTCTTTTTTCTTGTTTCCTCCTAATGGTCAACGTGTCAACCTACTTTTAACTTAATTTCATTTTCATTTTTATTTATATTTTCATTTATATTGCTTCTCACAATATCTTATTACCTTTGCTGTATCTATTCTATTACCAAAAATGTCTCTTCTGCTTTTTCCATATTTTGACCTCTTCTCATAGAAAACAGGAAAAAGATAAAGAAAGAAAAGAACATTTTATATTTTTGTTCAAACTTGAAGGCGCCTTTGAGTAAATTTAATCTCCTTATCAGTACGTATTTAAGTCTTTTTTTTCAAAACATTTAATTTATGAAAATAAATGTCAGGGAACTTATAATCATAAAACCTTGGGTCCTCTTTACCTGGATTTATATATATCTCATGACCATCTCATCGGTCGTCGTCGTGATTGTGATCAGTGTTGCTTCTCTATCAAAGACCAAACTTCCAGACAGAGGACAACTCAAAGAAGTGCAAAGTGGCTAATGTCTCTTCGCTTACTTATCGGTAGAAATAAGCATGAAATAAGGTAGAAATAAGAAAGAAAACGACAACTCAAAGAAGTGCAAAATGGCTAATGTCTCTTCGCTTACTTATCGGTAGAAATAAGCATGAAATAAGGTAGAAATAAGAAAGAAAACGACAACTCAAAGAATTGCAAAGTGGCTAATGTCTCTTCGCTTACTTATCGGTAGAAATAAGCATGAAATAAGGTAGAAATAAGAAAGAAAACGACAACTCAAAGAAGTGCAAAATGGCTAATGTCTATTCGCTTACTTATCGGTAGAAATAAGCATGAAATAAGGTAGAAATAAGAAAGAAAACGACAACTCAAAGAATTGCAAAGTGGCTAATGTCTCTTCGCTTACTTATCGGTAGAAATAAGCATGAAATAAGGTAGAAATAAGAAAGAAAACGACAACTCAAAGAAGTGCAAAGTGGCTAATGTCTCTTCGCTTACTTATCGGTAGAAATTAGCATGAAATAAGGTAGAAATAAGAAAGAAAACGACAACTCAAAGAATTGCAAAGTGGCTAATGTCTCTTCGCTTACTTATCGGTAGAAATAAGCATGAAATAAGGTAGAAATAAGAAAGAAAACGACAACTCAAAGAATTGCAAAGTGGCTAATGTCTCTTCGCTTACTTATCGGTAGAAATAAGCATGAAATAAGGTAGAAATAAGAAAGAAAACGACAACTCAAAGAAGTGCAAAGTGGCTAATGTCTCTTCGCTTACTTATCGGTAGAAATAAGCATGAAATAAGGTAGAAATAAGAAAGAAAACGACAACTCAAAGAATTGCAAAGTGGCTAATGTCTCTTCGCTTACTTATCGGTAGAAATAAGCATGAAATAAGGTAGAAATAAGAAAGAAAACGACAACTCAAAGAAGTGCAAAGTGGCTAATGTCTCTTCGCTTACTTATCGGTAGAAATAAGCATGAAATAAGGTAGAAATAAGAAAGAAAACGACAACTCAAAGAAGTGCAAAGTGGCTAATGTCTCTTCGCTTACTTATCGGTAGAAATAAGCATGAAATAAGGTAGAAATAAGAAAGAAAACGACAACTCAAAGAAGTGCAAAATGGCTAATGTCTCTTCGCTTACTTATCGGTAGAAATAAGAATGAAATAAGGTAGAAATAAGAAAGAAAACGACAACTCAAAGAAGTGAAAAATGGCTAATGTCTCTTCGCTTACTTATCGGTAGAAATAAGCATGAAATAAGGTAGAAATAAGAAAGAAAACGACAACTCAAAGAAGTGCAAAGTGGCTAATGTCTCTTCGCTTACTTATCGGTAGAAATAAGCATGAAATAAGGTAGAAATAAGAAAGAAAACGACAACTCAAAGAAGTGCAAAGTGGCTAATGTCTCTTCGCTTACTTATCGGTAGAAATAAGCATGAAATAAGGTAGAAATAAGAAAGAAAACGACAACTCACAGAAGTGGAAAGTGGCTAATGTCTCTTCGCTTACTTATCGGTAGAAATAAGCATGAAATAAGGTAGAAATAAGAAAGAAAACGACAACTCAAAGAAGTGCAAAGTGGCTAATGTCTCTTCGCTTACTTATCGGTAGAAATAAGCATGAAATAAGGTAGAAATAAGAAAGAAAACGACAACTCACAGAAGTGGAAAGTGGCTAATGTCTCTTCGCTTACTTATCGGTAGAAATAAGCATGAAATAAGGTAGAAATAAGAAAGAAAACGACAACTCAAAGAAGTGCAAAGTGGCTAATGTCTCTTCGCTTACTTATCGGTAGAAATAAGCATGAAATAAGGTAGAAATAAGAAAGAAAACGACAACTCACAGAAGTGGAAAGTGGCTAATGTCTCTTCGCTTACTTATCGGTAGAAATAAGCATGAAATAAGGTAGAAATAAGAAAGAAAACGACAACTCAAAGAAGTGCAAAGTGGCTAATGTCTCTTCGCTTACTTATCGGTAGAAATAAGCATGAAATAAGGTAGAAATAAGAAAGAAAACGACAACTCACAGAAGTGGAAAGTGGCTAATGTCTCTTCGCTTACTTATCGGTAGAAATAAGCATGAAATAAGGTAGAAATAAGAAAGAAAACGACAACTCAAAGAAGTGCAAAGTGGCTAATGTCTCTTCGCTTACTTATCGGTAGAAATAAGCATGAAATAAGGTAGAAATAAGAAAGAAAACGACAACTCACAGAAGTGGAAAGTGGCTAATGTCTCTTCGCTTACTTATCGGTAGAAATAAGCATGAAATAAGGTAGAAATAAGAAAGAAAACGACAACTCAAAGAAGTGCAAAGTGGCTAATGTCTCTTCGCTTACTTATCGGTAGAAATAAGCATGAAATAAGGTAGAAATAAGAAAGAAAACGACAACTCAAAGAAGTGCCAAATGGCTAATGTCTCTTCGCTTACTTATCGGTAGAAATAAGAATGAAATAAGGTAGAAATAAGAAAGAAAACGACAACTCAAAGAAGTGAAAAATGGCTAATGTCTTTCTGCTTACTTATCGGTAGAAATAAGTACGAAATAGGTAGCTGAAAGAAAACGACAACTCAAAGAAGGCAAAGGGTTAATGTCTCTTCGCTTACTTATCGGTAGAAATAAGCATGAAATAAGGTAGAACAGAAAGAAAACGACAACTCAAAGAAGTGCAAAGTATTAATGTCTCTTCGCCATTTATCGGTAGAAATAAGCATGAAATAAGGTAGAAATAAGAAAGAAAACGACAACTCAAAGAATCGTGCGGTTAATGTCTCTTCGCTTACTTATCGGTAGAAATAAGCATGAAATAAGGTAGAAATAAGAAAGAAAACGACAACTCAAAGAAGTGCAAAGTGGCTAATGTCTCTTCGCTTACTTATCGGTAGAAATAAGCATGAAATAAGGTAGAAATAAGAAAGAAAACGACAACTCAAAGAAGTGCAAAGTGGCTAATGTCTCTTCGCTTACTTATCGGTGGAAATAAGCATGAAATAAGGTAGAAATAAGAAAGAAAACGACAACTCAAAGAAGTGCAAAGTGGCTAATGTCTTTCGCTTACTTATCGGTAGAAATAAGCATGAAATAAGGTAGAAATAAGAAAGAAAACGACAACTCAAAGAAGTGCAAAGTGGCTAATGTCTCTTCGCTTACTTATCGGTAGTAAAACAAGTACGAAATAAGGTAGAAATAAGAAAGAAAACGACAACTTAAAGAAGTGCAAAGTGGCTAATGTCTCTTCGCTTACTTATCGGTAGAAATAAGCATGAAATAAGGTAGAAATAAGAAAGAAAACGACAACTTAAAGAAGTGCAAAGTGGCTAATGTCTCTTCGCTTACTCATCGGTAGAAATAAGCATGAAATAAGGTAGAAATAAGAAAGAAAACGACAACTTAAAGAAGTGCAAAGTGGCTAATGTCTCTTCGTCATTTATCGGTAGTAGAAATAAGCATGAAATAAGGTAGAAATAAGAAAAGAAAACGACAACTCAAAGAAGTGCCAAATGGCTAATGTCTCTTCGCTTACTTATCGGTAGAAATAAGAATGAAATAAGGTAGAAATAAGAAAGAAAACGACAACTCAAAGAAGTGCAAAGTGGCTAATGTCTCTTCGCTTACTTATCGGTAGAAATAAGCATGAAATAAGGTAGAAATACAAAGAAAACGACAACTCAAAGAAGTGCAAAGTGGCTAATGTCTTCGCTTACTTATCGGTAGAAATAAGCATGAAATAAGGTAGAAATAAGAAAGAAAACGACAACTTAAAGAAGTGCAAAAGTGGCTAATGTCTCTTCGCTTACTTATCGGTAGAAATAAGCATGAAATAAGGTAGAAATAAGAAAGAAAACGACAACTTAAAGAAGTGCAAAGTGGCTAATGTCTCTTTTCGCTTACTCATCGGTAGAAATAAGCATGAAATAAGGTAGAAATAAGAAAGAAAACGACAACTTAAAGAAGTGCAAAAGTGGCTAATGTCTGCTTACTCATCGGTAGAAATAAGCATGAAATAAGGTAGAAATAAGAAAGAAAACGACAACTCAAAGAAGTGCAAAAATGGTTAATGTCTTTCGCTTACTTATCGGTAGAAATAAGCATGAACAAGGTAGAAATAAGAAAGAAAACGACAACTCAAAGAAGTGCAAAGTGGCTAATGTTCTTCGCTTACTTATCGGTAGTAGCTACATGAAATACAGAAATAAGAAAGAAAACGACAACTCACAGAAGTGGAAAGTGGCTAATGTCTCTTCGCTTACTGATTGCAGAAATAAGCATGAAACAAGGTAGAAATAAGAAAGAAAACGACAACTCACAGAAGTGGAAAGTGGCTAATGTCTCTTCGTTTACTTATCGGTAGAAATAAGCATGAAATAAGGTAGAAACAAGAAAGAAACGACAACTTAAAGAAGTGCAAAGTGGCTAATGTTCCTTCGCTTACTTATCGGTAGAAATAAGCATGCCAATTTACTTGTACTTCTACCATAGAATCTATCGAGGAAGAAAAAAAATCGGTTTACTGCAACCTTCGTAAACTTTTAAGGTGGATATCATTTCGCGACAAATATTTTGTCATGGCGGGGCTGCAATGCTTGTCTTGGATGTGACACATTTTCCTTGGATAATGTCATTCGAAAACATGATGTCGATAAATGAAATTCTAATAGGCTATTGCTGCTGTCTCTTTGCAGTGAATTCAATCTTATATATAGACTCATTACCCGGACATACTCTTTCACTTCAAGATTGTATGTAATTATTTCTACTAATAGTAATTATGAATTGACTAACCCGTATTCCAGTTTGTATATCTTGTTTAATATAACTTACATGTTCTATCTCCATATATGTTTTTGTTATTTATTATTTTGTGTGGTTTCTCACCCGGAATCCACGACAGTAAGCACAAAGGAACCAGTGTCAGTGTAACAGCCATAGAGGAATATTTCTTGGTTGCTGGCAAAATTCGTATTATCATAAAGAGGCTTGTAGAATCATCATACCGTAGGCCCAGTGTGGTTTTCGGAGAAGGCAGAGGAACAAAATAAGGATCTATTCATTGTTTTTGCAGATTTCATAAAAGCTTTCGATACTGTATCTCGAACTGCTCCTTAGAATGTTTTGTCAAAACAAGATGTTCCAGAAAAACGTTCCGTGTTATTATCTCCCTTACACAAAAGAATAAAAGCTTTTGTAATGTCAGGAAGTGAGCAATTGAACGCCTTTTTTTGTCTCCAAGGTTGCCTTCTTGCTCTTCTTCTCTTGGCACTTTTTTTCTGCTATGATTAAAAAAGACCATTCTCTGACTTAAGTGAAGGAGTCGAGGTTGAATTCAGAACAAATGGAGATCTATACAATCAGAAACATTTTAAAACACAACCGAAACTTGATTTGCAACTGGTACGCAATCTTCCCTTTGCAGACAATACCGTTCTATTAGCACACAGAAAACATTCAAACTCCGCTTGAGAAATTCGCTGAAAGAGCAAAAGCATTTGGACTCATTATCAACATAAAAAAAGACTAAGCTAATGTACCAGTATTACGTGTTAGAAGTTGTAACAAAAGAAAAGAAAATGATTTACGAAAACACAGAGCTAAATCACAAAAAAATATTTAATTTTCTAAACAAAAACACAAAATTAAAATATTTACAAAGATACGACTGTGGCAATCAAAACAGAAAACTTAGAGGTTTAGGTCTACTGGCGAAGTGTTACGAGGGAGATTTAATGGTGAGTATTTTTAACACGTTAGGGTTAGCTAATTTGGTTACTATCATGCAAGCAAATAAACCAATTTGACGACTTTCACATGCGCTGTCTTCGTGCGATATGCTGAATAAAATGGGATGACAGGATCAAGAATAGTGAAATAATGAAGAAATGTAACAACATTGCAGGCATTGAAACGTTTCTAGCAAAGATACAACTTGATCAGCTTCGTCAAGCTCTGCAGCAGAGACGCCATCAAAATCCTGCATTAACAAATTTTATCTGTCAGCCTACAGCAAGGCTGGGCTAGTATCGCAATCAAGAAAGCACAAATGAAATGTCTTCCCCTTACCACATTTTCATCACAATTACACACAAATATATATATATATATATATATATATATATATATATATATATATATATATATATATTGTTATAGGGAAATACACTTATTCCTCAGATAATGGACTCTCCCTCCTATATTAATAAGAGTCAACATGAAGTTAACTCGAGAAGTTCTTCGGAAGTTCATAGGAGTTCTTAAAAGTTTTACAGAGTTCTTTAAAGTTCTATTGGAGTTCAGTAGAACTACTCGGCAGTTGATACTAATCGGCAGTTAGCCGAATCATAAGGAGTTAGCTTACAGTGGAAGATTACCAAATCCTACCATTTTGAGTGCGTTAAGTCGATTAGCAACCGACATAGCACGATTGCAACCTTCAGTGCGAAAACTACTCCACAACATATATGGAATATATATTTATAAACGACTAAATATATAATCTTTATATATAAATAAAATAATATATAAATTTAAACGACTAAATATATAATCTTAGTATATATATATATATATATATATATATATATATATTTATATATATATATGTGTGTGTGTGTGTGTGTGTGTGTGTGTGTGTGTGCGTGCGCGCATGTATAAATGAAGAGAGAGAGAGAGAGTGATGGAGTGAGAGTTTATAAATAATGTTATTATCCTATGAGCAAATCTATCTATCTCACGTCACAGGATGTCTTTAACAATATTTTTGCACTCCACTTAGACGTATTTATCTCTCTCTCATTCCCTCTCTATCACTCTCTCTCTCTCTATATATATATATATATATCGGATAAATATATATATATGATTTATATATATATATAAATCATATATATGAAAACGACTAAATATATAATCTATATTACAATAAGAGACGTGTGTGTCCGTCCGTCACATGGCATTATAAATGAGAAGAGAGATAGGTCAATCTTTCTTTCTTGAAAGATGTAAGATTCGCAGATATTCACACCAGCGGTTAAGTTTTACGAGGGAGGACAATGAATGCGTTTAATTTCACTGGAACGGTATGTATGGTTATTTTTTAAGCGCAGCTTAGATGTGGCACAAGGTCGAAAGTATGTATGTATGTATGCATGCATGTATGCATGTATGCATGCATGTATGTATGTATGCATGCATGTATGTATGCATGCATGTATGTATGCATGTATGTATGTATGCATGTATGTATGTATGCATGCATGCATGTATGTATGTATGTATGTATGTATGCATGTATGTATGCATGCATGCATGTATGTATGTATGCATGTATGTATGTATGCATGTATGCATGCATGTATGTGTGCATGCATGCATGTATGTATGCATGTATGTATGTATGCATGCATGTATGTATGTATGCATGCATGTATGTATGCATGCATGTATGTATGTATGCATGTATGTATGTATGCATGCATGTATGTATGTATGTATGCATGTATGTATGTATGCATGTATGTATTAGGTTGTTACAAAAATAATGGCCGCTCGAAGTGTTGTATTTTGAAAAGTCATTTAAACAGTATTCACGGTATGTATATTAGGTGAATATTGGTATACAAAATAATTAATGTGTGCTCTTTAATAATTCTTAACTTATTTTAAGACAGTAATATCATTGAAGCATAGAAGTCCTTATTTATGAAAATGACAAAACAGTATCTTCGTTTACTTTTCTTGCATGAGTTTAAACTTGGGCACAAGGCCTCCCAAACTTCTGCCCATATCAACAGAGCATGGGGAGATGGGTCTACAAGTGATCGGACAGTATGAAAGGGGTTCCAGAAATTCCGTACTGGAAGACGAAAAAGGCAGAGGACGGTCTTGCAGACTTGACAACGAACCAATTGCAAGCAATTGTTGAGCAAAAACCAAAGTGTCAAGTAAATGCCTCAGTTACTTGGCCACAGTTTCACGCCATTTGCTGATTATTGACGAAGTGAAAAACTCGATAAAAAGGGTTCCTCATGATTTCAATGAAAATCAAAAACGTAGACGTTTTGAAGTGTACTCGATGGTCTTTCTGCGTAACACTAACCATCCTTTTCTTGAACGAATAATATATCTTTATCTATATTTGGATATTCGTGTGTACATACATACATACATACATGCATACATACATACATACATGCATACATATATACATACATGCATACATACATACATACATGCATACATATATACATACATGCATACATACATACATACATGCATGCATACATACATACATGCATGCATACATATAGACATACATGCATACATACATATATACATACATACATATATACATACATGCATACATATATACATACATGCATACATATAGACATACATGCATACATACATATATACATACATACATATATACATACATGCATACATATATACATACATGCATACATATATACATACATGCATACATACATATATACATATACATACATACATACATATATACATACATGCATGCATACATATATACATACATGCATACATATATACATACATGCATACATACATATATACATACATACATACATACATGCATGCATACATATATACATGCATGCATACATATATACATACATGCATACATATATACATACATGCATACATATATACATACATGCATACATACATATATACATACATACATACATACATACAGACTAATATAAATCTACAAGTACAACTTGCTGGCCATTATATCATGATAAGACGACCATAATCATTCACTGAACAATATTTAATTCTGCAATATAGCCAAAAGTATTTGGGCACACAGTGAGTTTCGAGGTGCGACAAAGTTCGCCTATCGTCCGATTCACAATCTTTCTCGGTCTCTTGAACACTGAACAGTAGTAGAGATTTATCCCTTGTTTCTGGTTTAGGATTCGGTTTCTGGTTCCTTTTAAAGTCTACTTTAACTCTATAAGTCTAACGACTCTGCTTAAATTATGAAATATTATTTACCATATATTTTTTTATTTGTTTAACTTTTTCTCAATATGAGTAGATAGGGTTGTCTATCGTCCGATTTACACTCCACCCCGTTTTTTTTTAACACGAGTAGAAATTTCTTTTAGTTTAGTATTGTGTTTCCGGTTCCTTTTAAAGTTTTCTCATTCTCTTTCACGCCCAGAAACCCCCATGCTTCTTAGTGGCATTATCGCCTTTCTTTGGGTGAAATGATAAAAACAAGAAGTTCACTCTGTTAGACATTATATCACTGATGAGTGAAAATCGTTGTAAATTAACTGACGTGAATATATAAAATATATTGACTCCTTTAGAATTGAGGTAGTCACTTATTTCTCAATAATACGTAGCGTATGTCTTCAATCTCAGTTTGGAGATAAAAATAATGATTTGAAAGACAGGCAGGCTAACTAGCCTTTCCTAATCGAAATGATGAAAGCAATGAATAAAAAAAGTAGAATGAGAAAAAAGATTTGGATAAACAAATAAATAAATAAATAAAATAAAATAAAAAAATAAAAATCGGATAAAATAAATGAAATAACAATGGAGAAAATCAATATATATATTTTTATATGCGGGATCTCTTCAGTGCTTGGAGATTATGGCTTTCCACTATTTCCCGTCCTTTGTCAACTTCAATAAATGTTGTCTTTTTGTTATTCCTTCTAAAACCAGTTCGACCATCCGTTTACACAAGCTCGTTAGGTAAGTTAGACTCTGTTTTCTGCTGCTCCTCTTGCCTTTAACATGTCTAATGTGTGAGAAATTTCCCAAGCCCACTTTCCTCGTTCTATGCTCTAGAAATTTACCATGTGCCTTTGCGATGTTTAGTAAAATTGTCTATTTTGTTACTCTTTCCTCTATAACTTCGTCGTTGCTCGAATGATTGGTCTAGGGTATTCTCAATATCCTTCTGTAGAACTGCGTTTCTCTTGTCTCAAATCTTTTTCTTCATCTGTGCAACGATGCTCAAGCATTCACTGCTGACGTTTTCGGCATTCAGATGTGTCTGGGCATACAGCCAAGCCGATTTCATTCAGTTTCCTTATGTTTTTGTAATTTGAAAAAAACAAAAAAAATTATGACTTTATTTTTTTTTCTATCACTTTTATTATTAAGTTACCCACATTGCAATAATAGAAGGCCTGCCATGAGGGATGAAATATGGTTACAAATTTACCGAGTTTGATCTAATAATAAAACCATTTACACTATTTAGCATTCAATTGAAAAAAAAAACAACTAATGCATTCAAATTAAATATTACTGTATTCAAATAAAAAAAACACAGAAGTTATTCAATTTAAAAATTAAGACATTCAAATTAAATTATAAGCTATTCAATAGAAAGTAAGGCATTCAAATTAAATTATAAGCCATTCAGTAAAAAGTAAGGCATTCAAATTAATTTATAAGCCATTCAGTAAAAAGTAAGGCATTCAAATTAAATTATAAGCCATTCAGTAAAAAGTAAGGCATTCAAATTAAATTATAAGCCATTCAGTAAAAAGTAAGGCATTCAAATTAAATTATAAGCCATTCAGTAAAAAGTAAGGCATTCAAATTAATTTATAAGCCATTCAGTAAAAAGTAAGGCATTCAAATTAAATTATAAGCCATTCAGTTAAAAGTAAGGCATTCAAATTAATTTATAAGCCATTCAGTAAAAAGTAAGGCATTCAAATTAATTTATAAGCCATTCAGTAAAAAGTAAGGCATTCAAATTAAATTATAAGCCATTCAGTAAAAAGTAAGGCATTCAAATTAAATTATAAGCCATTCAGTAAAAAGTAAGGCATTCAAATTAAATTATAAGCCATTCAGTAAAAAGTAAGGCATTCAAATTAAATTATAAGCCATTCAGTAAAAAGTAAGGCATTCAAATTAAATTATAAGCCATTCAGTAAAAAGTAAGGCATTCAAATTAAATTATAAGCCATTCAGTAAAAAGTAAGGCATTCAAATTAATTTATAAGCCATTCAGTAAAAAGTAAGGCATTCAAATTAAATTATAAGCCATTCAGTAAAAAGTAAGGCATTCAAATTAAATTATAAGCCATTCAGTAAAAAGTAAGGCATTCAAATTAAATTATAAGCCATTCAGTAAAAAGTAAAACATTCAAATTAAATTATAAGCCATTCAGTAAAAAGTAAGGCATTCAAATTAAATTATAAGCCATTCAGTAAAAAGTAAAACATTCAAATTAAATTATAAGCCATTCAGTAAAAAGTAAGACATTCAAATTAAATTATAAGCCATTCAGTAAAAAGTAAGGCATTCAAATTAATTTATAAGCCATTCAGTAAAAAGTAAGGCATTCAAATTAAATTATAAGCCATTCAGTAAAAAGTAAAACATTCAAATTAAATTATAAGCCATTCAGTAAAAAGTAAGGCATTCAAATTAAATTATAAGCCATTCAGTAAAAAGTAAGGCATTCAAATTAAATTATAAGCCATTCAGTAAAAAGTAAGGCATTCAAATTAATTTATATGCTATTCATTTTTGAACACTACAATATTTTTGTTATCGATATAAATGATAATGTATCAAATTCATCGTCTAAATTAAGATTGCAATTGCCAAAAACAGAGAAGTTCGAATGAATACCAAGAGAGGCAAAGATGTACGATCAAACTGTGTGGTACTAACGTAATAATTGCATAATTAAATTAGAATTAGTGGATTGTAAATCCATTCTTTAAATAGAAGTCACTTTTTAAATTGAAAGGCTTTTTTAAAAGTTTGAATGCAGTATTTAATTTGAATGCAGTAATATTTAATTTGAATGCTTTAGTTTATAAACTGAGTAGCAAATGGTGTATACAAATTTACCTTAATAAATTACTTGATTTTTAAAAATTAAAACAGTATTATTTTAAAATCAAACTTCAGACTCATTGAGGTGAGTAACTAATCCATTAAGACTTTGAACATTACTTGAGCTTTCCGATATCTTTTACAGCGACCAACTCACCTTCATCATCGAGGTCAATGCACTGAAATTTAAACAATTCGCCATCATTCGAATCCTTTATTTCCGCTCTCCAATTCACACCCAGCAGTTACGGTTTCCCAAGAGGCTTTTTATAACCAAGCATTTCCGTTCGTGTGACAGACTGGTTTATTATGACGCTAGTTCACGGATTCACTTAAAATTATTTGTTTTTGTCTTCTATTTTCTCTACCCCACCATCTCCACCCCCCACGCGTTTACCTATCGATATTTTGTCAGTCTTTCTAAAGCATCCGAAGTAAACAAGCAACACACCTCTGCCTTCTTATTATTCGTTACTATTTCAGTGTTTGCTCAGTGATTTTCTGTTATTTTCCAACACGATTGCACCACTGTCAACTTTTCAAAATATCTTAATTTCTTTTTTTTTTTTTTACTATATTTTACATCGTTTATTTCTGTTGTTAGCAGATATATTGTTATTGATTATAAGAGGAGGACGGATTTAACTAAATCTTTCCTGTCTCTCCTGATTGGGCTAACGATATGGAAAAAATAAGCATTTGACAACTATAATTGCGAATATAATTTTATTTTGTCAGTAATTTCTGCATTAATTCAAGACAGAAAAATCAGAAAAATTAAACCACCGTATTTTGTTTTATAATCGTGTGGCTCCAAGGAAGGCATTTTACTGCCACTATTGTGCAGGGGGTTACATATGAGGGATGTTATGAGAAAGAGTGACAGGTTACTGGGGGTGTCAGGAAGAAGGTAAGAGAAGGATGAGAATACTGATGAGAGTGGGGTGGACGAAGAAAAAAGCATGAGAGAGAGAGGGAGAATGTAAGTTAGTGAGACAGGAGATATCTATTGACTCTACATTTAAATTCTTGAAGATTATAGCTATCAGGAAAGCAAGTATGCGGAAGGGCATAGGCGGGAAGTGCGAGAAAAGAAGCTGATGGAGTAGAATTAACATTTACAATTTATCGCTTTCATAGTAAAAGAGTGGGACCTTGTTGCTAATCTTGTGGCTCGATGAAATTCATATATAGGAGGTACTAGTGAGCTAAGTTCATCAGAGCAGAAGCCGTGAAAGTATTTGTAGAAGAGGCATAGGGAAGTCACGCTGCGTAGATGAGAAAGTGACTGTATCCTAGCTGCCAAGTCGGGATTGATCACATTACAGATTCTACGTTGGATTTGGTCGAGGACACCGAGGTGGATAGCAGGAGCACCCGACCAGATATGGCAGCAATATTCAATGCACGGGCGGTTAGTAGATTTGTATATATATATGAAGAACGAATTTGACGAAATGACCTTGAGTTAAACATAACCGAACTCGGTACATTTGGAAGAATTAGAAGGTTGAACAATAAATAAAAGGGTCTCGGAAGTATTAATAAGAGTAAATTTATCTAGCGAGTAGAATGACATCAATTTTATTGTTTTGAAATGACACAAATCTTGAAAAGTCCTGTAAAAAGTTCTTTCTTTTGAACGTGTGTTCACGTTCACTTAAGATCAAATGAAATGGATTTGTGAAGAAAAGACAGATCTGATGTCGCTGAAAAGTTTGTCCTGAGTGTGGAATAAAAACGGATATGGTGTCTTTTGTTCTTCCATTTTATTTGCCGACAAGTGAATGAGGAAAAGGGAGAAAGTGAGAGAGTGAGGAAAAGGGAGAAAGTGAGAGAGTGAGGAAAAGGGAGAAAGTGAGAGTGAGGAAAAGGGAGAAAGTGAGAGAGTGAGGAAAAGGGAGAAAGTGAGAGAGTGAGGAAAAGGGAGAGAGAGTGAGGAGAGTGAGGAAAAGGGAGAAAGGTGAAAAGAGAAAGTGAGGAAAAGGGAGTGAGGAAAAGGGAGTGAGAGAGTGAGGAAAAGGGAGAAAGTGAGAGAGTGAGGAAAAGGGAGAAAGTGAGAGAGTGAGAAAATGCTGGTCGCCAGGACTTAGCGTCTACTCATACGATTGTGGAAAATAGGATTTACTCAATTTTAATTTTTTTTTCTTACTTCTGATTGGCCAATAAATAAAAAGTTGTATTAATTTTGTTTTTTACTGACGTCAGCAAATGGTAAAATTTAGTGAGCCGTCTGACTTTATGAAAAAGGTTTTTCTTTTGGATGAACGAGTAAATATATATGCTTTTTAAATTGGTTCATGAAAAGGTATAGGTGTATGTAAGCTCGCATTTTTGGGCTATCAAATTTTACAAAAATTTGACACTTGTCAATGGATGTTCATGTTTTAGTAGACCACAAAACAAAATTGAAAGAATGTAAAATTTTCGAAAATATCAAAGTTGCTTGGAACAGTCTTATAAAAACTTTCAGTAAGTTATGCTAAGCTGAGAAAGAATCAAGGCCATATAGACAATAGCATTATTTGGTTCGGTTACAATACTGAAGAATGTGTTGAAGTAAACAATAAGCTTGTTGTCACTTAATCTCTATGGAAAGTCCCAAGTTACTTTCGGTCTGAAAACTAGTCAAATACAACAACAACAACAACAACAACAACAACAACAATAATAATAACGGAAGTGAAAATATTTAGAACACGAGGGTGATAAAGACTGTCTGAATTTCCGGGATAAGGAATTATTTACATTATTTGCACTTCGTAAATTGTCCTCGCCTTTGTCACTATTTGTCACAATGTTTCAGTCGTTGTGCTTTTTAGCCTTCGTCAGGGTAATTTTCGAAACTGAACGGTTTATTTTACCTATGGATGTAGATTTTTTTTACTATGTCTGGGGATATCTCCGATCTAGCCGTCTTCATTTTCACACACACACACACACACACACACACACACACACACACACACACACACACACACACACACACACACACATACACACACACACACACACACTTCATCAGACTAGTTCTGTTTAAGGTCATATGACTACACATGCACACGAATGAGAGACGCTGCGAAATTTAAATTTAGAATTTTTTCGCACACACATATGTATATATGCGATAACGATGTCTAAAAGTTTATGGAACATGGAAGAATAATGTATAGCAAAGTAGAAAAATTTTTCTTGTGACGCGTTTCGTTCATTAGGACTTTATCAGAATAGGTCTGTTAAAGTTCATATGACTACACATGCACACGAATTAAAAACGCTGCAAAATTTAAATTTAGAATTCTTTTTATTATGTGTATGAGGCCCGGTGGCCACTCGTGGTAGATTTATACAAATAGGAGGAGAAGAGAACGGTCAACTCTAGACTTGATCAGGTTAAGATTGTAGGGATTAGGGAAACATCCTCTTGGGTGTCGGTTCCACAAAGTAGTGGTTCGCGGAAAGAAGCGGTTGAAGTGGAACTTACTTCAAACCAATGGAATGCGGAGGGAATGAAGATTAGTTTGCTAAAATGGGGGTGGCATGGCGAATTCTAGCCGTGAAGATTAGAAATGGCGAAAACAAAACAGGGACGTAGTTCTTTCAAGCACTTTCAATGGATGTCGCGATAGAGCAGTGAGAGGCATGCACATCCCCGTGTGTGTGTGTGTGTGTGTGTGTGTGTGTGTGTGTGTGTGTGTGTGTGAGATAGATAGATAGATAGATAGATAGATAGAGAGAGAGAGAGAGAGAGAGAGAGAGAGGAGGAGGAGGATTGGAGCTTGGAAATAATTCAAGGACTCTGAGTTTCTTTTGAACCCAGTCGAGGCAGAAAAGTTGGCAACTGAACAGCTCCCGCCCAAATATCACAATAACACTCCATTTTTTTACCTGACTTGAATCTTCTAAAGGTAGAGTCTAGTACGAGGAATTCAGTACTTACCTTTTTATTTGCACCTTTAGCGATGCATTGTATGTACGAAATTCAGTTTAGGTCAGGTGCGTGTTTATGGTCCAATAATCTCTCAAGGAACGTGGCCTTCTCGAAGGGCATCCGTTCATCGCGATCGGCGAAGATGGAATGTAAGTCGTTTGCTTTTCGAGGTCTTGAATATAACCAGCAAGTTCCGGGAGGTTAGTGATAGATCTAATGTGAGATCAAATGCCAATTCTGATCATCAGGAGGTTTAGAGCTGCACCCGTATCGTTGTATCATCGGCATAGATGTTTACAAATGACCTGAGTATATTTTTAGGCAGATCATTTATGTAAATCAAACTGCTTGCTTTATTTCGTACGACTTTTCTAACATATATCTCTCATACTCATAAACAGTCTTTTCAAACGACTTCGACATTTTCTTCTAATTTGTTAAAAAGAGTGTTCAGTTTTGATACAGTTTCTTTTTTTTTATCAAATGGCTTACTGAAAGAATCTCAGACATTCAAATTTAGTGATGTAATTCCAATGGAGAGATTCGACCTGAAAATTCAGGAAATTCTCCCCAAGAGTCATACGAATTTGAATTTCAGACTGTTTGTATAGACGACACCATATTTCTTAAATCACCCACTTGAAATGACTATCACTGCTGGCATTATTGTAATTAATAAAATTAAATCTAAATTTAAATATGCATTTGCTAAAAATAAAATTGCATAAAATTAAGGGCATTGGCTGTTATTCACGTTTAATGATTCAACCATGGCGGCTAAAAATAAAATTTGAATGCAATATTTTAATTGAGAAATTTCTTATTTTTTACTTCGCTAGAATATCTTATCCTTTACATTTCCAGGTTTAATAACTTGTCCTGTTCTTTTCCAGGTTTAATATAATCATAAGAATATTACTTACTGCGTATTTTTTCCATGTAATAGAACTATGAATAGTTTTTTTTTCTGAGTGTTCAAAGAAGAACAATGACAGAATAATTCAGTCTCTATTTATTTTGACTTGTTTTTATTTTCATGATAATTTTTTGCTTCGCTAGAATAACTTATCCTTTACATTTCCAGGTTTAATAACTTGTCCTGTTCTTTTCCAGGTTTAATATAATCATAAGAATACTGCGTATTTTTTCCATGTAATAGAATTATGAATAGTTTTTTTTTCTGAGTGTTCAAAGAAGAACAAGACAGAATAATTCAGTCTCTATTTATTTTGACTTGTTTTTATTTTCATGATAATTTTTTACTTCGCTAGAATAACTTATCCTTTACATTTCCAGGTTTAATAACTTGTCCTGTTCTTTTCCAGGTTTAATATAATCATAAGAATACTGCGTATTTTTTCCATGTAATAGAATTATGAATAGTTTTTTTTTTCTGAGTGTTCAAAGAAGAACAAGACAGAATAATTCAGTCTCTATTTATTTTGACTTGTTTTTATTTTCATGATAATTTTTGGTTGCGTTTTATTGCAACTTTAAAATGAGGATAAAAAGTTGAATAAAACAAAGTTGAATGTAAATAGTAGTAAAAACCGAATAATAATGATTAACAATGTTTCATTTAACAAATAATGAAGATGAAAGTAAATTCTAAGCAAAACTTAATAATTATCAGCAATGCAAAAGAAAATATTAATCAGGAATTAATAAAAATGGCTGACAAGGATTAATTTAATTTGAAACGGATTAGAAAGTAAATCTTCTTCTGCCATGTGTGTCCCTTCAGGACGTAATCGGTCATTACCTGTTCACATCTCCCTATTCTTAGTGGCTCTTAGCACGCTTTCTCCTGTTACACCATCCAAACCCTGCTCTACCATCCACTTGCTCAAGTCCGTCAAGTATGTTACGTGTTGCTTTCCCTGTTTCTCTTTCCTTTTATTTGACCTGTGAGTATCAGATTCTCCAAGCCCTACTTCCTCATTACATCTCCCATGAACTTCCGCTGTCTTTTCCCGATGTTAAGTATTAGTTTCCATTTTATTTCCATCCTCTCCAAAAACTCATTGTTGCTCACATGTTCGGTCCATGGTATCCTCAGCATCCTTCTGTAGAACCATATTTCGGTTGCTTCAAGCTTCTTCTTCATCTTTGATGAGATTGTTCAGCATTGGCAGCCAAACTGAAGAACAGACATCACATAGCAATCCAGTATTCTCTTCTTTGTTTGTAGCGAAATTTTCCTGTCTCTCAAAACTCTACTCAGCCTCTGAAATGCATCCTTGGCCATGCCAATTCGCCTTCGGATGTCTGTGTCGCAACTTTCGTTTTTTGTTAGAATACTTCCCAAGCATTTAAATTTCCATGCCAGCTTGATTTTAGTATCCCCAGCCTGTAGTTGGCATTTTGGGCGGTAAATGTTTGATTTGTTCCCCGAAGGCCTTTAACCCTTCAAATATTTCCCAAACATCCTTATTCCCGTGCAAATGTAAATGCTGAACTCAAACCGATAATTGTTTATTGACGAAACCTACTTTTTTTCAAGTTTACAACCAGAAAAATATCGAACTTCTTTTCGCTGTTTATTCCATCCCGTAACCACGCTTCAAAAAATGTTATTTACTGCAGAAGGACTTCACGCGTTGTTTGCCGATTTTCGCCCACTTTACTTTCTTTTTGCAATTACTGCGCGGAAATTGAGTTCCGAAACCAAACAAATCGCGGAGTAATTGCTCAAATGAAGTAAATCAGCCGAAATAAGTATTCTACGCCTCAAGTCATTCAACGGTGAATCAGATATGAGAACGGTGTTAAGTGGTGAGATATTGTCCGATTTTTTCTGGTCGAAAACATGAAAAAAGGTAGGTTTCTTTAATAAACTATTATCGATTTGAGTTCAGCACGTAATTAAGGAAGTTTAGGAAAGATTTGACAGGGTAAAGGCCTTCGGGGAACAAAACAAAAATTTACCTTTTGGACTCCTCTTTTACTGATGTCCATGCATTCAGTTTTTACTAGATTTTTTTTTTTTAGTCCTTTCTTTTGGCTTTCTTCTACTATCTTCTTTAGGAGATTTTAGTAGTCGAAAATTATTAATTATACTTGACAATGAATCCTTTAATAAGTTGAAGTCGAAATTATGTAGCTGTTGCACATGACTCTATCCTTGAACTTACGTTGTTCCTATTTTTCATAAATGACATTCCTGTTGTCATCAGGTCTCAGCTCGGTATCTATACCAATGACAAGTATTTTTTTTAATCGTTTCACCCCAAGCAAGGCGGTAACGCCACTGATGAGCGGGGGGCTACATAAGAAAAAAGGAGTAAAGAGAAAGACGAACCAGTTACAGCGGGGGGGGGGGTCTCAGAGAAGGGAACAAGAATAGGATGAGAATACAGGTACGATGAAAGTTGCAAAGGTAGAGAGAAAGGAAAAGATATACAGGGTAATGTAGAAAGAACTGGAGTTAAGTGGTTAAGAGATGGGTATTAACAATGTATTTAAATTCCTGAAGGTTGTAGCCGTCAGGAAAGCAAGAATATGGAAGAGAGTTGTTTAATATTAATAGTAAGTCTAATCTGTTCGAAATGATCAAATTGGCAACTGATCTAAAAAAGACCTACAATCAGTTGTTAAGTAAGGCAGAGAGTGACCTGTTAGTTTTAACGCCTCCGAAAAGAAATTCATCTGTATTTACTTTCCATCATTATGACTGATGCTAACCTCCAAGAGATTGACAGAGTGCCTTCTTTGACCAACGTTCTCCATTGATATGAGATGGAAAAAGTATACTGAATACATTGCAAAGACTGCAGCAAGAAAAGCTAGTTGACTGTATCTTGACAGAAAATTTTTCTCGATAGTAAATTATTTTACATATTTATAAGATTACTATTCATCGTTGCTTAAAAATAGTTAATCCTCTCCATTATAACAAAAACCGTTGTGCATATATATATTGATTGATTGTTTAATACTTAGTTTATGGTCATAATAGGGTTAGACCAGTACACATTTGTATTAAAAAGTGTTAGATACAATTATATTGCAGAACTTTTAAATATTTTCCATATTTAAACGAGTTATTACGCTACCCAGGTTACTACCATGAATATATATATATATATATATATATATATATATATATTATCAATAATACTTTAGAACATGTCCAAACTACAACCTATAACAAAAGTGTACATTTTGTTTCCCCACTGAAAGAAGCATGTCTCATCAGGTAGTAAACTTTATTTTTGAAAATTCACTTCCTTTTAATGGCAAAATTCTTGTACGAGGATGGAAAAGATGAGAAACGAGAAGGGAAAATTCCCTCTGCAAAAAAAAGAAGGATACAATTGAAATAAATAAACAAAAAGAGGAAAACGAGAGAGAAAGAACTAAAGAGACACGAGGAAAAAAAAAAAACAATAAAAGACGGCTCGAGGAGAAATATATATATAGGATCATACAAATATGAACTTTCTTAGCTAATGTATATATATATATATATATATATATATATATATATATATATATATATATAATCATAAATTATCCTTTAGAACATGTCTAAACTACAATCTACAACAAAAATGTACATTTTGTTTCGACATTGCAAGAAAAATGTCTCATCTGGTAGTAAACATTATTTTTGAAAAGAAATGAAAATTCACTTTCTTTTATTGGTAAATTTTTTTGTACGAGCTAAAAAGGCATAGAAAAATGAGAAACCAGAAGGGGGAATCAAAAAATGGGAAGGATACAGAGGAAATAAAAAAACAAAAAGAAGAAAGCGAGAGAGAAAGAACTATAGAGATATGAGAAAAGAACCAATGGAAGACGGCTCGAGGAGAAATAGACCCCAAGTTTAGTTAGGAAGTTAAAGTATAGGCATATACAAATATCGGTAACACAGAGTCTGGGTTTAACAAAGAGGAAGAAGGAAGAAAATGCACAGAAGGGAAGAAAGCGAGAAAAAGTGGGAAGTGTAGAGAGGGAAGGATGAAGAGGTGGGGGAGACAACATAAAAGGCAAAGAAATAGGAATTTTAAAGTTTAGCCGGGAACAGATTGTGGACAGAAACATTTGTTGTAGCGAAGTATAAATCTAAAACCTTTTGCATTTTTTGAAAAAAATCGCAAAATCACGTACACAGACGTAGGAATTATTCAAAATGGTGGATTAAAGGATATTTAAAATACAAAACAAAGAAATAGATTCATTAGTGCTAATATATAAAAAAAGGATTACTAAAATTTAATCAAATATAAAATTAAAGGAAAAAATTAATGTTAAACTAAAATTTAAACTTAAATATTAAACGCATCAATTAGATCGCAATTTGTAATAAAAAATAAAGATAAAAATGGAGATAAACTAACATAAGAAGAAGGATCATCATAGAAGTAAATTTATCTATGATGAGACATGCTTCTTTTAATGTCGAAACAAAATGTACACTTTTGTAGAAGATTGCAGTTTGGACATGTTTTAAAATGTACTTTATAATAAATATTCATTGCTCTTTTTCTATATTAAGCACTGTTTTAAATGAATGTATTGAACGTTGTAAATGTTTTCGTCGTTCCTTATTCATTTGTATATATATATATATATATATATATATATATATATATATATTACGCTTTCTACGATTGAGCACTCGGGAAGAATGGTAAACTTTGAAAAACAGTAGCTACTCTGGCATGTACGCATCGCTCATTCAGTAAAATGAATGAGAGCACTCTGGCTATTAGGCGCGTATGTCTCTTTCAAGACATGATCACCCAAGTGTGCATCACAGATTGCACTGACTGAGTCTCTCAAGGCATGTTGCCTCCCCGAGAGGTTATCTGTTCATGGTGACTGGTGATAATTCTGGGTCCGATAGGCAATAATGGAATATAAATAAAAATGAACATAAAAGTAAATAGTTAAAAATTAATAATAAAATTTTAGAATTATTTATCTAATAAAAATAAATTTAAAATACAAGTGGAAGTAAAAAAAATATACGCAGTTTTGTTATAACATTTCTTTTGATACTAGTGCAGAGTTTTTGACTTTCCCTTTGTATTTCTGTTCAATCAATATTTTTTCATGTTAGCATTTTAACAGATCAACAGGTTTCCGTCGGCATTTTCTTTGTCCTACTCCAACTATATGTTGGATGTGCATTGTGGTGCAGTGGTTATCGGCTCGGAACGAGAAATCGGGGTGGGGGCTGAGATCGAATTCCAGTTGAATTCCTCGCACTCATTTACGCGCAAATACTCTTGGGAAAGGTATTAATCCGTCTCTTCCTTCCAGTTATGAGCTAAATAGCAGGACAGATTGGGTTCTGTAGCCTTGGTTGGCAACCGGTCTACCGCAGAAAGCAATGGCAACCTACTGCGGGATAATCTTCTGCCCAGTAAGTCATGTCTCTTTCGAGACATGATCGCCAAAGCGAGTATCACGTATGGCACTTAACTGACTGACTGACTCCAAGTATATGTCGTATTCAGCGAGAAGATTTTAATCCAGTAGGTTTTGTCGCATACAGAGACCGTCTTACTTAATTAACATCTAAGTTTGCCATTTAAATTTTATGTGAAAGTTACAAAAACTGTATATGGTATATCTTGGCTTAGTATTTTAAAGAAGACGCACACTTTTAATTGCCTGATTGTGTGAAAAGTTTGAGAAAATTTATTAAATGTTTATCAAGCTGATTTTTGTTTTATTCAGTCATGGGATATATCAGCGTGAAAGTGATGTAAGTGAAATTGGTGAACTTGTCCCGTCGTGTCAGAAACAAATTGTTGCATAATAAATACATAACGGTTTTTATTATAATGGAGAGGATTAACTATTTTTAAGCAACGATGAATAGTAATCTTATAACAGTATAACCCGGATATAAGATACTCTGATATAAGATAAAACCGGATATAAGAGAGATTTTATCTGGTCCCAAATTAGAGCCTGTGGTAATGTATATAAAATAGACTAAACCCGTATATAAGAGAAACCCGGATATAAAATAATCTTTATCTGGTCCAGACAACTCTCTTATATCCGGGTTACACTGTATGTAAAATATTTACTATCGAGAAAAATACAGTCAACTAGCTTTTCTTGCTGCAGTCTTTGCAATTTATTCAGTGTACTTTTTCCATCTCATATCAATAGAGAACTTTGACAATCTCTTGGAGGTTAGCATCAGTCATAATGATGGAAAGTAAATACAGATGAATTTCTTTTCGGAGGCGTTAAAACTAACAGGTCACTCTCTGCCTTACTTAACAACTGACTGTAGGTCTTTTTTAGATCAGTTGCCAATTTGATCATTTCGAACAGATTAGACTTACTATTAATATTAAATAACTCTCTTCCATATTCTTGCTTTCCTGACGGCTACAACCTTCAGGAATTTAAACACAATGTCAATACTCATCTCTTAAGCACTTGACTCCAGTCCCTATACAGCATTAAATGTTGAACTATCACCTCACAGAGGAAGGGAAGACATAAGATAACAAATAGGGTTCTACAGAAGGATACTGAAAATACGAGGCATATTTAATAAATAAGATGAATTTTTCGGTATAAGGACTTCTAATACAGATAGAAGCTTACTTTTTTTGTATTTTTCAATGTAGTCTCCCAGCAGTGTCACACACTTTTCCCATCTGTGCACAAGCTTCCGTATTCCCTCAGCGTAAAAATGTTTGAACTGATATCTCAGCTAATCGCTCACAGAACTTTCAAACTTCGTGGCTCTCGTAAACGCTTTCACGGGACCAAAAGTCTGAAGGGGCAAGGTCTGCGCTGTAAGGGGGATGAGGAAGCAGTTTCCAGCCCAGCACGTTGATGGTCTCCACCGTTTGGGCTGCTGTGTGAGGCCTTGCGTTGTTTTGATGCAAGGCGTCTCCATGTGACTGATGACCCCTGCGTTTGTTTGTGTGCTGTCCCAACAGATAGGCTCAAAGTCCTTGCAATGTCATCCACTGTCACCCTTCTGTCAGACCGAATGAGGTCGTTGACTGATTTGATCACCTCATAAGACCTCACTTTTGTCTGCCTCCAAAGCTTGTCTTCATCCTCAACACTGCTCCGTCCTTCTTTAAACAATTTAGCCCACTTGTAGACATTCTTTTGGCTGAAACATGTGGCACCATACACAGTTGATATTCTCCTATGAATTTCAACTGGATTGCACCCATCAGCAACCAAAAAGTTGATAAGTGACCTCTGTTCAATCCTGGAGCATGCTTCTTGGTCGGCCATCTTTGTTAATCTTCAAAATTCTCATAGTTTTTTTTTCAATCTGCAAAAAAAAAAAAAAAAAAAAAAATTCTTTCAAAAAGAAGAAAAAGAAAAAAAACTAAGGTTCTATCTGTATTAAAAGTTCTTATTCCGAAAAATTCACCTTATTTATTGAATGACCCTCGTATCATAGACCAATCATGTGATCAACGATAAAGTTTTAGAGAAAATGGGAACTAAAAGAACGATCATATTTTACATCAGAAAGAAAATGATTGAAATTTCTAGGGCATATAATCAAGAAAGTAGGCTTAGAAAATTTTACACTCACAAGGCAGAAGAAAGCAGCATGTTACTTGTGAAACCTGTGAAAATGGATAGTAGAACAGGGTTTAGGAGAGACAACAAAGAGATAAAATTTATAAATAGCAACACAGGACATGAAATTGTGGAGATCCATAATCGCAAATGTTCTGAAGCGACGCAGCACACTGAAGAAGACCGCACCGTGCACGTCAACTTTGTGCACCTCGACGTGGTTTTATAGTTATCAAGCTTGTTTTGCTTGATTGATTGCGACTGAATAGTGAGCTACTGGGTACCCCATAATTTCGATCTTGTAACACATCTAAGCAATGTTTAGAAAATCATTTTTGGGTACCTCGACATGGTGTAATAATTGGCAATCTTTTCTTGCTAGATCAATTCCGACTGAATAGTGAGTCGATCCTCACTGGGTACCCCATATTTTTGGCCTTGTGCCATATCTAAGCTGGACATTTCGACGTGGTGTAATGGTTAGCAAGCTTTTCTCGCTAGATCAATTTCGACTGAATCGTGAGTTCGATCCTCACGGGGTGCCTCATACTTTCGTCTTTGCAACACATTTAAGCAAAAGCTTAGAAACTTGTTAGGGCATCACGATGTCGTGTAATGGTTAGCAAACTTGTTTCGCTAGATCAGTTACAACAGACTGGGTGCCCTGTACTTTCGGCGTTGTGCCGAATCTAAGCTTGGCTTAGACAATTATTAGGACCTCAGGACGTGGTGCAATAGATATGAAACTTGTTTTGATAGACACTATTTACATCATTCGGATTATTGTCCTCATCTTTGTTGCCATTTGTACGACATTTCGGCCGTTGTACGCCCCGGCCTTCTTCTTGAGTCTGTTCACCAAATTACCCACGGTGGAGGCATTATCAGTAGTGAGGGACAGACTGGCCTCGGGATCATCCCTAGGAGAACGTACCAGTATTCCACTAGATAATCTGATGGAGATACTGACTTTCTGCACACAAATTGGGATCAGACATACATTACCGGCCATAATTATTAGGCCACCCCAGTGTTTTAAGAAAATGATGTATTTTATACTATTTTTTAGTATTTATTGGTAAGTGAATAACTTTAAATGAAAATAGAATGGTTCTTTTGTTAATAACATGTGCATCAAATGAATTTATAAATATTTAATAATTACCGATATTGCAGTTTCATCAATGAAAGAATGAAGAAAATTTACGGTGATTCGGACGACTTTCCTTGCCTTGTAAAACTTTGCAAAGTAATAATAACAAATGAACTATTCTATTTTCATTTAGAATTATCCACTTGACAATAAATACTATATATATGTATAGAAATACTAAAATTACTATGAAATATATCATTTCTTAAAAAATAAAAAAAACTGGTGCGGATTAATAATTATGGCCTGTAGTGTATATAGGCAGGAAACGACGTACAAGTGGCGACAAAGATGAGGACAATAGTCCGAATAATGTAAATGGTGTAAATACTACCTCATCTCAGAAATATAAACAAATATTGTTTCGAAAGATCAATTACGACTGAATAAAGATTTCGATCATCACTGGATGCCTCACACTTTCGGCCTTATGCCACATTTAATCTACGCTTAAATAAATTGCTATATTTTGTAAGCGTTTGTTAAAGTATGGAGGAATCTTAAAGTAAGTGACGTGCCAACACAAAAAAGATTTTGCAAAGTTTCATTGTGCTTTTTAGTCACCTACTGAAATTAATCTCAAGCACCTGTCACTCTTTTTATTTATTTATTTATTTATTTATTTATTAGTCAGCTTGATAATTGTCAATAAAAATCATTTTTAATCAAAACTGGCCACGGAGCTGTTGATGTACAACTTAATTTACATTGTCTGTTTTAATTTCACATTCTGTCTTCAAGAATATATTTTTTTATTATACAAGAGCAATTAAATACAAATAAATCTATGCTCTGTCTAGAGTCTGACATAGTTGCCTACTTATTTTCATTAGAAACTTGTATATACTTAGTCGGTAATACCTGATGACCTTTGGGAGTAACTTGATTTGCTATAAACTTACTGTTATAACCCGACCTCTATAATCCGGTACTATTGGGACGATATCATTGCCGGACCACAAATATGCCGGATGACATAGTGTTGCCAGCTAATTCCGCGTATATATTGTTGTGTTATTAAAAATAAATATAGAGGAAATGAAGCAGGTATTAATGCTTTCAATTAAGGCTTTTTTTATTGTTTCATGCAATTCGTCTTCTTCATGTGCCACATCCCTTCAGGACGTAGGCGATCATGCACTTCCACTTGGCTCTGTCTCTTGTCGCTCTCAAAATTCTTCCTCTTGTTATCTCTCCTAAACCCCGATCTGCCATCCATTTGCTAAGGCCTATCAAGTAGGTCTTGTGCTGCTTTCTCTTGTTTCTCTCTCCCTCTATCCGTCCTGCGAGTGTTAAATTCTCCAGGCCCTCCTTTCTCACTACATGTCCCAAAAACCGCATCCGTCTCTTCCTTATGTTAATTATGAGTTTTCTTCTCGTTACCATCCTCTCTAACACTTCGTCGTTAGTCACATGCTCAGTCCATGGTATTCTCAGCATCCTTCTGTAAAACTACATTTCTGCTGTCTCAAGCCTTTCCTTTTCCTTGGGGAGATCGTCCAACATTCATTGTCATACAGAAGAACAAATATCACATAGCATTCCAGCACTCTCTTTGTTTTCAATGAGAATTTACAGTTTTTCAGAATTCTGGTTAGCTTTTGAAATGCGTCCTTGGCCATGTCAATACACTTTTGGATCTCAACATCGCACTTTCCATCCTCTGTCCGCACGCTTCACAGTTATTTAAATGGCTTTACTTGTTTTATTTTAGTTTATCCGACCTCTAGTTGGTAATTTGGGACCTTCTTTGTACTGATGACCATGCATTCAGTTTTCTTGAAGTTTATGCTAAGTCCTTTCTTCTAGGCTTTTTCTTGCTACCTTCAGTAAGAGGTCTTGCATTTTCTTTTCGGTGTCTGCTATCAGCACTGTGTCATCTGTGTACAAAATCTAAAACATTTTAAAAAGCTAAAAACTGTTTTTAGAGAAAGATTTTATATAATTCAATCTATAATTGTTCTGTCAGATAACCGCCTAAATAAAAAACGAGTATTCTCACCATTACCCCGATGTCCATATCACTTCTTCTTTTATCTGCCGTGTCCTTTCAAGATGTGGGCGATTATGGCCCTCTACATCTTATCCCTAGACGCCCTTTTCACGTTTTCTCCTGTTACACCACACAAACCCCGCTCCGTTTACTTGCTCAAACCAGTCAAGTATGCCATGCGCTGCTTTTCTCTGTTTTCCTTTTCCTCTATCAGACCTGTGAGTATTAGATTCTCCAAGCTCTCCTTCTTCAGTACATGTCCCAGGAACTTCAGCTCTCTCTTCATGATGTTAAGTATTAGTTTCCTTCTCGTTTCCATCCACTCCAAAACCTCATCATTGTTCACATGCTCGGTCCACGGAACCATCAGTATTCTCCTGTAGAACCACATTTCAGTTTCTTCATAAGATGGCCACCATGGATGGAGGAGAAGGAGCAATAAAAAAATCTGAAGGAGTCGACAGCCAGTTAACTAGAGGCGGTGTCTCGATAAATCACCATGGAGAAGGCAACGGAGAACCACTTCATTATCATTCTCAAGAACAATGACAACCTTGAAAAATTGATATTACTTATATTCAGCATTAATTAACCAAATAACAGTAAGCGGAATGTTTAATTAACACACAAATCTATTTTTTAATTATCGGAGTAAATATATAATCTATGTACGTTAGATTTATGTTATTTTTTTTTGTAATCCTATGTTCTTGCGTCATAAATAGATGAAATTTTGTTTAAATGTACCCCTGCTGCTCTCCTTGGGCTTCTTGACAAAATACAAAGGAGGATCTGTAACGTGGTTGATACTGACTTGGCAGACCGGCTGCAGCCGCTCTCACACCAGCGTGATGTAGCTTCCCTGTGCCTCTTCTACAAGTACTTTCATGGCTTCTGCTCCGATGAGCTTAGATCACTGGTGCCGCCTAAGCACGAATTTACACGAGATACTAGATTAGCAACTAGGTCCCACCCTTTTACAGTTAAACAAATAAGATGTAACCGTAAATTCTACTCCAACAGCTTCTTTTCTCGCGCTTCCCTCCTGTGGAACTCCCTTCCACAAGTCTGCTTTCCCGACAGTTACAATCTCCAGGTGTTTAAATGTAGGGTCAATAGACACGTCCTATCACACTAACTCCCAACTATTCTCACAACACTCTCATCTACCCAACCCTCATTCTCGGTATCCTCACCCGCCTATCACCCACCCTCTGTTATTTCCTATATTTAATCAGCCTTTCTCCACTCTACGTAGCCCCCTGCACAGTAGTGGCAGTGACATGCCTTGCTCGGGGTGAAACGCTTATAAAAAAAAAAAAGAAAAAAAAAGGCATTGAAAAAAGATCATCCCCCAAATCAAATAAATTTATATTCTGCCTAGTGACTTACATAGTTGGTTTTTACTATTGTTGTGACCTCGTCATCAAGTAATTGTGGTCCGTTTGGGGCCCGAAATAAATAAAGACGGAATAGTGTTAAACAAATATATTACAAATAGAGTAGTACAAAAATATACCAATGAACGATTATCGAACGTGGCTGTCAGTGTTACGCCGGAATAGATTCCACTATCTCTCTGCCTCTCTGCTCTAGATCTGCTACTTATATATAGTTCGGAAGAGTTCAATGTGTCATATAGGTAAGTTAGCATAACAGCTACAAACTTTCTTAGCAGAATACTTACCTGTCATATGGGTTATCATTTTTCAGTTGCATCTCTGTCCTCGGATAGAGTACGACTCAATTGTAGTTCTGTCCGGGGACAGAGACTCAGCTGAGGAAAATAAATACGGTGAGGTGCCCGGTCCAGAGGACAATCTGCCAGAGGTTTCAGCGCCTCCATTGCATGAATCGGTAGTCATACCGATGCCAGCGCAACCGACGGTTTCGAGGGTTGGTCAGTTTTTGTCCTTGGCCAGGGTTTACGCGCACGTTCCTAACGTTAAACCTTACCTTGTGTCACACCTCGTCTCAGAGGAGAGACCAGGGTTAATAATGCTATCTTACTATTACAGTCTGACCTCTAAACGATGTCATTGCTGCACCACAGACACACCGAATAACAGTCTTATTCTGCTTGTATATTGCTATCTTATTAAACTACGTTTTTTATAAGCATATCGCCCCAAGCAAGACATTATATTGTCACTGTTGTGGAGGGGTTACATAGGAGGCAAGTTATGAGAAGGAGTGACAGAATACAGGGGTGTCAGGAACCGGGTAAGAGAGGGATAAGAATAATGTAAAAATGAGATGAGAGCATGAGAGAGAGGATGCAAGTTAATGAGATAGGAGATGACTATTGACTTTACATTTAAATTCTTGTACATTGTAGCTGTCGGGGAAGCAAGTAAACGGAAGAGAATTCCACAAGCAGGAAGTGCGAGAAAAGAAGCCGAGTAGTAGAATTCGCGTTTACATCTTATTGGTTTTACCGTAAAAGGGTGGAACCTAGTTGCTAATCTTGTGGCTCAATTAAATTCGTATATAGAGGGAACCAGTGAGCTAAGATCATCAGAGCAGAAACCGTGAAAATACTTATAGAAGAGACAAAGGGAAGACACACTGCGCTGGTGAGAAAGTAACTGTATCCGAGCTGCCAAGTCGGGATCAACACATTGCAGATTCACCGTTGAATTTTGTCAAGGACTCCTCGGTGGATAGCAAGAACACCCGACCAGATATGGCAGCAGTATTCAGCGGATGGTAGATTTATATATGTGCAGGATTGTTTCAGACGGGAAAAACTTCCTGGCCCTGCACAGAGAACCGACTTTTTTAACGGATTTAGCTATGGATTCTATGTAGACATTCTACTAGAGGTCTGTTGTGAGAGTTAACCCAAGGAAGCGCAGTGTTTTACTTTCAGAGAGACTAGTTTGATCCATGCAAATGGTGGGTAGGAGCGATTGTCTGTGATGGTTAATAGATAGCAGCTTCGTTTTAGAAGCATTAAAATTCATGAGCCATTTCTTACACCAGTTCACCACGGATTGTAGGACACTTTTCAAGCTCGGCAGCGAGATTTGCTTTGTCAGCCTCGGCAGATTTTCGATCGAGCCGAAAGCAAACTGTAGTGTCGTCAGCGTATATGCCCACTTGGGATCTTAAAACAGGAAATAAAGCATTAATGCTACCAAACAACCTTTGTTTTTATTATTGTTTCAGGCAATCAGTCAGTTAAGTGCCATACGTGATACACGCTTGGGCGATCAAGTCTCGAAAGAGACATAACTGACTGGGCAGAAGATTATCCCGCAGTAGGTTGCCATTGTTTTCTGCGGTAGACTGGTTGCCAGTCAAGGCTACAGAACCCAATCTGTCCTATTAATTAACCCATAACTGGAAGGAAGAGACGGATTGATACCTTTCTCAAGGGGATTTGTGCGTAAGCGAATGCAAGGAATTCAACTGGAGTTCGAACTCGGTTCCTCGATTTCTAGTTCCGAGCTGATATCCACTGCACCACGACGCCTATCAGGCAATATAAAGATTAAAACAAAACAAAAAAAAACTATATATTTACTATCCTGAATGGGAAAATATGCAGCTATATATAAGAAATGAGGACGACCTTATCTCTAAAACATTATGCTGCTGTCAGTTACCGCGGAAAGTCATGAACAACGTGTGGCGATGTCTTCGCAGTCGCTCGCGAACTAATGGCGGCTGGTTAAAATAATAGATATACCGAATTAAAGAAATCGAACTGTATTTTTTTATAATCATATCACCCCAAGAAAGTCATTTGAGTGCCACTGTTTTGCGGTTGGTTACATAGGAGGAAAGTTATGAGAAAGACTGACAGGTTATAGTGGGTATCAGGAAGTGGGTAAGAGACGGATGAGAATACTGATAAAAGTGGAGTGGACGGAGAAAAAAGCTTGAGAGAGAGAGAGGATGTTAGTGAGATAGGAAATGACTATTGACTTTACATTTAAATTCTTGGATATTGTAGCTGTCTGTGAAGCAAGTAAAGAAATGGAATTCCACAGGCGGGAAGTGCGAGAAAAGAAGCTGAAGGAGTAGAATTTGAAGTAGAACTGTACTAAAAACTAGGATGGAAGTACATTGCCATTTAGTATTTTCTAAGTTTAGGTACCACACAAAACCATATATTTGATATTCAAAATCACTACAGTAGTAATCATATGAGAAACATGCTTGCTAACCGTTATTCCACGATCAAACGACGTGTATAAGTATCATATGATAGACTCTCCCGCCGTATAACGTATTAGGGTTCAACAGTCATAAGAGGGTTCAACACAATGAGGCTTCAAAAGTCCAGTTCTTAGAAGTAAATAGCCAGACGACCTGCACTTATGATTTGAATATGGTGGTGAAACCTAGCACAGAACGAAACAAACTTTCCAGTAAAAAACAAAAAACAAAAAAACAAAAAAACAAAAAACAGCATAGATAAAGAACACGTGCAAAAAGGTCTCCTCTGGTTTTAACTTCAGAATTGTTCTTCTCCTCGATTGGTTCCAGTCTACTCTTGTATTTAACCCTTATCCAAGAGGAAAATATGGATTCATAATTTTTTAAACAGTATTTGCGTATAAATGAATGTAATACGGTCCTGCACTTTCCACAAAACTCAGTCAGTTAAGATCCATACGTGATACAAGCTTAGGCGATCATGTCTAGAAAGAAACATGACTGACTGGGCAGAAGATTATCCCGCAGTAGGGATTACTTTCTGTGGTAGACTCTTTGACAGCCAAGGCTATAGAACCCAATCTGTCCTGTTATTTCACCCATAACTGGAGGGAAGAGACGGATTAATACTTTTCCCAAGGGTATTTGTGCGTAAGTGAATGCAGAGAATTCAACTGAAATTCGAACTTGGCTCCACGATTTCTGGTTACTAGCCGATAACCATTGCACCACAACGCATATCTAAAAAAATATTATATATATTAGTCATCTACATACAAGCCTGTTTCGATGTATCACAGTTCATCAGTGTGGATAAACACATCCACTTGCTTTTGGCCAGGATCGAAACTCGACCGATTTGGTGTTAGTCAGAGTCGCTACCCACTAAGCCAGAGGCGCATGGAATTTCTTGATAAGTATAACGTTAGTTCTCTTTCTACTGGTAGACGGGACCCTTTAGGATGTTGGAGATTATGGCGCTTCACGACTTCTTATCTTGCTTAGCTCTTAGCTAAAACTGTTTCTCTATGACAACGTCACTGTTCTTTTTTACCCAGTAGAAAGATCTGTGTCGATATCTCAGGCAATTTTTCGCATCTTCGACTGACAGATGTCTAGCCGTTTACAATGAGACTGAAGCAAACAGTGCAATCTTTGGTTTGTCAATAGTTTGTGGCGTATCGATTCAAAAGTTATCATTGTCCGTGTCGATTCTATCTCTCTTTGCCTCTCTGACAAGAGGAGAGGCCATTAACGCCACCATAATAACGGTTTTTATGATGGCCAGTGATGACGCAAACAAAATGTCAGAAATATGGGATTAAGAATGATAATGCTAATGGTGGAGGCTGAAGAAGGACATCAACTTGAAGATATCAATCAGGTGTCAGGTAGGAAAAAAAGTTTAAAAATGAATGATAAAACAAATACGAGAAAGATGCGAATAATGATAAAAAATAAACCATTTAGGGATGAGGAAGAGTGGTACAAAAATAATGTTACTAAATATGGTGATTAAAAAAAGGTATTAGAAAGGCAATGAAAGAAAGAGAAAGAGAGGGAAGAATAGAAATGGTGGAACGATAAAAAGAGACGTTGCAGATAAGCAAGAAGAGAAGAAGAAAAAGAGAGACAGAGACAGAGACAGAGACAGAAAGTATAAAATAATAGACGAAAAAAAGAAACTGGGCTAAGTTAAGAAAGAGATAGCGAGGTTAGATAAACACTGGTGGGAAAAGCAAAAAGAGATGCGGATTGAAAAAAAAGAAGAGAGATGTAAAAAAAAAAAAAAAAGAAAACAAGGAAAGAGATGAAAAAAGAGAAATCAAGGAAAGAGATAGACAAAGAGAAAGCAAGGAAAATGATGAAAAAAAGAAAGCAAAGACAGAGATGGAAAAAGAGTAAGAAAGGAAAATGATGAAAAAAAAAGAAAGCAAAGAAAGAGATGGGAAAGAGAGGCATAAAGACGTATTAAAGCGAAAAGAGAAAAGGAGCTGGGTGGGGAATAAGTACATATAGAAGAAAAAGAAAAATGCAGGTGAGAGAGAGAGAGAGAGAGAGAGAGAGAAATCAGTCAGTTAAGTGCCATATGTGATACACGATTGGGCGATCATGTCGGGAAAGAGTCATGACTGACTGGGCAGAAGTTTATCCCGCAGTAGGTCGGCATTACTTTCTGCGATAGACTGGTTGCCAGCCAAGGCTATAGAACCCAATCTGTTCTGTTATTTAACTCATAACTGGAGTGAAGAGACGGATTAATACCTTTCCCAAGGGGATTTGCGCGTAAGTGAATTCAACTAGAGTTCGAACTCGGCTCCCCGATTTCTCATTCGAGCACGATAACCACCGTACCACAACGCACTAGAGAAATAGTAAGTTAAATATGCCAAATTTTTGTCCATTTTCATGCGAAGTCGCTGTTAGTTACTTTTGAAGTCTTATCTGAACAGTCAGACGTCTATTTGGTAAGAAACAATTCAATTATTAATGAGAATTAAAATTAATTAATGCAAGATGTCACCGCTGAAGCACTTCTCCTTCAAAATTATCCTATGAACTTTTCAACCCAACTTTTCAACACTCGTGGTTGTGTACTTTTCACGGTTCTAATGACCATTGTTCGAAAACATTTTAAAAGAAATCCGACCGATCAAAAAGAGAATACGTGTGATCCAATTCCAGAGTTTTTTATTTGTTATAATTCTAAAATTAACTTTGCAAATCATAAAATATAGCTAGGAAGAACACAGTAAGAGAGGAAAAACCGTCCTTTTATAACACAATTTCTTGTGGATACAATTGTTAAACTTTGCCTAAATGTGTTGCTATTATTTATAATCGTAAATTCCTGGTTTTTCATAAATAAACAACCTGCATTCTTTTCCAACATTCTGTCTATTTTTCTTCTTATTCTTCAGTGTCCTGTCTTTTCAGGACGTAGGCGATCATGGATTTCTACATCTCCCTGTCCCTGGTGACACTTAGCACGCTTTCTCCTGTTACACCACACAACCCTCGTTCCGTCATCCACCTGATCAGGTCCTTCAAATATGTTATCCGCTGCTTTCCCCTGTCTTTTTTTCCCGCGCATTCAACAGTTGGATCACTGGCTGGCGGAAACTTTCAAATACCCCTACACGGTGTCCAAGAGTTTAGCAGGTCCCTATAAAACGTTGACGAAGGATTGAGACCGCAGGAATGTGCATATAATGGAACCAGTCATCCCCTACATATCCATCTTTCTTGGTAGATGCCAGCCAGTAGTTCGTGAACAATGTGACTAAAACGTACTGGAGCCCCATTATGCATATACTACTTCGTCTTCGTATTAGCAGGGGTACATCCTCTAACATGTCTGGAAGCGTGTTCGAAATAAAGTCCCTGTAGGCGTCTCCCGTAAGATGTGCTGGGTGAACATATGGATCTACGAGACAGTCACCTAGAATTCAAGCCAACACATTAATCGTAAACTAATGCTAAAGCCTAGCCTGTATTTTACCATGGAGATTCTAATCCTCCTATAAATGTTGTGTGAATTTGTTGTGTGAATAAGTTATTCGCTGTTTTCCTATGTCCTAACTCTTCTCTTCAAGTTATCCCGTGAGAGTCAAATTTTCCAAAACCGGCTCTGTAACCTTTACGACTGAATAGGAATTTAATTTGCACCCAATTCAATTTTTTTTTTTAATCATCTCACCCCAAGCAAGGCATTCCACTGCCACTATTGCGCATGGGGCTACATAGGGGAAGGTAAAGAGAAGGAGTGGTTAGACATAGGGAATGTCAGGAGGAAGGTGACAGATGAGTAAGGATAGCGAGGATGAGGGTCGGGCAGATGGGAAGAGTGCTTGATAGAATGGGAGCAGGTTAGTGTGTTAGGAGGTGTGTATTGACCTTACATTTAAACTCCTGGAGATTGTAGCCGTCGGGGAAGCAATCATTTGGAAGAGAATTCCACAGTCGGGAAGTGCGAGGAAAGAAACTGTTGGAGTAGAAGTTATGGCTGCATTTTATCGGTTTCACTGTAAAAGGGTGGGATCTAGTTGCTAATCTAGTATCTCGTGCAAATTCGTATTTAGGGGGCACCAGTGATCTAAGTTCATCGGAGCAGAAACTCTGTTTTAAGATGATCAGCGCTATTAAACAGACTTCAACAAGCGGAAAGCTCTAGCTTTTTAATGAGGCGTGAAAGATAATCTATTTCCTCATTATGTGTCCCAGAAATTTTAGCGGTCTCTTTCAGATGTTAAGTATAACACCCAGGAAACCCCTTGTATCTGAGTGACTTTATTGCTTTGCTTGGGGTGAAATGATTAACAAACAAAAGATTAAAGATAAAGAAGAAACGGACTGCCCTCTTAAGGTAAAGCTGCAAAAACATCGCAAGGCCGTAACTCGAGGGGGAGATAAAAAAATTAGGCATAGCTGAACACATATCGAGCAAGAGAGTGAATCCCCGCACCCTATGAGAGGTGAAATAATTGATAGAGATTCCACTGGAAACTCAGTCAGTTAAGTGCCACACATGATACACGCTTTGAAAGAGGCATGACTGACAGGGCAGAAAATTATCCCGCAGTCGTTTACCATTGCTTTATGCAGTAGACTCGTTGCCAGCCAAGGCTATAGAACCCGATTTGTCCTGCTATTTAACCCATAACTTGAAGGAAGAGATGGAATGATATCTTTCCCAAGTGTATTTGTGCGTAAGTGAATACAAGAAGTTCAATTGGAATTCGAACTCGGTTCCCCGATTTGTCATTTCAAGTCGATATCCACTGCACCACAACGAACATCCTCCATCACAACGCACATCGGCAATACAACGCACAACCCCACTGGAAACTACATAAACTTAAAGAATCATCGCATATGCTAGGCCACAAAAATTTCCTAAGCCGACCAAACGTAGACTATGGTAACCAGTAATATGGAGTGCTTGAGAAAATCATTAGCGCCAAAAATTGCAGTATAAGCTTTGGTAAAAAAAAAAAAAAAAAAAAAAATAAATAATAAAAAATAAATTAGCAGAGAAAACCATTAGCATCAAAGACTGCAATATGAGCTCTAGTAAAAATATGATCTCATTAAATATGAGACATTAGGTTTGGGCACCTCAATGTGATGTAGTGGTTAGCAAGCTTGTCTCGCTAGAATCATAACAAATCAATAGTGTGTTCGATCCTCACTGGGTGCCCCATACTTGTTTTTCTCTATCCCTTTTGTTCGCAATCTGACCTGTGGGTATTGTATTTTCCAAGTCATCTTTCCTTATGTGTTTTAGATATTTTAATTGTCTCTTACTGGTGCTAAGTATAAGCGTCCTTTTTATTTAGATTTTCCCCAAAACTTCATAATTGCGCATATGTTCCATCTATGGTATTCTCAGCATCCTTCTATAAAACCACATTTCTGCCGCCTCGACGATTTTTCCTATATGAGGAGATTGTCCAGCATTCACTGTCATATAAGAGAACTGATATTAAATGCCAATTCGGTCTCGGAAAAAGAAATTAGAGAGCGGAGCTCGAATTACAGTTGAATTTGCTGCATTCAATTACGCGCATGTACCCGTAGAAAACGTATTAATGCATCTCTTCTCTCCAGCTGTGGGTTAAATAGCAGGACAGATTGGGTTCTGTAGTCTTGGTTGGCAACCGGTCTACAGCGGAAAGTAATGGCAACCTACTGCGGGATAATCTTCTGCCCAGTCAGTCATGATTGCCGAAAGCGTGTATCACGTATGGCACTTAACTGACTGACTCTTCTCTGTTTCTTTTGTTCCATTACATTGCTTAGTTTTTGAAACGCATCTTTCCCTATCCCAATGCGCTTTCAGTGACGCTACATATTTTGTTAATTTATGATCATTTATTATTCATCCCTTGAGACCATGATTTTCGGGTCAATTTTGATATTTTTATACGAAAGTTACATCCAAATCATTATTTGGCATCGTAAAAATCTGCAAACAGAGAAAGAATCTCCAGTTGGCTTTTAAAATCATAATAACTTGAACTATTTTAACGTAGGTGTGTGCGGAAACAAAGTTTGAATTAATGTTTATATAGTTACTTCCTTCAACTCCCCACAGTTATGAAGTTAAACGCCTGGATATATATATATATAAATCAGCCGATTACGCTTAGAAAGCGTTTAATTTCGAGAGATTTCAGCAAAATGTGGGTGACTGAGGCGAGTATGGTTTGCGTGAACTGGGATGGCTTGATTTTCTCTTTCAGGTCTCCTACTCGCATCGGAGTGGATTCCTGTGGAACACTGCCCTGGTTAAGGTAGTCTCTCTTGTGTATCTAGTTAATGTGTGTGTGTGTGTTTTTTTTTTTTTTTTTTTTTTTTTGGCGTGTTCCCGGCTTCTTTTGTTAAAAGCCATAACGAGATTCCCATTTCCCCCTAGTTTTTTTTAAATCCCGTCGTTTCATCTCGACTGGGCCAGGAATTCTTGAACTTCTTGATTTTGTCATAGACAGAATACAGCGGCCTCTTTACTTTTGTGGGTTGGACGTGTCCAACTAACATCAATTTCTTTATTCTGTATATTAAGTTGAAATTTTTATTTGGGATTTTGATTTCATATAACACCTTTTTTTTTCATTACATATGTGTGAATTTTTATATATTTTTGTACATATATTCTATATAAAGAAATGCTTTAAAAGTTAATGTGGGGATTCTTTTTTAGGTTCCCTGAACGTATGCGGTATTTTGGTATATGGTGGATTGATTGACGATGGATGGGTTCTTATGGTGAATTGAAAATTGGGAAGAGTGATTGGGTCATAATTCTGATTAACTAGGTATAGGATAGTTACGGATGACCAACCTCAGCTTTTGTCCCCCACAAACACTGGCCTTGTGCCAAAATGATGTTGTACATAATAAATCTTGATCAGCTGATTACGCTACCATCGTTTTAACCTATCGGTACCATCGGGCCTTTGTAGTTTAATCAGTAAATCCATAACTCCTGATGATACCGAAAAGTTCAAACCGTGGTAGCATAATCGGATGATCGTCTTAATTTTAATATTTAAATGCTCTGCCTGGTAAATCTATCTTCTATTTAAATGTGAAATGAACACTTTTTAATAGTACTGTTTACTACTAAATTTAATTTTTAAATATTAAATTTTTATCCATATGTAACCGTAGAATATTTAAATTTTCAATTTTGTTAATAAAATAGTAACTTTAAAAGAGTTAATTCCCATGAACATCGAGTGAACTTAAATTCAAATCTGTTAAACTGTCAGTTTGAAATATGCACCTGATGATTGCATAAAGCATGAAACTCCGATTCGTGCCATAGACGTAGGATATATATATATATATATATATATATATAGAATCCAGCTCTGTTCATACATTGAGCACTGTTTTATTAACACCTGAATAATAGTACTATACATATGTACACTCTCCTCATATGTATATTTATTAATTTATGTCACCACGTGTGTGTGTATATATATATATATATATGCACAACAGTTTTAATTAAATATACACATATTATGAATACTTAGCTGATCCTCTATATGTCACATACACTGATTCTTTATAATTGCTAAACCAGTTTATTGATATTGAGATGAAATTCATCAAGGAAGACGTAGTTTTTTTTTTAACCTAAGTACTTTCGGTCTTTTCTAAGATCATCTTTAGGTGTAAATTACAATGACAAACACGCTATTGTAACTCTGATAAAATCTTTGTCATTGTAAAATGTAATTCAGGTCACAATTATAGCCAGGCTAAAAGAAAAAGATACTTGTGCTCCATATTTAAAGCAGAATTCCCGAGCTATACAATATAAAGATGAAACCAGGCATCTCGATCCTTCTATGTTGAGGGTGAATCTTGAATTGCCTCGATTTTATTTTGTTTTCTATTCTTTATTCATCTTACGTTTTATAAGCTCTACTTTTTATTGAACCCTTTTAATTGAAAACTTAATCAGATATGCGCTGTGTTGCAGTGGATGTCGGCTTGAAACGCGAAATTGTGGAGCCGAGTTCGAATTCCAGTTGAATTCCTTGCATTCACTTACGCGCAAATACACTTGGGGAAAGGTATCAATCCGTCTCTTTCCTCCAGTTATAGTCTTGGTCAGCAACCAGTTTACAGCAGAAAGTAATGGCAACCTACTGCGGGATAATCTTCTGCCCAGTCAGTCATATCTCTTTCAAGACAGGATCACCTAAGCGTATATCACGTATGGCACTTAACTGACTGAACCAGTTTGCATTGTCAACTATGATTGCATTTCATTCTATACATACACATATATGCCTACATACATGTGCTTGTATCTAAGAGCTCTGAGTTCAAAAGAGGTTTTAATTTCTTGAAGATTCTCCTAAGTATCCTCGCAAAGAGCTGGGTAAAATTATTTGTTAACAGAAACAAAATCGAAGACAAAATTTTAAAATAAAAAACAAAATACTCCAGTGGCAAATGTTTTCCACATTTCAACTGATTCCTTCAAATCATCTCTAATTGGCACTAACATTCTTAATGCTGCTTAAAATGAAAGTCTGATCGCCGCTCGCTTAAAAATTAACGCTTTTACATTAAGTGCTCTCACTAACCGATTTTAAACTCAGTTTTCGGTTTCTAACCAGCTGAATGCATTGGGTTTAGATTTTTAACCGCCGAAATTACTTATTTTGATATTAAATGCCTCTTTAATAGGGAGAATATTCTAGATGCAACTCTCATTGGTATGTAGATAGCGCGTGCTTGATGTGGCTATCTTTTCATTTTGGACTACTTGCTATTACTACTCCTTAATATTTACATATTTACGGTATTTAAAATTTAAGGGTATGTCCTCCTAAATTTACATCATGCCCAGTACCCTCGCAGTTCCCCGAAAAGTCGTGATCCATACTATCAACCGTGTTTAGAATATCTAACTCATCAAAGTCTGACTCCAACGTTTCTAGAACAGATACAATGCAATGATCAATATTTCTCACCTTCGTAGGCTACATTTTTCTCAACTCTCAGGAGAGGTCCTATTAATTTGTTCGTTTCTACAATGGACAGCATTTGGGATTTAAACAGATAAGGGAAAGAAAAACTACACGGAATCTATACATTGTTTTTTTTTTTGTTTTTTTTTTATAAGCGTTTCACCCCGAGCAAGGCATGTCACTGCCACTACTGCGCAGGGGGCTACATAGAGTGGAGAAAGGATGATTAAATATAGGAAACATCAGAGGGTGGGTGATAGGCGGGTAAGGATACCGAGAATGGGGGTTGAGTAGATGAGTGTTCTGAGAATAATTGGGACTTAGTGATAAGTGATAGTGATAAGTGTCTATTGATCCTACATTTAAACACCTGGAGATTGTAGCTGTCGGGAAAGCAGACTTGTGGAAGGGAGTTCCACAGGCGGGAAGCGCGAGAAAAGCTGTTGGAGTAGAATTTACGGTTACATCTTATCTGTTTAACTGTAAAAGGGTGGGACCTAGTTGCTAATCTAGTATCTCGTGTAAATTCCTGTTTAGGCGGCACCAGTGCTCTAAGTTCATCGGAGCAGAAGCCATGAATGTACTTGTAGAAGAGGCACAGGGAAGCTACATCACGCCGATGAGAGAGTGGTTGCAGCCGGTCTGCCAAGTCAGTATCAACCACGTTACAGATCCTCCTTTGTATTTTGTCACTTACTGCCAGAAAGAGATTGCTAAAATGTATGGAACACATAATGAGGAAAAAGGCTTGGTAAATATAACACTGACAGGGCATATTGAAGGCAAGAGAAACAAATTGGAAAAATCAAGTGACCTACTTAATAAGTCTGTGTGAATGGATGTCCGAACATGACCAAAAAGAGAGAGAGAAGAGATTTACTTAGATCAACAAAAATAGGAAGCTGTAGAGAACCATAATCGTTACGTCTCAAAGAAGGTAGCATATGAAATAATTACTGATCAGAATATGGAAAAAACGCTAATGAAGTTAGTTGTTTCTTTAGAGAAAATATTCATGCAATGACGGAAAAGTCAGTTTAACTGTCGGTTGAAATTTATAACTACATAAGGTTACAGCTAGACTAAAACACAAACTAATAAAGATTATAGGCAGACGAGAAACACAGGTTTTGATAAAGAGAATATTTTATTAAAGTTATGTTCAAAGGGAATCATTTATTAACAGAAAGAATTGAGCGATTAGACAAACAGTAAAGGAATTAATTGTAAAGGAACCGGATAAAGTAAGACGAAAAGCGAAAAATCAACACAAAATCATGTATCAACAGAAGAAATTCAGCAGTTGTATAAATATAAGAGTGATTTTTAAATGACGGCGAGAAAAGCTGGAAGATAAGCCAAGAAAAAAAAATCAGCAAAAAAATAAAATTAAGATTTTGAAACTAAAATTACGCGACCGAATTTAAAACATAAATACAATAGTCTTGACAAAAAAGTAATTTTCGAGTGTATAAAGATAGAAATCTGAGAAAACGACGTAACAGTATCACGTATTGAAAAAAATGATATACATAGTAAAAGAAAAACAAAATGGAAGCACCAAATCATTATAATCAGTTAAAGAAAAGATTTACCAAAGAAAGGCCAGAGAGAATGGAAGAACCTATGAAAGGGCTGTATGATGTTTTAGATGTGCCTGCATCCCAAGAATTCATTGAATGTACAAGAGCAATTTCCAGTAAAATGAAACGAAGAGAGAGAGAGAGAGAAAAAAAAATTACAAAGTTAAGTACGTTTGCGAACCCGCCATAAAGAGTAGGAGTAACACTAATAAATAAAACATAAAGTAAAATATTTATTAATAAAAGAAATCTCAAAAGCGGAAATATTGTTGTGTAAGTAACGCTTTTCCCCGGTGACATAAATAAATTAGTTTAGAGACGTAACACGAGGAGAGAAAAAACAAAAAAACAAAACAAAACTAGAAGTAGTTTAAAAAAAAATCTTGTTGAAGTAAGACAGTTATTTCTGGGCACCTCCAGGTGGCGTAATGGTTAGCAAGCTTGTCTAGATAGAATCATTTACGATTGAGTAGCGAGTTCGATCCTCACTAAGTGTCCCTTACTTTCGGCCTTGTACTTTACATCTAAGCCACGCTTAGTAAGATTTATTCCTTGAAGCCATACATTGTTTTCATTCAGTGAACTGGTTTTTCTGTCACATTTCAGAGTAGTGAAGGGCTTTATTACTAAAATGATTTTGTTTACTTTCTTGTAAATATTGTTTGTCATTGTATATATTCATTTGGGAAAATTTTATGTTATTTTCTGCCCTCGCCCTCCACACAAAATTGTACATAAGGGAGTTAAGTAGGACTTCATAGAGTATCTGAGGTATTATGGTGGACGTAGTAAGAATGTAGTATTATGGTGTAAGGATTATTGTACTGTGTCATGGTTGACGAAAGTGAACAGCTAAGTTAAATTAGAACAGATGATAACCTGCCTTCCCTATCCCCGTATTAGGCCTTGTGCCACATTTGTACTTAAATATTAACCCTCTAGGGCCATTCGTATCATATTTGATACAGTATTTCCCTATAAGGAAACATTAGGTATTTCCCTATAAGGAAACATTTGGCATTCATTGACTGAGCAGTCAGTACTGCTTTCATTTGAAATTTATAAAATATTTCTCTTAAAAAATTTTTCAGGAAAATATTTCTTTCAAGGCTTGTTTTCATACTGTATCAAATATGATACGAATGGCCCTAGAGGGTTAATAAATATCGTAAGACAGTCTTTTTGTCTGACTCGCAACTGTCAAGGTCTCTTCGGGCAGAGTTCGACTCGGAGAATCGGCTAAGAATTTACAAGCTTTGTACCCAATTTTACATATGCAAGTGCTTGGGTTCTACAGATTAAACCCAATCTTGTATCACATCGCTTCTCTGTTGGGAAAGTATGGGGAAATATTATGCCGCTGGGGTCAATGTTTTTTTTTCTTTCAGCGTGACAGGTTTATGATCATACACAAGGACATTTGTTGGACAATTTAGCGATACGTTTTATTTCTCTTTTGACTAAGTTTGTTTTATTAATTTTTCTGAGTGATTTTTTTTTTTTTTTTTTTTTTTTTTTAGCTTCGGCTGAATTTGTTTTTCGTCTAATAAAGTCCAACGGCGAACTAGTTTTTCACTTTGAAACTTAGTTTTTTTGTATTGGCCTGCATTTTATTTTTGGTTTGATTTATTTTATTTATCATTGTCACCTTGTTTTTAAATTTAATTATTTTGGTCTAAACGAAACAAAAAACAAACAAACAAAAAAAAAACAAAACTTAACGAGCTTTACAAGAAGGCCGACCAAAGTCGGTCCACCCAAAAAACAAAACAAAACGAAAAAACAATGAGGCTGTTTCCACTCCAAACGACGACAGGAAAAATAGATTCCCCAAAGGTAGGTCCTATAAGGAGAAAGATAATTTATCTAGCCTCGTTTAAAAAAAGTAAAGAAAATCATGAAAACTAGAAAGACTGGGGAATCACCCTCTATTTAGATATCCCCACTCCTGAAATGCATAGTCCGTGTTGGAGTTAGTCGTGCGAGATAAAATGTATACTAATCTGATTACCGATAGCGGGCTTTTTTGTTGATGCACTTGTGTCTAAATGCGTCAGTGATTGTGGAACGTGCGCATGAAATTAATTTACTAATCCAGCTGTACTTTTCGTCCAGTTAACTATTTTCTCTGTCATTACGAGAGTGTGAGGTTACCTCATACATAGATAGTTTTATATCATGAACCTTGGGGAATTATTGTTTTAGATTATCAACCCAGCCCATCACAAATATTGTACATATGGAATTCGACAGAAATTCTTAGAGTAAATGTGGCATTACGGTATTTGTGTAAGGTAGTGTTGTGTGGCTGAAATATTTTGGTGGTCCTGGGTATGACGGTAAACTGCATCCGGCAGTAAGGCCTCTGATCAGAAGATTGTGAGGAACATGGAACCACTTCTTAATTGCTATCGTTCCCAGTTACACCCTGACCTCGAGTGGTAGCACATGTTAGGGTCCCAGCTATGGGCAAATAGTTTGACCTTTAAACTGGTGTCAAAACTGTTTGAAAGTATAAAATAGACTTTTATAAAAATATTATATATATGTATATATAAATCGACATTTATATAAAAGTAAACATTTTTGAAGGATAAACTGAAATTCAATTGTAATGCTACCTGTATTGCTCTGTAGTGTTGTTTTGTGGTTTCCGGTTTTCTCTTTTCAAATCTTCTCACTTTGTTTTTTTTTTTCAATTGGAGTAGATAGACTGAACTATCGCCCGGTTCACACTCGACCCACGTCTATTGAACAGGTTAAGAGGCTCATCCCTTGTTCCCTGTTTAGGATGTGGTTTCCGGCTTTCTCTTTTCCAATCTTCTCACTTTTCTTTTTTGTTTATTTTTTTTTTCCAATTGGAGTAGATAGACTGAACTATCGCCCGGTTCACACTCCACCCATGTCTACTGAACAGGTGTAGAGGCTCATCCCTTGTTCCCTGTTTAGGATGTGGTTTCCGGCATTCTCTTTTTCAATCTTTTCACTATTACGTAGCCCCCTGCACATCAGTGGCGTTACCGCCTTGCTCGGGGTGATACAATTAAAAAAAAAAAAAAAATTACCAACAATACAATTTGGAAGGAAAATAATTATTACCAGCAATACATTTTTAAATCGAAAACGAGAAGACATCTTCAGTTTTCTAAAATAAAAAATCATCAAAATTGAATTAAATCTTGTCAATACAACCGAAGATTATAAAAACAACCCCTAAAACCCCACATTTTTAGTATTAAATAACCCACAGGAGTTGATGTGCCATTAAAAACAACCCACTAAAATATGTATTTTGGTGAAAGGAACAGAATGCGAACGATTGTTAGAGGCTGGCTAGTAATAGTAATAGGACAGGTGAAGATAAGCCTCCCACTCGTCTCCATTTTGCCCTTGTAGCGCATTTGTACATAAATTAAATATTAAGTCATTGAAGTCCGTCTTTAGAGTATTTGTTACAGACGTCATGGCAAGTGCCTAAGCAAGACTGTATATTATACCAGCTATATATCTGAAAGATAAATAATGCAATTTTTAAAGAATTAATGGAGTTATTTTTAATTTGACATTCTTATGGTTTCAGATGTTGTTTGTAGTTTTCTTCAGTGCACTGACCAGTAAAGATTAAAAAAAATCATTGAAGTCAATCTTCAGAGTATCTCTTATAGACGTCGCGGCTTTATATTATAACTGCTAGAAAACGAGTCATAGCACCTCTTAATGAAGCGTATGACCACATCAAGTTAAAACATCGGTTTCCAAACGATCATCGAAATTATGCAAAGTCGAACCACGTTAGTACATAGATGGGTCAACGCTTGGAAATACCAGGTGCTGTAAGGTTAGATGCGCGGGTGGTGTAATGGGTAACGGCCCATAATTGTTAACCAGATAGAAGAATTCTAATTCCCGTTGGGTTCGTTATATACCCCCCCTGGGGAAAGGTATTGATCCTTCTCTTCTCCCTCAGCTATGGGTTAATTAATAAGACTTGTATCATCAAACCATTATTACCTAAAAAATTAAATAAAAACAATTTGTGGCTTTAAATCAACTTATAACGTGTGTCATAAGAACGTAGGCGATCATGATTGTCCACAACTACCGTAGTATTGGCCATTAAGTAGCGCCTTGAAATGACCATAGCTATTGTGGTGATACCGACCGAGCATAGCGAGGGACCGGATGTTCGCACTTTCACGAACAAAAAGTAAATGACCAAAAGTCGTCCGTGCGCATCCGGGTTGGCGCAGATGTTCCGGTTGAAACATAAAATCCGCGTAGGCTCGCGAAATGGAAATTTAATATTTGATTAATTTTTATTTTTCAACCGGAACATCTGCGCGAACCCGGATGCGCACGGACGACTTTTGATCATTTGCCTTTTGTTCGTGAAAGTGCAAACATCCGGTCCCTCGCTATGCTCGGTCGGTATCACCGCAATATATTAATGAAATTTGTACTTAGGTAGATTTGTTTCTTCTAACGTGGAAAACCTCTGTCAGTCGGCTGTCTTAAGGAATTGCGTCGTTATTTTCAACTTTTGCCACCGCTAGAGACGATGCAGAAAAAAAGAAAAAAAATCATAAGGTAAATTAAGTGACTGATCAGTAGAGAAAATTTGCTCTTATTAAGGGACGAATTGGATTCACACGGGAAAGCAGAGGAATATTGGTGGCAGATGTATACACAAAACAAAATTATAAAAAATAATAAACAAAGAATCAGAAAAGAAAAACTTAGGCAAAAAAACCTAAGCTGCAATGATCGAAATAAAATAAAAAAAGTTACTGAATATCTTTAGAGGCCAAAAGGAAAAGAAAAGAAAATGCAGACGGAATAATGTGAATGTCTGCTTTTGAAGATACTTGAAAAAAATAATAAATAAGTAAATAAAAATAATAAAATAGACACAAATATCAATAACACCACCAACAAAAAAGGATCATGGGTACTTTTACCCAACATTTGGCCATATCGGTCGACGTATGTAGGTTATTTGCGATTTGTTTATTTTTTTCACCCGAAGCCTCAACATTTTTGTCTAGAAGATCTTTGATGTAAGTCCGCTGAGAAAGGTCATTGCTCGGGGAAATCGGAAACAAGCAGAAACCTAATAAAACTAAGCAAAAAAAAAAAAAAAAACGAAAACAAAACACACACACACACACACACACACACACACGAAACAATACGCTGCGATTTTTTTGCCATCTTGTTTGCTTAAAAAATACATTTTAAGCTGATGCGAGAACGGAGAAAAGACAACTTGTGTCACGGTTTTCATTGTTTTTTTTGTTTTTTGTTTTTAAATGGTTAGGATAAAAATACAATGACATGTTAAACAGTTCATTTAATCGCGAATCCATTTCATTTTTGAAAAACATCATCAGGATTTAAAATAATTCTCTATGCTGTTTCGGTTTCTCTTCAGTGATCAGATAATTCCTAAAACATATTCAGTACTCACTTGTTAAAACACATTAAATACCTCCATTGACATCGTCTTGCACATAAATCATGTTAACTCTGTAGTCTCCCGTTTGGAATAAAGTGAAATAACTACACTACGCCAGTGGTTTCCGTTGCAAATAGGTTACCACTACGTTTCATGTACCAAATAGGAGAGCTTATAGCAGGTTATCCGTTCTTTCCCAGTTTATAGTGGAGAGTCCGTTCTAGTGAAGGGTAGTTGTATATTGTTGCAGATGAACGGTATTTGTCCTTGCTGTAGATAGCCCACTATAAGTCATAAAATGATTATAAATCAAGAAAAGCAAATTGAGTTGAAAAAGGACATTTTATATATACACATATCAATTAATTTACAGTTAAATTAATACTTGAAGTATAGGTCCAACGGACGTTAAAATGTTCATGGCAATAAAATGCTGAAAAGAGAATTAATGCTTAGGTATGTCGGAGCGTTGTAAGTAAGGAATGTCTTTGATGTATTCGCTCCTTATGTCAGTAAGTAGTTTTGAGACAGCGAAAGATAAGAAGAGAGGAAAGGGAGGCTAGGATAGTAAGCCGCTGGACTTAGGTCAAGGGGATACTGATTACACTCCTCTCTCTCGAGTCAGTCCGTGTGTGTCGGCCTGCGTCTGTCTGTCTGTCTGTCTGTATCGGCTTTTTATATCTTCTTTTTGGATCGTAGCAGATAATTAGGGAGCATATATCCGTATTTGATTCTGGGCTTCCCATTGGCCGATAAATAAAATTCGCGTAGGCTCGCGAACTGGAAATTTAATATTTAATTAATTTTTAGTTTTTAACCGGAACATACGCACGAACCCTGATGCGCACCGACAACTTTTGGTCATTTGCTTTTTGGTTGTGAGGGTGCAAACATCTGGTCCATCGCCTTTGCTCGGTCGGTATCACCACAAGCTTATCAGACAACTGCTACAGAAATTTTTATAGGAAAGCACATGGGAACATAGATTACAGAGGTGGGAAAGTGATACCAGACCAGGGCCACTAGCATTTACATATTCTTGTTCGGCTTTTCTCAAAATAGGGGCTTACGGCCTCTAACGTTGAATACACCGGTTCTCGCTCGATTACCGAAGTTAAGTAACGTTGAGCCTAGTCAGTACTTAGATGGGTGACCGCTTGGGAATACCAGGTGCTGTAAGCGTTTAGTGACGGATGTGCGTTGTGGTGCAGTGGATATCGGCTCGGAAAGAGAAATCGGTGAGCCGAGTTAAAATTCCAGTTGAATACCCTGCATTCACTTAAGCACTAGTACCCTTGTGAAAGCTATTAATCCGTCCCTTCCCTCTAGTTATGGGTTAAATAACAAGGGTAGGACTTGGGGACTCTGCCCTTAAAAAAAAATCCCGATGAATCTTGATAATCGAAAAGAAAAAAGGTATTACTAGATACAAAACTTATATAAAAACAACAATAAATTGTTGCAAAGAAAAATGTATTACCAGCAATAAATAAATAAAATTTAGTTGGCAATAAATGACCCGCCGTGGTTGATATGCCATAAAAACAAACCAACCAAACTAACCAACTCAAAAATAGCTAAGATAGATGTCAGGAGCACCAAACAAGATGTACCAGCAATATTCAGTAGAGGGACGAATGGTTGATTTATAAATGTGCAAGACAGTTTCAGATGAGAAAGATTATCTAGCGCCGTACAGTGAACAGACGCGTATCGCAGTAGACTTAGCAAGTGATTCCATATCATCGCTCTAATTCATATCAGTGTACAACATTAACCCGAGCAGATCACAAAGAATCACTCCCTTCAAGGTTAGCATCAGCCATACTGACGAAAACAAAAAAAAATCCCTTAATACGATTCAAATAAAGCAGTATTTACATTATTCGGACTAATCTTGGAAAGTCTATCATCATTTCTTTTCCAGAATCAGTCTGGAAGGTATCGTTTGGGTTTTTTGGTGCAGTGGATATCGACTCTGAACGACAAATCGGAGAGGCGACTTCGAATACCAGTTGAATTCCTTGCATTCACTTACGCGCAGATACCCTTGGGAAGGGTATTAATCCGTCTCTTCCCTCCATTTGTGGGTTAAATAACAGGACAGATTGGGTTCTATAGCCTTGACTAGCAACCAGTCTACCGCAGAAAGCAAAGGCAACCTACTGCGGGATAATCTTCTGTCCAGTCAGTCATGTCATTTTTCGAGATATGATCGCTTGGCAAATCTTCAGATGAGATCCATTATTTAGTGACGCCAGCCGAGACGATAACTGCTTAAACCCGTCTTGCTCTATCCACAGGGATCTTCATTCTCACTGTAATTATTTGTAAAAAAAAAATGTCCACTTACACAACATTTTTTCCAAGAAGCGCTACTTTGTGAAACATAATCCCACGTGGATGCTTCCCCGAGCACTACATTTATAGTGAATCATTTCAACGCAAGCAAGTCGGGGATGCCAGTAGTCCGTAGAGGGTTTACAGGAGTTTAAGTGAGAGAAAAGAATAAGTATAGGGAAGTTCGAGGAAATGACAAAAGATGAACCGGATTCAAGAGAAGAGAAGATGGCGTTTTTTTTTTCTTTAATTTTAATTATCAGGGAAGCAATTAAACGGAAAGGCGTTCCACAGGTAGGAAGTGTGAGAGAAGAAACCCTTGGAGTAGAAGTGAAGGTTGCATTTAGCTATTTCAACAGTAAACGGGTAAGACTTACATAGCAATCTTGCGGCACACATAATTTCATGCAGTCGGGGCACCCGGGAAAAAAAAAAGCTCTTTAGAGTAGTTGCCATTAAAATATTTGTAGAAAATACAGAGGGAATCCACGTCTTGTCAGTAATTTTTATCTTTTAAATTTGGGCTCAATGTTTATTTTCTCATTCTCATAATAATCACTTCCAATTTTCTCTTTTTGCCTTCATACCACACACCTCATTCAATAATCCTCTACCTTGAGTGGCTACCTGGGATCGGATTGCGCGAACATTAGTATAAAATGAAAATAGATGGTTGCCAAAATTTACGATAGTCATATGACTATTATTAGTCATATGACTATTATTAAAATGTTTTTAAAATATACAACCATTCTATTTTTTATGAGTTGTTAATCTGTTACTGTGCCTCATTTAGAAATTAAAACTCATCATAGATATGTACGCATTAGAATGTAAGTACATTTAGAATTCGGTACTCCCCGCGGTTTTGGGCATCTGATGGTAGTCTTGGAATTTTAGAATTCGGTACTCCCCGCGGTTTTGGGCATCTGATGGTAGTCTTGGAATATATCTCTTAAGGTAGGGAGGCAGGTGCTAATGTGTTTACCGTTTTCTTCGACAATTATCTACGATATTTTAGGCAATTTTTATAATTAAGATTAAATTATTATTATTATTATTTTTAATCATTTCACCCCGGGCAAGGCGTAAATGCCACTGATGTGCGGAGGGGGGGGGGGGCTACATAACTGAAAGAAAATTAATTAGAGGAGGGAGAAGAGGATTGCAAACCAATTAGAAAGAAGCAATAGAAAGATGAAAATGCAGGTGTGATGACAGTTGCAAGGGGGGAGAGAAAGGGAAGGATATACGGGGTGGGGGAAGGGCTAGTGTCAAGTGGTTAGTAGATGAGTATTGACATTGCATTTAAATTTCTGGAGGTTGTAGCCGTCAGGAAAGCAAGAATATGGGAGCGAGTTCCACAGGCGTGAAGTGCGAGAGAAGAAGCTGCAGGAGTAGAATTGTCGTCTGCATTTGGCTAACCTAACTGTGAATGGGTGGGACCCAGTTGCCAGTCTGGTTGCACGAGTAAACACCTGTTGAGGAGGCACCAGTGACTTAAGTTCGTCTGAGCAGAAGCCATGAAAGTACTTATAGAACAGACAAAGGGAGGCCACATTTTGTCGGTGGGGAAGTGGCTGTAGTCGAGCCGCCAAGTCAGCACCTATCACGTTACTAACTCTCCTTTGGAGCCTGTGTAAGGAATATTTCACAGTCTTCCAGAAAACAGAAATTGCTTTTCCCCATTAAAAGAATTCGTTCAAGTCAGTGATGAATGATTATCCGAACGGGTTATATCTGTTAAATTCGACGGATAAGTTGAAAAACGGCCAGGAAAGAGGTAACTTATTTTTTGTTTTTCTTTTTTGCTCGGTCAGCAGAGCAACATATGGTTTAACGTTATTCCGAGTAAATATGACATCTTTTCTTTTAATCAAATTACCAATTTGAACACGATAGTTGGCAACGACTGACACTCATTTGTAATTTGATTATGACTAGATGATTAAAACAGAAGCACAAAAAGTATTTTGCGCGGACGAAGTGTTATCATCGTTTACCATATTTACAATCGGATTACTGTCCCCAATCTTCGCTGTTACCGCAACCGGCCAACATCAGATATTTGTCGATTCGCGTAACCATCAGTGGATTTTTAGCTGAATCATTAATTCAATCTGTACTCTTTCCGCTGTCTCCGTCTAAGACATGGCATGAGTTGTATAAAATTGTACAGGATATTTAGGTCCTTTACGATTTATATTTACAAATCGCCCCCGTGTTGAAGTTGGAAATAACACAACAGTGACGCTTGAATAAAACAATGAATTGTATTAACGATAAATTTACAAGGTCGAGATTAAGCATGAAAATAATAGAAGGAAAGTTGTTTCCCTTGTAACGTTAAGAAATATGACGAAAAGTCAGTTGAGATTAATGTCTCTGAAAGAAAGAAAGAATGCAATGTACATACTGTTGAACTGACGAAAGTTCCGATTGGAAGGTGTGAGAGATTTGTGCATAAGAAATAAATGGCAGCTAATTGCGTTCTGCAATTAGTGCGGGTGTGTGAGAGCGTAAGATTGAGGAACGCGACCCCGCGAAAGCATGGCAGCTAATTGCGTTCTGCAATTAGTGCGGGTGTGTGAGAGCGTAAGATTGAGGAACGCGACCCCGCGATAGCATGGCGCTATCGCGGGCAGCTGAAACTGTCTTGCTTGGAACTCGAACTGGAACTGCCGGTCGTAACACGTGTGTCCCTGCTTTTTATAAGCCCCGGGAAAACGCGAGAACACATAAGAACATCACGTGATGCTCGCGTGTTTCGTGAACGAAGAAGACACGCGAGACTGGAGTAAAGTATGAATATGTATGTACATGTGTGGAAATACACGTGATCCCCACAAAATGTTCAGTTAGAAATTCATATTTTCCCCGATTGACATACACTTAAAGGTGAAAAACGACTGGAGCCTTTTAATCGTAACAACAAAGCTGAAGTTCAACTCTTCTACTTCTTTTATGTGCCGTGTCTATTCAGGACGTAGGCGATTATAGCCCTCCACATCTGACTGTTCCTTGTACCTCTTAATATATGTTGTCTTCTTATTTCTCCCAAACCATGCTCTGATATCTATTTGCTTAAGCGGATCAAGTATATAACGTTCGATTTTCCCTTGTCTTTCTTCTCCTCTATCCACCCTTTAGTTTCAAGCTTTCTTTCTTCATTACGCGTCCCAGAAACTTCAACTGTCTCATCGTGTTGTTAAGCATGAGTTACCTTTTCGTTTTCATTCTCCTCAAAACTTTGTTGTTACTCACATCTTCGGTCAATTTTATTGTGAATCATTTCACCCCAAGCAAGGCGAGAATGACACTAGTACGCAGAGGGCTTACAGTGAGTGTAAGTGAGAGAAAAGACTAAGTATAGGGAAGATTGAGGAGATGACAAAAGATGAACCGGATTCAAGAAGAGAGAAGATGGCGTTTTGGTTTTGTTAAAGATTGTAATTATCAGGGAAGCAATTAAACGGAAAGGAGTTCCACAGGTAGGAAGTGAGAGAAAAGAAACTATTGGAGTAGAAGCGGAGGTTGCATTTAGCTATTTCAATAGTAAACGGGTAAGACTTTTCTGTTTCTTCTAGTTTTTTTCATCTTTAAAGAGATTATTCAACATTCGATACCTTATAAGGAGGACCGATATCACATAGCAGTCCAATATTCTTTTTCTTTGTTTACAACAAAATTTTCCTGTCTCTCAATACTCTACCCAGTTTTTCGAATGCATCCTTGGCCATGCCAATACGTCTTCAGACCTCAGTAATTCTAAATAATGTATGAAGTCACTTACTAAGTCGGAACATCTTTAGATGTGGGCAGCGGAATGAAAATGATCTACTCCTGTAGATTGAATAAACGATCTATTTGGAAAATTCTCTGAAGTTTATCGACTGGCACCTGAAGAAGGACGGTGTTTACAAGATTCGAAGCGTTCTGATAGTAACAACGAACATAGTAATATTATTGATTGATGGAATGAAGTCGTTGATATGCATTAAAGAGCGATTAAATGATTTGTTTTTCCCTCTGTTTATCAAACCTTGCAGTTTGTTTAAAGTACCACTGTCCTTTCCAAGCACTACAACTATTGCCTTTCTGCTTCCTGCTTTCCTGTTTGTTAGAAGTCCTCTTCTGTAGTTTGTCTTTTTTTAGAACACTGGTGAACACTTTAATTTCGATGATCGAACGAGAACCTGTGCTTCAATGTCATGTGCCCGTCCGCCTTTATGGCTAAATCAAAAGATATAGTAACATTGGTTTCAATTTCATCAATATTTCCTATACAAGAAGAAATTTGTATTTTCACATACGGGTATATTTTGATTGTGCAAACTTCATAAATCTTTAAATCATTGATTTTATTCATTTTTTCTGCAGTTCCTTTACTTGGAGTGGATTTTAAGCTGGCACATCGATATAAATATTTTGCCGTCATTTCACGGCACGGGTCTCATATATATATATATATTGTAATTTTGTTATTACAATGGTTTATGAAATCATAATATCATACACAAAAATTTTCATCTTTCAGAACAAAACTGTTCCTCTTCAGCTGATATGTTAAAAATGGTGAAAACAATTTATTTTTGAAAATATAAGATGAATTCATGGTTATTTAGACAATTAGGGAGTGGTAACAATTTTGACACACCTAAAAGCATTTCCCCAACTGTCAGTTAAGTGCCATACGTGATACACGCTTGGGCGATCATGTCTCGAAACAGACATGACTGACTGGGCAGAGATTATCCCGCAGTAGGTTGCCATTGCATTCTGCGGTAGACTGGTTCAATTTATAAATAAGTTTAGATAGATAGATAGATAGATAGATAGATAGATAGATAGATAGATAGATAGATAGATAGATATGTGTGTGTGTGTGTGTTTCATTTTCTTTTTTATTATTAATAGCCAATGTTATTGGTATATTCAGTGAAAAAATACTGCACAATGAACTTGGCGTGACAAAAGTTTCTGCATTTCTGATACCTGATAAAGATCACACCTGGCTGACCACATCACGTGAAAACCTGGTATTGCTTTAGACGAAAGCAGCTGGTCGCCTTGAACGTTTCATTACCTAGAGAGTTAAAAGGTCACCACTTTCTGCCAACAAACAATTTGCTTTTCGGCAAGGTATTCGAGGCTCCAAGTTAAGCATCACACGACCTACTCTTTGACAAACAATTAGGCTTCCACTTCGCCAGGTCTACTGTTGATGTGCTAACGGGCATCACCGAATATGTATATTTAGCTCTTGATGATAATGGCGAAGTTCGAGCTGTTCCTTTAGATATCTCGAAACCGTTTGACAGGGTTTGGTATGCGGGTTTTCTGTATAAACTCCAGGGCCTCAGTATTTCTGGACGATTGTTTCATTAAATCTAATCGTTCCTATTAAATCATCAAATAAAGGTTATTTTGAATACACAAGATTCCAGATACTTTCATATGAACGCGGGTGCCCCTCAAGGCTCTATATCAGGGTTCTACGCTGTTTCTGCTCTTCATTAATGATATTCCAGATGTCATCATTTTCCAATTAGGCATCTATGAAGATGACAGCCCCATTTACTCCCGTCTCAATAATGAGAAGGATAACAAAGTAAGCCTAGTTGCTGCTCCTGAAACAGACCTCCACTCAGTGGTTAATTGGGGCAAGAAATGATGAATTTTAATTTTTTTTTTAATCATTTCACCCCGAGCAAGGCAGAAATGCCACTGATGTGCAGGGGGCCACATAACTGTAAAAAGATTAATTAGAAAAGAGTGAGGACTACAAACTAGTTAGAAAGGAGCAATCGAAAGCTGAGAAAGCAGGCGCGATGACAGGTACATAGGTGGAGAGAAAAGGAAGGTTATACGGGGGTGGGGAGAGAGCTAGAGTCCAGTGGTTAGTAGATGAGTATTGACATTGCATTTAAATTTCTGGAGGTTGTAGCCGTCAGGAAAGCAAGAATACGGGAGCGAGTTCCACAGGCGGGAAGTGCGAGAGAAGAAGCTGCAGGAATAGAATTGTCGTCTGCATTTGGCTAACCTGACTGTGAATGGGTGGGACCCAGTTGCCAGTCTGGTTGCACGAGTAAACACCTGTTGAGGAGGCACCAGTGACTTAAGTTCGTCCGAGCAGAAGCCCTGAAAGTATTTATAGAACAGACAAAGGGAGGCCACATTTCGACGGTGGGGAAGTGGCTGCAGTCGAGCCACCAGATCAGTACCTATCACATTACAGACTTTCCTTTGGAGCCTGTCAAGAACACTGAGGAGAACGACAGGGGCGCCTGACCATAAATGGCAGCAGTACTCCATACACGGACGGATGGTTGACTTGTATATATGCAGGATGGATTCAGGCGGAAAAAAACATCCTGGATCGACGTAGTGACCCAACCTTCTTAGCAGTAGATTTTGCTATGGATTCAATATAATGGTTCCATTTGAGGTCTGAGGACAGGGTAAGTCCGAGGAGGCGTAGTGTATTGCTCTCCGGGAGAATCGCTTAGTCCATGCTTATGGGAGGCAGGAGAGGTTGCCTGTAATTGTTGACAGACAACAGCTTGGTCTTAGACGAATTGAAGTTGACAAGCCACTTCTTTTCCCAGTTCACCACAAAGTGTAGACCCGTTCAATGTCAGCAGCGAGATTATGTCTGTCCACCACGACAGGTTTCTTACTGCTGCGGGAGTATATTGTAGTGTCATCTGCGTAGATGCCTACTTGGGACTTGATCTCATCTGGGAGATCGTTGATGAAAATAAGAAAGAGCGTCGGGTCCAGGATACAGCCCTGTGGGACATCAGCATTCGTGCTGTGGGATGAAGAGGCACGCCCATTCAAAACGACCTTCATTTTAATGCCTCCAAAACAACATACAATGCTCTCCTTTAACCATCATAGACAAGCTTTCCTGCTAGCCGTCAGAGTGGCTGATGTAGGGTTCCTATTTCGCGTCACTTTTTAAATCGACCTGAAGTGGAACGACTATATCGAATCTATAGCTGAATCCACTAGGAAGATTAAGTCAATGTGTCGGCTAGAAATTATTTTCTTATTAGAATCTATCTTGCATGTTTATAAATATATCATTGGCTACTGTGTATTAAACGCCGTTGCCATATTTGGTAGAGGGTTCGTGCTATTCATCTTGATGTTCTCGACAAATCCCTCCCCGCCAAAAAAAATTTCAGTGTAATCGTTCCTGACTTGGCATCTCGACTTCAGTCACGTTCTCCTTGACATAACATGGCTTCTCTCTGTCTTTTCTTGTCATGGAGAAACACGCCTATTCTATAGCGAATAGACTCTCTCACCTAATTTAAGTAGGAGTAGTAAGAAGAACGAGGGTCAGTCGATGTTAGACGATATTAGTCGATAGTCAGTCGAATACGAAAGTCGTCAGCGACCTGGCAAGATTACACTGCGTAATGCATATTATATCAAGTTTTGTACGTCGAACCTAATAGAACCGACTTTAGCACACATACTAGTCTCCACTGCGAAAATAACTCCACAACATTTCTACAAATATTTTCATAGGAACTGCTTTGACGATCTTTTTTCTTTAACTGATGCCTCGACCACGAATTTAAGTGTGCTACCAGATTGGCATCTAGGTTCCACCCTTTTACCGTTGAAATAGTTAAATATAACCGCCACTTCTAGAACATTTTCTTTTCTCACATATCCCACCTCTGGAACTCTCTTTACTTGCTTCCTTGATAGCTGCAATCTCCAAAAATTTAAATGCAACGTCAATTGCCGTCTTCTATCTTCTTTAATCAGGTTCATCTTTGTTGCTTTCTTCAATACCCTCTGTTACAAGTTTTTCCTCACTGTAATCTCCTGCGCACAAGTTTCGGTCCTGCCTTGCTTGGCATGAAATTAAAAAAAAGGAGAAAATATATGACTGTCAATAAAAGAAACAATCTAAAATGCGAATAGCAAGTTGAAGTCAGTAAAAGAAAGCGAAAGAAAGAACTATCTAACAATTGTATGAAGAGATAATGTATGATCGTCAGAAACAGGAACAGCCTAAGATGCTAGCTACGAAATACAGCTACCAAGATCAAATAAGTACGAAAATTTAAATATCTACGAAGTGTTTTACCAGAAAACATCAAATATAATACTGAAATCAAAAAGGGTATGCGAATAGGGAATGATGCTTTTCAAAAGCTAAGCAAAATATTAAGAAACTGCAGAATTTCGACGTAATGAACACTTGTGTCATAGACGAAGAAGAAACTTAAAGCAACAAAAATATTGTTCTACAGAAGGATACTGAGAAGACTAAATAACTGAACATGTGAATAAGGTAACATTTTAGGAAATTAGAAACAAAAGAGGAGCCTTATACTTTCGGGCGTCGGTTGAAAAGTTCACAGGTAACCAATATGCTCTCATGGATGGTAACAAAATGAGTTATTTTTCAAATAGTCTCCTTTCCATCGGTGTTGCAGTACTTGGATCTCACTACTAAAGAAACCTTCACACTGTTCAAAAGTTCATCAGCAAGAGACATGACGTCATCATCTTCAGCTAAGTTTTTTTTTTCCTGGATGGAAAGAGATGATAGTCATACAGGACGAAATCAAGAGATTAGGGAGAGAAATCAACCAGTTCAAAGACACAGTCACGCACAGAAGCCATTGAAATCTAGGACTTGCGAACTGGAACATTTTCTAATGAAACAAGACCCTTTTCATCAGTTTCTGAATGCGTTTGTTATCCTTTCGTAACTGCCTCAGCAAATTAGTATTAGTTGGCGGTTGCAGGACGTCTAGAAGTTGGAACATTACCAAGCCTCTCCATTCCTTTCCTAAATTTTGTTGCCCAATTTTGCACTGTTGATAAAGGTGTGGGCGTCTTCCTCAAATATAGCGATCATGTCAGCATAAATGCCCTTGATGGCTAAAGCGTTTTTCCGCAATTACTTGATATAAGAAATTTTCTCCATTTTCAACATAAGTCTAGTTATTTTTGAAGTCTTCATTGAGCAGTCAGATGGTAGTTTACCTGGAAAGAGATAATCGGTTATATATAAGAAGAGTTGAAATTAATGCATGCATGATTTGAGAGATCTGGCACCATTCCTTTATAGTCAGCCAATGAACTGTTCAGCCCTTCCTTGTAGAGTCAGAAAGACAGTAGAAATTTCTAAAATACACATTAACGCAAGAGAGCTTGGCAAATTTTAAACTCACAAGGATATTTAAGCCAGGATGTACGGAAGAAAGCAGCAAATAATCTTCTTCTTCTTCTTCTTCTTCTTCTTCTTCTTCTTCTTCTTCTTCTTCTGTGTGCTCTGTCCCTTCAGGACGTAGGTGATCATGGTTCTCCATGTCTCCCTATCCCTTGTGGCTCTTAGTATGTTTGCTCCTGTTGCTCCTGGCAATCCCCGTTCCGTCATCCACCTGATCAGTCCCTGCAAATATGTTATCCGCTGCCTTCCTCTGTCTCTCTTTTCTTCTATCTGACCAGTCAGTATCAGATTCTCCAGGCTCTCCTTCCTCATTGCGTGTCCCAGGAACTTCAGTTGTCTCTTCCTGATGCTCAGTATCAATTTCCTTTTTGTTGCCATTCTTTCCAACACCTCATCGTTGCTTGTATGTTCAGTCCACGATATCCGTAGCATCCTTCTGTAGAACCACATTTCGGCCGCTTCCAGTTTTGTCCTCATTTTCGATGATATTATCCAGCATTCACTGCCGTATTGAAGAACTGACATCACGTAGCAGTCCAGCACTCTTTTCTTTGTTTCTATTGAGATTTTCCTGTGTGTTAGTATTTTACTCATCTTCTGGAACGCGTCCTTTGCCATGCCAATTCGCCTTCGGATCTCCGTGTCGCACTTTCCATCTCCTGTTAGAACACTTCCTAGGTACTTAAATTTTTGTACTTGCTTGATTCTGATATCTCCCACCTGTATTTGGCATTTTGGGTTGTATCTTTTGCTGATGACCATGCACTCAGTTTTTTTTAAGTTTATTTGTAGTCCCTTTTTGTCACTCTCCATTGCTAAGCGTTAAAATGTTTTAAATGGTTAACAATACAGATTGAGTTATGTCGCAAAAAGACAAATATTATTTGAAATTACAAGGCATAGGAAGATGTGGAGTGTTATGATCGGTCACATCTTGAAGAGATATGACGCATAGAAGAAGTAGAAGAAGAATGTTTCTTTTAAACCAAAAGGTTTCTGGTCAGAGGTCAAGACCGCTTGCATCCGCTAGCTTTCAGCGAATTTCGAACGAGACCTTTCATGTCGGGGTCTGTGTAAACAACATACGCCACATCAGATGTCACTCTGAGAAAATGAATACGCAATTTTTTTTTGTTAACTATTATACATGATGGCTGCTTATGTGATGCTAACCTGATCTTTTAAAAATACCCTTTATTGTCCCATAGGACTGTCGCACTGAAGAAAGCATCTTTTACTGAAGCGATCAGCCAAGGAACTTGAGCCTTGAAATAACAATAACAATGATTGAGGAAAAAGGACAATCGGAGCCGCTTAACTAGCTTCTCTCTCTCTCTCTCTCTCTGTAATATCTGCCAGTTTCTTTCTGCATATATATATATATATATGTGTGTGTGTGTGTGTGTGTAAGAATAGAAAGATTGCGTTTCGACAAAAGAATAAAATAATAAAAAAGGATACACACACACACATACGCACACATATATGTAAAACTATACTCAGTTATCATCGGAGATTAAGGACAGGATGGGTAAATAAAAAGAAGACAAGAGGAAAACTGAATTTAATTCGCCTACGCGTTTCGTCCTGTGATGGACTTTATCAAGGAAAAAAAAAAAACGAAATGTGCTTTATTCCAAATTACGTATCTATAAACAAACAGTGTTGGCAACTATTAAAAAACCGCTCACAAATCATCCAAAAAGATTAAAAGAATATTTTAATTTTAGAACTGTTTCATGTGCAATGCAATGTCACGAAATGTTAAAATGAAGGGAATTCAACCGTTTTCCTTGGACTTTTTATGAAGTATGTTAGTCTGTTTCAGTATCCTTTCCATACGAAAAAGTGAGATTGGGAAAAATATCAATTTGCGCCCCGGTTTTTTCCCAGTCTCACCTTTTTTTTAAATATATAAACTCAACTCTTTAAACCATAACTAGACAAAAAGATGGAGATTTATAACTTTCCCATGTGCTTAAAGAAAAAGTCGAAACCGGATTTCGCGAGTAGATGTTAAATTGGTTTTCTGACTAATGGGAGCGATTTGCAAGACTGAAAAGAGTTGGCAATTCAGTGCGAAAAACTAAATGGTTATAAAAGGCGAAAGGAAGGCCAGCCAGATAGTCACATGGAAGAAGCGAGAGAGATGACACACTAAAAGGTAAAGAGAGAAACTTCAAGTCGACCTGGACGCAAGGTCGCGTCGAACATTCGTTCTCTTTCTCCTTCTTTCTCGGGTGCTGATTCCTTTCACTACTTCTTCTCCATTCAAAGATATTACTTACCAAATAAACGCTCATACAGACATATGTACGCATAAACTATTTCTAAAAAGTTACAACGACGAATATTTCTACAACTTTTGAGACCCTTAACTCATTACTTGTTTCTCATTGCATATTAATTTCTACAGTTCATGTTATTCATTCCTATTAATACATTTCTATTTTAACATGCAAAATGTATATTTTTTCTTTCAATATTCCACACTAATCCACACATTCCAATCTGCTGACAACCTGATTTGTAGGGAGTTCGGTTAAGTATGACACAAGGCCGAATCAAAAAACACTAACCATCTCCCTATAGCTTCAAAGCAACCCCAGTGTACGGTAACTTTGTAACGTATCTGAAAACCATACCATAGTGGAAAATTAGATAGCTGAAAACCATACTATGGGCAAAAATTAGATAGATGAAAACCATACCATAGTGGAAAATTAGATAGCTGAAAACCATACCATGGGCGAAAATTAGATAGATGAAAACCATACCATAGTGGAAAATTAGATAGCTGAAAACCATACCATGGGCGAAAATTAGATAGATGAAAACCATACCATAGTGGAAAATTAGATAGCTGAAAACCATACTATGGGCGAAAATTAGATAGATGAAAACCACATCATGGGGGAAAATTAAATAGCTGAAAACCATACCATGGAGGAAAATTAGATAGCTGAAAACCATACCATGGAGGAAAATTAGATAGCTGAAAACCATACCATGGGGGAAAATTAGATAGATGAAAACCATACCATAGTGGAAAATTAGATAGCTGAAAACCATACCATGGGCGAAAATTAGATAGATGAAAACCATACCATAGTGGAAAATTAGATAGCTGAAAACCATACTATGGGCGAAAATTAGATAGATGAAAACCATACCATAGTGGAAAATTAGATAGCTGAAAACCATACTATGGGCGAAAATTAAATAGCTGAAAACCATACCATGGAGGAAAATTAGATAGCTGAAAACCATACCATGGGCGAAAATTAGATAGCTGAAAACCATACCATAGTGGAAAATTAGATAGCTGAAAACCATACTATGGGCGAAAATTAGATAGATGAAAACCATACCATAGTGGAAAATTAGATAGCTGAAAACCATACCATGGGCGAAAATTAGATAGATGAAAACCATGCCATAGTGGAAAATTAGATAGCTGAAAACCATACTATGGGCGAAAATTAGATAGATGAAAACCATACCATAGTGGAAAATTAGATAGCTGAAAACCATACCATGGGCGAAAATTAGATAGATGAAAACCATACCATAGTGGAAAATTAGATAGCTGAAAACCATACCATGGGCGAAAATTAGATAGATGAAAACCATACCATAGTGGAAAATTAGATAGCTGAAAACCATACTATGGGCGAAAATTAGATAGATGAAAACCATACCATGGGCGAAAATTAGATAGCTGAAAACCATACCATGGGGGAAAATTAGATAGATGAAAACCATACCATGGGCGAAAATTAGATAGCTGAAAACCATACCATGGGCGAAAATTAGATAGATGAAAACCATACCATAGTGGAAAATTAGATAGCTGAAAACCATACCATGGGCGAAAATTAGATAGCTGAAAACCATACCATAGTGGAAAATTAGATAGCTGAAAACCATACTATGGGCGAAAATTAGATAGATGAAAACCATACCATGGGCGAAAATTAGATAGATGAAAACCATACCATAGTGGAAAATTAGATAGCTGAAAACCATACTATGGGCGAAAATTAGATAGATGAATACCATACCATAGTGGAAAATTAGATAGCTGAAAACCATACCATGGGCGAAAATTAGATAGATGAAAACCATACCATAGTGGAAAATTAGATAGCTGAAAACCATACTATGGGCGAAAATTAGATAGATGAAAACCATACCATAGTGGAAAATTAGATAGCTGAAAACCATATCATCGGGGAAAATTAGATAGATGAAAACCATACCATAGTGGAAAATTAGATAGCTGAAAACCATACTATGGGCGAAAATTAGATAGATGAAAACCATACCATAGTGGAAAATTAGATAGCTGAAAACCATACCATGGGCGAAAATTAGATAGATGAAAACCATGCCATAGTGGAAAATTAGATAGCTGAAAACCATACTATGGGCGAAAATTAGATAGATGAAAACCATACCATAGTGGAAAATTAGATAGCTGAAAACCATACCATGGGGGAAAATTAGAAAGACGGAAAACCATACCAGCGTGAAATTGAATACCCGGAACGTTTTTGAAAGCCTTCGATCTTTGGGCACGCACGAAGTCACAAGACAGCTTACTCGAGGGGCTGAGCATGCTGATCTTGACTGTTCATCACTCTGGACAATATCCTAATTTCCACGAAATTGTAATTATGGTTAGCTCAGCGTAATTGCAGCTGAACAAACACAAATGTGCCTGAACAGGCATGCTTACTCGTATACGAACGACTAGCGATTATTGTAAGCCGAAATTCCCACGATATCTTGCTGAAATAAATATCGTCGTTGTCATCATCGACAAGAATGAAATCCAAGAATTTAATTTATTCTTTGCTGATCGTTTCTTTTATGATGATGGCGTTGTTTACTAAATTCGTATCCAACGTCCACGTTCAGGACTAGAAGCTTCCAGTTAACAAAAACCTGGTCTATTCATCCATTTCCTATCGCCGTTCACTTTGCAAGATTTGGTTACATTTAAAAAAAATCAAAGTAAAGGAAAGTAAGACCTCAACTTACCAGGAAGTGACCCGCACACTTGTTTTGATAACCTACTTTTTTTTAATCATATCACTCCGAGCAAGGTGGTAACGCCACTGATGTGCAGGGGACTACGTAAGAGTGAAAACATTGGAAAAGAGAAAACCGGAAACCACATCCTAAACAGGAAACGAGGAATGAGCCTCTTCACCTGTTCAATAGACGTGGGTGGAGTGTGAACCGGGCGATAGTTTAGTCTGTCTACTCCAATTGTACTGTTACGAATTTGTCTATCTCTCTCTCTCTCTGTCTCGCTCTCTCTTTTTTTTTTTTTATCTCAAGCGGTCAGTCAGTCCAACTGGTTAAAATCGCAGAGAAGGCATTTTACGAACAAAAACTATTTTTTTAGAAACGCGTGTACATTAACAAAATAGTTCCTAAGCGAAGGAAAACATTTTTTACTATTCAAAACAGCTTACGGCCTATCACATTGAATACACCGGTTCTCGCTCGATCACCGAAGTTAATCAACATTGAGCCTGGTCAGTATTTAGATGGGTGACAGCTTGGGAATAAGCGTATAGTGACGGATATGCGTTGTGGTGCAGTGGATATCGTCTCGGAAAAAAGAAATTGGTGAGCCGAGTTCGAATTCCAGTTGAATACCCTGCATTCACTTAAGCACTGGTACCCTTGGGAAACGTATTAATTCGTCCCTTCCCTCCAGTTATGGGTTAAATAACAAGGGTAGGACTTGGGGACTCTGCCCTTAAAAACAAATCCCGATGAATCTTGATACTCGAAAAGATAAAAGAATTACTAGACACAAAAACTTATATTAAAAAAAAACATTAATAAATTGTTGAAAGAAAAAGGTATTACCAGCAATAAATAAAGAGAAATTTAGTTGGCAATAAATGACCCGCCGAGGTTGATTTGCCATAAAAACAAACCAACCAACTATTCAAAATGAATGTGGGCCGGTGACTTCAGAGTAACAAAATTCGTTGTGATCAATGAACTCTGATTGGTCGACAAGATGGTACGATGAAATCGGCGAGGAGAAAATTATTTTCAGTTAGTTAGCTGGCCATGAGCTCCCGACGAGATGAAACATGTTTGTCAGATTGGATAAGTCAACTCTTGTAGGGAGCGCTTCAACAGTAGCAAGGCGAGTCCCCCTTTTTGTTTGACGAAGGACGTAAGTCTGACTGAAACTGAATTTAAAGATTTTAATGAGAGTAAAGCCTCTTCCAGTAAATTTGAATCATGAGACAAAATATTCCTTGCTTAACCCTAAGATGAATGTTCCGGAAGATTAGAAGAGATGAAGATAGAATAACGCTTTATGAGAACCCCAACAGATATGCTAAGAAAATCTCCTCCAACAGATATGAAGGTCAAACTATGATTGCTAGTCTCAATAATTAAACCCATTATTGAAGAGAGACGCAGCTAATTATGATGCAGTGTAATGCGATAGCCTTGTGTCAGTAACAAACGCCCATCGTAATAAATGAACTCTGATTAGTCGAAAATATGGTACGATGAAAATCGCCGGGAATTCTGAGTCCACGAGGAGAAAATTATTTACAGTTAGTTGGCCACAAGCTCTCGACGAGATGAAACGTGTTTGTTAGATTGGATAATCCCACACCCCAAGCCAACTCTTGTAGGCCGCGCTTACAACAGTAGTCATGAGCAAGACAAGACGAGCTCCCCCTTCTTGTTTGACGAAGAACATAGATTTGACTGAAACTGAATTTAAAGATTTTAATGAAAGTAAAGCCTCGTCCAGCAAAGTTGAATCATGAGACGAAGTTTAAGCCTAAGACGAATGTTTGTGACGATTAGGAGAAATGAAGATGAAGAAGATAAAAAACGCTTTATGAGAACCCCAACAGATATATGCTAAGAAAATCTCCTCCAACAGATATGAAGATTAAACTATGATTTCTAGTCTCAATAATTAAACCCATTATTGAAGAGTGACGAATGAAAACTAGCAACCCTAGCAACCGGATTTATCGTTGTAGAGAGGCGCAGCTAACCAAGATACAACGCAATGTGATGGCCTTGTGTCAGGCTAAAATAATCAACCGAAAGTTCGAGAACTGCAAAAGTGAACGTAATAGTAGTTTCAGCCTCAGTAACCAAACTTTATTGGTGAAGAGACCGTAATTGTTTATGAAGCAGGGATATGTGTCGACCTTGTGTCATGCTGAAAAGCAACGAAGAAATTTAATGTTGGAAAAGAAAAAAGAGAAAAGAAAGTGAGAGTATTGTTTTTTAAACAAAATGAATGCTATATATTAAAAAAAGTAAAAAAAGATAGAAAATATAAAAAAAGAAAAAAAGATATAAATAATAATTATGTGTGAGAGAGAGAAAGAAAGAGAGAGAGAGAAAGAGAGAGAGAGAAAGAAAGAAAGAGAGAGAGAGAGAGAGAGAAAGAAAGAGAGAGAGAAAGAGAAAGAAAGAGAGAGAAAGAGAGAGAGAAAGAAAGAGAAAGAAAGAGAGAGAGAAAGAGAAAGAAAGAGAGAGAGAGACTGTAAGTAACAAAAATCATATTCTATACTTTTATTTATTTATTTTTTCTTCTTGGCTCGTAGATTTGCACACATCAGTCAAGTGCCATACGTGATACACGTTTGGGCGATCATGTCTCGAAAGAGACATGACTGACTGGGCAGAAGATTATCCCGCAGTAGGTTGCCATTGCTTTCTGCGGTAGATTGGTTGCCGACCAAGGCTATAGAACCCAATCTGTCCTGCTATTTAACCCATAACTGGAAGGAAGAGACGGATTAATACCTTTCCCAAGGGTATTTGCGCGTAAGTGAATACAATCGATTTAGCTGGAATTCGAACTCGGCTCCCCGTTCCGAGCCGATATCCACTGTACCACAACGCACATCCGCACACATCACCAATTCTTAAAAGTATTTTATTGCATACAACATGACACGAAAAATAATAAGTGAAACGCCATTCTTTATGGAAGAGACTTTTTTGTCCTGTAGCCCGAAAAAATCAGATTTTATTTCTATTTACAATTGTCAATAAAAATTAATCGTTTAATTTTTAATTACTGATCTTGTGTTACGTTCATTTTGTTGTTTGTTCGAAAGGTCTTATGTTATAATTTTCCTATTTTCTTGATGTGCGAATAACAGAATCTAATCACCGTCTGACCAAATATGCAGTAAATTCTCTCGGCATTTACTCGGGAAGGTTGATATTATTGCAGAGAAAGACACAGCATTCTCACCCTCGAAGTTGAGGAAGCCCCCAGCCGGAGAGGGTCGTGACATGTAATACATGTCACTTTTAATACCTCATAAACGAAAAAGCAGTTTTTTCCAGTCACGATGAAAGGCTCTTCTCTTAATGAGGATCGTTGCTTCGAACGTCCATAGGGGACTAATGTTAACTCCAGACCTCCAAGCGGAGCCCGTATATATGATCCATTGCCAAGGACGCTGGAAAAATGGTATGCTCACCGTACTGAACCAGAAAGTACTTGGTTCCTTCTGTATTTGTCAATATTTCTGAGATGTAGTGTTTACACTATTTACATTATTCGGACTATTGTTCTCATCTTTGTTGCCATTTGTACGACGGTCGTTGTACGTTCCGGTCTTCTTCAGGCACTAGGAATATGGAGGGAGAAAGGGGATCACTGGTCCCTACGAGATAAAGTTGAAAGCACATCAATACATCACCAATTCTTAAAAGTATTTCATTGCATACAACATGACACGAAAAATATTAATTGAAACCTCATTCTTTATGATAGAGAATTTTATTCTGTAGCCCGAAAAAAAATCAGATTTTACTTCTATTTACAATTGTCAATAAAAATTAATCGTTTAATTTTTAATTACTGATCTTGTGTTACGTTCATTTTGTTGTTTGTTCGAAAGGTCTTATGTTATAACTTGCCCATTTGCTTGATGTGCGAATAACAGAATCTAATCACCGTCTGACCAAATATGCAGCAAACCCTCTCGGTATTTAATCGGGAAAGTTGATATTATTGCAGATGAAGACACGGCATTCTCACCCTCGAAGGTGAGGGAGCCCCTAGCCGGAGAGGGTCGTGACATGTAATACTACCTTTGTGGCACATACGGAATGAGACATGGAAAATCCAGTAATGAAACTTCAACGAACTGCCGCTGATAATTTCGAGTGTCGCATTCTGTAGCATATCCTTCATGCGTAGCCTTTTCATCCTCTACTTTAAATGTTGAGATTGTTGTAATCGTCATTCGATTATTCCTCCGTTGGGTACCTTGGCGTTGGTCACACTTATTCTGGTTTCTCGTCATTGACCATGCCACTAAGGGTCGCCCTACGAGGAGTTTAGAACTTCTGACGGCATCGCTCTTAGAGTCATTGGACCGCACAAGCCCCTCTACCACGACAAACAGCGATCAGAGGTGCGAAGATAAAAACATACACGCATTGGAGTAAACAGTACCACATTATTATTATTATGTCATTTTTTCATCATATTTCGATTTCTGCTTTGGTCTCACTACCAACCAAGTCTGCGGGGAGACCTAAGGCAGGTAGTGGCGTGTTGTTATGACTCCATTTCATGTTTTTCTATCTTCCCTATCATCCCTTGCATTACATAGATAAAGTTTTCCTTAGTGTGTGGGCTGTACTTAATAAGACAATTTTTTGTATATCTCTTAAGCTGGGGTTTTCAGGGATTCTTTCAATGTGTTGTTTTGTTCCATTTTTTATCATTCCAAGTGCACCTACTATCACCGGCACAACTCTTGTTTTCAATTTCCACATTTTTTCTATTTCAATTTCCAGGTCTTTATATTTTGACAGTTTTTCAAATTCCTTGATTGCTATGTTACAATCCGCTGGACAAGCCATATCAATTAATAGACAAGTTTTCTCCTGGTTTTTAACAATAATGCCTGGCCTGTTTGCTTCAATTTTTCTGTCTGTGTAGATGGTGTAATCCCATAGAATGGTTACATCTTCTATTTCTGTAACCGGTGCTGGGTGATGTTCATACCAGTGTTTGCCTACAGCTTTTCCATAATGTTTGCATATTGCCCAATGTAAATATTGCCCAACTCTATCGTGGCGATTTTTATATTCATTTGGGGCAAGCACAGAACAGCCTGAGATTAGGTGGTCTATTGTTTATTGGTGTTTATCACAAAACCTGCATTTTGGATCCATATTATTATGCATAATATTTGCCTGAAAGTTTCTCGTGAAAAGACTTTGGTCTTGTGCTGCAAGAATAAAGCCTTCAGTTTCAGACTTTAATCCAGATGCACGTAACCATCGATGAGTATTAACTTTGTCAACATTGGATTTATTGGCACGTACTGGATATTGGCCATGCAGAGGTTTGTCTTGCCAGCGCTGTTTCATCTGTTCAAGTTATTATTATTATTATTATCATCATCATCATCACCATCATCATCATCATCATCATCATCATCATCTTTCGATTTCTGCTTTGGTCTCACAACCAACCAAGTCTGTGGGGAGACCTAAGGCAGGTTGTGGCGTGTTGTTATGGCTATTATTATTATTAATTATTATTATTATTATTATTACTTTAGGAACCAAACAATAAATAAAATACTAAAAGTATAAAATTATCATAAAATATATGACAACATTTATTATTGTTGCTTTTGTAAAAAATATTTGACTTCCTGTGAGGCATGGAACCGCAGTTGGTGGCAAGGTGTCCATCATTTCGGCACATCAGTCCAATGACTCAGCTTCTGTGATGTCGCACTGACTGCAGGGCGTATTCTTTCATCATCTGAGGTGAATCACATACTGCATGCGCAACGAACATCTTTCAATTCTTTTATTTGTGAAATATTCACGAAATAGTAAAATGTCAACTATCTTTCCACTGATGGCCAACAAGATTTCTTCCCTAGAAAAGAGAAGAGGCAGGCAGAGGGGAAAAATGAATTGACAACGTGACTGAGTGGATTGGAAGAGACCCAGAAATAGACACGAAACCGGAACGTGTAGAGGAATGTGGTCAAGTGATAATCTTCGCAAAGACTTTAAGATTGTTTCCGGTCATGAGACCGATGCTGCTGCTGCTGCAAATGATGATGACGAAGGTGTCGTTGACCATTAATATTAAAGTGAACAAAAAAGGAAACTTATTTGTAAGCAGTTAATTAGTTTTTAAAAACTAATTAACTTTAAAAATAAGTTTCTTTCATTGCAATGTCAATGATTGTAAGTAGCGACCATATTTTGAAAACATTACGAGTTTGCATTTGGAAACACACACACACACACACACACACACACACACACACATATATATATATATATATGTATATATATATATATATATATATATAGTCACCCGCAGACAGATCTGTTCCGCTGTATCACAGCTCATCCGATTGCTTTTTACCCAGGATTGAAACCCGACCGAATTGGCGTCAGTCGGCGATTCTACCTTTGAGCTATGGGCGCTCGGTAGAAGAGGACAGACGTTTTAGAGTGTATATTATTATTATACACGCCCAATAGCTGAGAGGTTTAATTCATTGCTGAATGAACAATGCGTAGATGCTAGAGTAGCTACTGTTATTCAAAGTTTATTATTCTTCCAGAGTGCTTAATCAGGGTGTGAAAGAGTATATATATATATATATATATATATATATATATATATATATATATGATCGGTATCACTCCAGGTAAAGGCAGTAAAGCCACTAAGACGCAAAAAGTTAGACTGTGTGGAAGAATTAAGAACAAGAACATCAATAACGAGCAGAAAGAGAAAAGACAGTAAATAGCGATAACGTTGCATTTAAATTTTTGCAGATTACTGTTTGCTGGGATGTTTGGAGCCAGGAGAGAGTTCACAAACGAGAAATGCAAGAAAAACGCCGTCAGCATATATTTACCGTCATATCTAGACATCTCAACTGTAAACTGATGAGATTTCGGTGTCAGTCTTTTACTGCGCTTAAATTCATAAATTCTAGGTACCATAGCAAAGGGCTCACCCGGACAATTACCATGAAAATATGTCTAAAAAAGGCACAGAGCAGCGACCTTACGGAGTTGGCCAAGACGCCACATCAGAACCAATAACATTTTCGATTCTTTTTTGGATCTTATCGTGGAGTAACAGTGGCATCAGACCATACTTGGCAGCAAAATTCTAAGCATGCACAAATGGAAGACATGGAAGAAGGATTCCGGAAAGAACAAAATTTTCGCACGACAGAGTGAAACAACTTTCCACTTCATGTCAGCTTAGAATGTTAGCCCGAGAACGAATCACTTTCCTGCAGGTTAGCATAAGCCAAGTTGATGAAAGGCAGAGAGGTGTCACGCTGATGATTAATGAAGAGAATTTTAATTTTTGCGACGTTAAATTTGACAAGCCATTTTTTGCCCTAGTTAAGACGGCCTTGGGGTCGATGTTGTCGGACTGAGCAGCCTTACTATTAAGACATGTGTAAATGGTCGTGTTGTAAGCCTAGATGCCGAGGTGAGATCTAATGTCATCGAGAAGTTCATTAATCAAAATTAAGAACGGCGGGGAGCAAAGGATGGAGCCCTAGGGGGACAGCTACGTTAATACGAAAGGACTAAGACGAGTGGCCGTTCAGAATAATTTTAAATTCATCATTTGATAGGAAAGATTGGATCAATTCAAAAATGTGTCCAGGGACACGGTAAATTTCAGCATGAGGAGAAAAAAATATCCAATATTTTTACTCTTTTTTTTTTTCAATTGGAGTAGATAGACTAAACTATCGCCCGGTTCACACTCCACCCACGTCTATTGAACAGGTGAAGAGGCTCATCCCTTGTTCCCTGTTCAGGATGTACTTTCCGACTTTCTCTTTTCCAATCTTTTCACTCTTACGTAGCCCCCTGCACATCAGTGGCGTCACCGCCTTGCTCGGGGTGATATGATTAAAAAAAAAAGTCTTTCGAGATGTCCCTGACAAACCCGAGATTTTTATCTCGAGGCATGATAGATATTCACACCATTAGCGTTGCTATAACACTAATAAATACTATCTATCTATCTATCTATCTATCTATCTATCTATCTATCTATCTATCTATCTATTCATCAATAAAATTCGACATAGTGAACCAACCTAGTTTTTCCACTTCATGTCAGCTGAGAACATTAACCCCAGAAGGCGTAACGAACCACTTTCCTGGAGGTTAGCATCAGCCGTGATGATGAAAAGCAGAGAGAGGTCTCTCAGAAAATGAATGGATATTCCCTGTGCCTCTTCTACAAGTACTTTCATGGCTTCTGCTCCGATGAGCTTAGATCACTGGTGCCGCCTAAGCACGAATTTACACGAGATACTAGATTAGCAACTAGGTCCCACCCTTTTACAGTTAAGCAAATAAGATGTAACCGTAAATTCTACTCCAACAGCTTCTTTTCTCGCGCTTCCCGCCTGTGGAACTCCCTTCCACAATCTGCTTTCCCGACAGTTACAATCTCCAGGTGTTTAAATGTAGGGTCAATAGACACCTCCTATCACACTAACTCTCAACTATTCTCACAACAATCTCATCTACCCAACCCTCATTCTCGGTATCCTTACTCGCCTATCACCCACCCTCTGTCATTTCCTATATTTAATCAGCCTTTCTCCTCTCTACGTAGCCCCCTGCACAGTAGTGGCAGTGACATGCCTTGCTCGGGGTGAAACGCTTATAAAAAAAAAAAAATGTTTAGTTTTGCCGGCGTTAAAACTGACAGGGCACCTTTCTCCCCAGTTAACGAGGGCCTTAAGTTTGTTTTAAATATCAGCTGCTATAACCAGCCTTTCCACTGAGTTAGGGGTAAATATTTGTGTCGTCAGTGTAGATACCAAGTTGAGATCTAATGTCATCGGAAAGGTCGTTACTGAATACGAAAAACTTAGGACCAAGGATGGATCCTTGAGGAGCAGCCTCATTAGTAAGAACGGATATGGCCGTTCAGGATGATTGTCATTTCAAAATTTGATAGAAAATGCTAGATCAGCTCAAAAATGTATTCGGAGGCATCGTAACTTTTTAGCTTGATAATAAGACCTACCTATGTTTTATAAATTATGCGAAGGCGTTCGACAAAGTAGACCGCAAAGAATTGATAGAAGTGCTCAGCAGCCTCGACATATTTGGCAAAGGCATTAGAAAAATCAAGAATCTCTACTGACAGCAAACTGCTTGCATACAGACAGGAAACGAATTCAGCATATATACAAAAATAGAAAATGGCGTAAGACAAGTATGTGTGTTTTCACTAAATCTATTCAACTTGTACAGCGAGACTATTCTGAGGACCCTAGAAGTTATCCCAGTATTCGTCATCGGAGGCCACAATTTGAACAACACAAGATACGCAGATTATACAGTGCTGATAGCAGACACTGAAAGGAGAATACAAGACCTTTTACAGCAGGGATCTGAAGAGAGTGACAAGAAAGGTGTATAAATAAACTGCAAGAAAACCGAATGCATGGTCATCAGAAAGATGACCATGCATTCGGTTCTAAAGAGCAGCTCAAAATGCCAAATACATGTGGGGGATGCTAAAATCAAGCAGATACAAACATTTTAATATCTAGGAAGTGTTCTAACAGTAGACGGAAAGTGCGACACAGAGCTCCGAAGGCAAATTGGCATGGCGAAGGACACATTCCAGAATCTAAGTAGAGTATTAAGAGACAGGAAAATTTCACTAGAAACAAAGAAGAGAGTACTGGATTGCTATGTGATGTCAGTTCTTCGTAACATACTTGACGGGCCTGAGCAGGTTGATGACAGAACGGCGGGTTGCGTGCTGTAACAGGAGAAAGCGTGCTAAAAACCACCAGCGATAGAGAGATGTGGAAAGCCATGAGCGCGTACGTCCTGAAAGGATAAGGCACATAGAAGAAGAAGAAGAAGAAGAAGAAGAAGAAGACTTGTGTGCCAGACCCTGTCAAAGACTCTCGAGATGTCCAGCGGTTCAGCCCGAAGTTTACCGTTTTTATCTAAAGCATGATTAACACTTTCCACAATTACCGCCAGTACATCAGCAGTTGACCTGGAAAAACAAAAGCCATAAAGTTATTACCGGTACAGTAAGCGAGGCCCCCAAAGTTCGGATTCTTTACTTTACACTAGTAGTGGCCTGCGAAAGAATTTAATCTTCGATCAATGTTAGGAACCCTTTCTTTTACTAAATGTAGATTATTCTAACAGTGGGCCACATCAGCCGAGCGCCGAGTGCAGATCGAACCCACTACGTTGATAATAAGGGTCTATTGAATGTTTACTAAATTGTTGTGGATCTTCGTCGTCAATTATCTGAAGTTGTGGCTAAACTTCGACGCAAGTTGTAGTGACCGGTTTGAGTCGTAAGTAAGACACGGAACAAGAAGGTAGGTTCAAAAATGTGTATTAGTATAACAAGAAACAAAGGAAGTGTTAATAATAAGTAATATAGAAATAAGTCCGAAGGTATTATTACGCTGCTTATTGCCTGACTAGTAGCTGTCGTCCATTGTTGTTAATTGCTCTGTTAACTGCTCATACTAGCTACTCTTTAACTGCTCCTCGGAATTCACGCAGATAATAACAAATAACAAGAGGAAGATTCCATTTCTTGTAGAAGGGCACCATAATATAAACTTTGCTAGATTTGGCATTAGGCCATTTTTTTCTATAAATGTCGCCAGAATTGAAACCGTCATACTACACTTACTCTATTCGATGAAATAGATAAATAGATAAATAGATCTTCGGGAAAATGAGCTGAAACAACTGTTTTAGTGTCTTTCACCATAAGGTCAGCTTTAGAATTACTAGTGTGGCAGGATGTAATCGATTTCTGTTTTTTCCTCAGATTAGGTTGGTTGTAGTTGTGTGCAGTAATATGAATAGATTTTCGGTGTGTATGTTGAAATTTGTTTGATCTGGAAAACTATTGCGTCATCCGTGATTACATCAGATGTTTATCACACCCAGACACTATTGTCTCGACTGTCGATTAGTTGTTCTAAGGCCATCATTAGCGACGGACGTTACTCCAAGGAAGACCATGATAGCCTACGTCTTGAAAAGAGAAGCCGCAAAAAGGAGACCTAAGAAAATTTGTTCAGCCTTGGAAATTTTTGCGTCATCCGTGATTACATCAGATTTTAATCAGGCCCAGACACTTGATTCTCGATTTCTTGTTCTACGACCATCGTCTGTGATGGACGTTACTCTAAGGAAGACGATGATCGCCTCCGTCTTGAAAAGACAAGCCTCAGAACTGAGGAAATATTTTTGGCCTTGAAAAATATTGCGTCATAGGTGATTACATCGTATTTTTATCCCCGGCCAAACACTATTGTCTCGACTGTCGAATAGTTTTCTTACGGCCATCGTCTGCGACGGACGTTACTTTAAGGAAGACGATGATCGCCCACATCTTGAAAAGAGAATCCGCATAAAGAAGAACTAAGGAAATTTGTTCAGCCTTGAAAAATATTGCATCATCCGTGATTACATTAGATATTTATCAAGCCCAGACACTATTGTTTTGACTGTTGATTAGTTGTCCTACGGCCATTGTCTGCGATAGACTTGTCCCCAAGAAAAGCGTTCGAAAACTGTAAAGCTGTACGAACACACTGGCAAGCCTTACAGTGAGATCGCGGATATTGTTGGTGTCAGCCTTTCAACTGTCAGTTCTGTCATCAAAGCGAAGAAACAACCTGAATCAAATAGTCCAAAACGTAGTAAAGGAAAATGAGGTCGAAAGAGAAAAACAACGTCAAGAGACGGCATATATGTGATTATGAAAAGTGTGGAAGATCCTGTAAAGACATTTTTCGTTTTGTTTCAATTAATTTGCACAATAGTGTAGTTAGATAAAGAGGTCTGAACAGACATTGACATAGATTATATAGATGTGACGAAATTCCCGCTGTCGCCCTAAATATGTGCTCTTGAGCTGGTTTCTGTTCACTCCAAACTTTTCAACAAATGCCTCGCTGCTTCCTGCTTTCCAACCTTTTGAAAGTCCTTCTCTCTAATTCTTGCTTTTAAGAGCCCCGGAGGACAACCTGACCACTGAAAATTATCGCCTTATTAGTCTCTAATTTCTTTTTCGCAAGCTACTTGAGTCTCTAATCAATGCTAAATTGGTTAAGCGTTTTACTTCGTACGACTTCCTTCGGTCAAACAATAAGGCTTCCGTTTTTATTTATCAAGAATTGTGAAGCTGGAGTTCTGCCTCTACATATCTCAAAGGCATTCGACAGATTTTGGCATGGTGACCTCCCCGAAAGCTGAAAGTCTACGGTGTCACAGGACGAATATTTGGACTAATATTCCTAGCAAATATTTTAATGAAGGTAGTATTGAACGAGCATGATTCTAGATGCTTTCTCATTAATGTGGGTGTACTTCAGGGATCTATCCTGAGGCCTACGCTGTTTCAGATCTTCATCAATGATCTCCCCGATGTCATCATTCCCGAAATAGGTTTTTATGCAGATGACTCTGTCATTTGCTCTTGTCTTAGTAGCAGGCTCGACATATTCAACAAAATCAACTGTTCTAGAAAAGGACCTCAATCAGTTGCTAAATGTGGCAATAAATGACTTGCAAATTTTAACGCTTCCAAAAGAAAACTACTTTCATTTAATAACCACTGAGAACTTTTTCTGCTTGTCATCAGAATGGTTGATGCTAAACCCAAGGAAGGGGGGCAACACTACACGTCTTCTTGGCTCTCATGGTTTCTACTTATATGAATTGTAGTGACTATATCGAATATCGAATCAATTTTTTATAATCATTTCATTCCAAACAAGATAGGATCATCACTAGTGTCAGGGTGGGGTTACAGAGAAAAAAAAAACAACGACAACAAACAAGGTACAGGGAATGATCAAAATGTCAAAAAATGATAAGGGATGGATGAGAATCAAGAAGATAGAAAATAGTGATTGACGATGCATTTAAACCTTTGGGGATTGTAGCTATTAGGGAAGCAAGCAGACAGTTCAACAAATGAAAAGTGCGAGAAAAGAAACGATTTAAGTAGAAGAGGCGATTACATTTAACTATTTTGAAAATGGTGGGACCTTGCTGCCAATCAAGTAGCACGCATAAATACATGTGGTCGGGGAACCATGGAAAATGGCTCGCTAGAGCAGATGCCATGAAAATACTTGTAGAAAAGACAGAGGGAAGTCACATCCCGTCCGTGAGAAAGTGACTGACGGCGAGCTGCTAAGTCAGGATGGATTATATTGCAGATCCTCTTTTGGATTTTGTGAGAGAAGTTCAAGATGAATAGCAGGAACACCCGACCCAATATAGAAACAGTATTCAATGCACGGGCGAATGGTAGATTTATAAATGTGCAAAATGGATTCTGACAAGAAAAAATTCCTTGAGCTGATACTGTGACTCAAATTTCTCAGCAGTAGATGCAGCTATGAATTCGACGTAGTTATTATATTTGTGGTCATTTGAGAGAGTATATGATACAAATCCCAAATCATCCAACAATTAACCGAAACGCAAAAAATAAAATTTTGCAGCCACAAAAATGGATCAAAACATGTTGAAAAAAACCAAACCAAGGCAAAAAATTTACAAGTGTGAAATTTAATTTTGAGAAATAGGAAAAGGATTGACCCCATATTGAAAGAAAAAGACGAAGCCAAATCTCGAGATCTGATGTTAAATTTATTTTCTAACCAATGGAAGGAAGCGATTTAAAAAAAACTGAGAAAAAAGTTAGCAATCCAGTGCAAAAAAACTAAATGGTTATAAAAACAGAAAGAAACTTGAAGCAGTCAGTCAAATGGAAGCACAGAGAGACGACATGCAAAATGTGACTAAAGAAATTTTAATTTGCCGACCCGGACGTAAAGTCGCATCACTCAGTGGTTCTCTGTCTTCACAGATGCTAATTTCTTTTACCGCTTTTTCTCCATCCTCAACATTATCGCTTTCAACAAAGAAGAAAAAGACGACGGCAACTACAACAACAAGATGCTTCAACTGACTCCACAATATTAACTCCGATAAGTACAATTTCCTTTATTTCTCCACCTTCCTCTTCACTCACTCGCCGTCAAAGAAACAACAACAAGACATCTCCAACTGACTCGTAAAACCTAACGTCCGATAAGTACAATTTTCGGTAAATATTCGTTTTAGTGTGCCGACGGCTTTCCCCCACTTCAAATTTATCCAAAATAGCATTATCTCTGTGCAAATGTATATGCTGAACTCAAATCAACAATTAGTTATTGAAGAAACTTACATTTTTTTTATCTAAATGTCCATAAAAAAACGAACTATATATCGCACTTTTTCTCTCCCGAAACTCTCACGAAGTCTTGTAATTAACTGCAGAATGACGTTCTACGTAGGCAGCAATTTTCTTTTGAATTTTGGTCAATTTTCTTCCTTTACTGAAACTTCCGGCGATGTACTTCCGGTAATTAAAATAATAAGCGTAGAAATACAATAGCGCATTACTTTCATTACCGGAAGTACATCGCCGGAAGTATCAGTAAATGAAGAAAAATCAACCAAAAATCTGCCAAAATTCGTTCACGTGCGCAGTACGTCATTCTGCAGTTAATGACATGACTTCGTGAGAGTTACGGGAGAGAAAAAGTGCAAGATACAGTTCATTTTTTTAAGGACATTTAGATAAAAAATGGTAAGTTTCTTCAATAACTAACAGTTGATGTGAGTTCAGCATATACATTTGCACAGAGATAATGCTATTTTGGATAAATTTGAAGGGGAAAAGCGTCGGGACTTACAACGAAAATTTACCCAATTTTCTTTATTGCTTCACCTTCTTTTTCACTCTCTCGCCGACCATAAAAAGGGAAAGGAACATAGACTTTATTGGTCACCTGATAATCTTTCTACATACACATATTCTGCTACTATCAACTATAAGCTCATTCAAATTATTACTACCATTTATGTGGAACATTTAACTCCGTACATTTTTCTCTTTGAACATTTTCTTCTTACAAAATTGATATAGCGTTCAGTTCACAAAATTTCACTAATTTTACAAAGAAAACACATTTACACTTCCATATTCCAACATCCAACCTTCAATCTTCTGATATTTTAAATTGTGAGGACTTCGGTTGTGTTTGGCGCAAGGCAAGCTGCTGTCTGTCAACCATTACAGGCAACCTCTCCTGCCTCCCATAAGCATGGACCAAGCGATTCTCCCGGAGAGTAATACACTACGCCTCCTCGGACTTACCCTGTCCTCAGACCTCAAATGGAACCACTATATTGAATCCATAGCAAAATCTACTGCTAAGAAGATTGGGTCACTATGTCGATCCAGGATGTTTTTTCCACCTGAATCCATCCTGCATATATACAAGTCAACCATCCGTCCGTGCATGGAGTACTGCTGCCATTGATGGTCAGGTGCCCCTGCTGTTCTCCTCAGTGTTCTTGACAGGCTCCAAAGGAGAGTCTGTATTGTGATAGGTACTGATCTGGCAGCTCGACTGCAGCCACTTCCCCATCGTCGAAATGTGGCCTCCCTTTGTCTGTTCTATAAATACTTTCATGGCTTCTGCTCGGAGGAACTTAAGTCACTGATGCCTCTTCAACAGGTGTTTACTCGTGCAACCAGACTGGCAACTGGGTCCCACCCATTCACAGTCAGGTTAGCTAAATGCAGACAACAATTCTACTCCTGCAGCTTCTTCTCTCGCACTTCCCGCCTGTGGAACTCGCTCCCGTATTCTTGCTTTCCTGACGGCTACAACATCCAGAAATTTAAATGCAAAGTCAATACTCATCTACTAACCACTGGACTCTAGCTCTCTCCCCATCCCTGTATAACCTTCCCTTTTTCTCCACCTATGTATCTGTCATCGCACCTGCTTTCTCAGCTTTCTAGTGTTCCTTTCTAACTAGTTTGTACTCCTCACTCTTTTCTAATTAATCTTTTTACATTTATGTAGCCCACTGCACATCAGTGGCGTTTCCGCCTTGCTCGGGGTGAAATGATTAAAAAAAAAAAGGCAAATCTGACAAACATAGCCGAGGCCCCTAATAGAGTAATTGCTAGGACCACTGCTCGGAAATTTGGTTCATTGTCACGTGCCATAAAATGTGTTTCGTCAGAACATATTTGCACGTTAATAAATCTACTATTCGATCGGCCATTGAATACTGTTGCTAGTACTCCTGCTGCTGTATATCTCGAACTTCTTGACAAAACCCAAAGAAGGGTTCGTAATGTAATCGATCCGGAACTAGTAGCTCGACTTCAGTCACTTCCTCCCCGACATGAAGTGGTATCTCTCTCTTTCTACAAATATTTTCTTGGCAACTGTTCTTTTTACCCCTGGATCCCTCGACATGCATTTAAGCGCGCTATTAGAGGATGTGCGTTGTGGTACAGTGCGTATCGGCTCGGAATGAGAAATCGGGGAGCCGAGTTCGAATTCCATTTGAATCCATTATATTCACTTGTGCGCAAATACCCTTGGGAAAGGTATTAATCCGTCTCTTCCTCCCAGTTATGGGTAAAATAGCAGGACAGATTGGGTTCTATAGCCTTGGTCGG
>JBBBDQ010000604.1:1197500-1215000 GCA_037127315.1 Ascarosepion bandense | reverse complement strand
AAATGAAATAGAAAGGAGCTGATTAAAATAGAAAAGTATCAGTGGAAATGGAAATGTAATGGAAGAGAAATGTAATAAAAAGCATATTCAAGAGCTCGTAGTAACATTTTTAATACACCTTCACACAAATATATATACAGTCACTCGCAGACAGATCTGCCTCGCTGCACCACAGCCCATCAGTACGGTCAGACTCCGATTGCCCTCAACCCAGGACTGAAACCCGACCGAACTGGCGTCAGTCGGCGATTCCACCATTGGGCTATGAGCGTTCGGTAGAAGAAGGCAGACTTTTTTGCGTGTATATTGTCATTATACCCGCCCAATAGCCAGAGTGATCTAATCCATTACTGAATGAGCGATGCGTACATGCCAGAGTAGGTACTGTTTTTCAAAGTCTACCATTCTTCCAGAGTGCTCAATCAGGGTGTGAGAGCGTAAATAGTCATCCGCGGACAGATCTGCCTCTCTGCACCACAGCCCATCAGTATATATATATATATATGAATTAATATTTTATATTGTCTTGAGCACTTTTTCTTGTGTTTGGTTCCGTTTGTTTTTTTTTTCTTTACTGCGGAATATTGAATGTTTGTTCTTGTTCCGCTGGCTTCTTTTTTTTTTCTCCCCATCTATCCGACGACTTAGTACGCCGGATTGTAACGGATTTAGGTTCTGTTTGTTAACGGTTTTTTCGAAAGTTTATATTGGTATAAATTTACGAAGTGCATTCTTACAGAGTCTAAGTAGTTATTATTATCACACACACACACACACACACACACACACACACACACACACACACACACATATATATATATATGTATATATATATATATATATATAATACAAATCATAGTGAAACTAACACCAATTATAAGAAACTAAATCGCTAGAATTGGCGCTAACTTAACTACAATTTAATCGTCTTGAACACCCAAAAGAGAACTACTTCTTAGGGCAAAGGTGGGGGATAAAAAAAGAAACAAAACACAAAACACAAAACGTCGAGTACCCGTTAGAAAGAAAAAAAAACCCCGAACCGAAACCTTAGCAATAAAGTACTCGATACGTAAGTACGAAAGTAGAGCTACAAATACAAAAATCTATACGGGAGCCAAAACCTACCGCGGTTTCACACTACGGTTCTTCAGGGCATAACAATATAAACTTCAGCTCATAAATATATATATATTATTTTACTTTAATCCGAAACGGAAAAGTAGGAAGGTAAATTCTAAGAACCTGATCCTAATTAATATTAAAAAATGATACAGGAGGAGATCTCAATGAAAATTAAAATTACACAGCCAATATAAATTAAAATACATTTTCAAAATTCAAAAATGTTGAATGATCATTTCAACATGAAATCTTGTTTCATGTTGAAATGTTCATTCATTTGTTAGCGAAGAGAATGTCACGCACCTTGGTTTTGGCTTGAAACCTCAAGTTAAAGAGCTTTCCGTCGGTCTGCTACCTGAAATCGACCCTAATGTCACCATCATGAAATAACTTCAATGCCAGTTTCTAGAATTTTGAGAAAATCGATGAGCATATATAACTGTGTAAATTACGACAAAATAGCTTTGACATTTTTGAATGTTATTATTTATTTATTTATTTATTTATTTTTGATAATAATTTGGCCCCAAACAAGGCAGGATCGTTACTGGTGCTCAAGTGGTTAGAGTGAAAAAAACAAAAAAAAAAACAAAAAACAAAAACAAAACAAACAAGAAAATCAAGGAAAAGAAGAAAGGATACCAAAGAAAAGATAAGAGATGAGATTTAGCAGGGTGGATGATATTTAGAAAGATAAAAGATGACAATTGACGTTGCATTGAAACTTTTGGAGATTGTAGCTATCAGGGAAGCAAATATACGGAAGGGAGTTCCACAGATGGGAAGTACAAGAGAAACAACTGTTAGAGTAGAAGTGGCCGGGGTACCAGAGAACGTAGTTCGTCAGAGTAGAAACCTTGAAAAACTCTATAGAAATGCATTAACTTGAAACATTAAATAAACGTCTATGTATTAACTTGAAATATCAAATGAAGGACTATATATAAAGTATGTATTAAATTAAAACTACATATAGCGGAATATGTATTAACATCTTATTAACTTAACACATCAAATAAAGTTCATGTATTAACGATTTATAAACTGAAATCATCAAATAAAGGACTATGTATGACGTATATATTAGATTGTCTACGGCTATATCGTGTTGAATACACTGGTTCCCGTCCGATCACCGAAGTTAACCAACATCGAGCCTGGTCAGTACTTAAATGGGTGACCATTTGGGAATAACAGATGCTGTAAACGTAAGGACCAAGAATGGTCAACCAGGTTTGGGGGTTGGGTGCAGGGATAACCACCCTGTCCCGTAAAAAACAATTTGTTACAGAGACAGCAACAAAAGTTGCTGCCCTATACACGATCTGGGTGTGATGGATAAATGATGATGATATATTAGATTAAAAAATCTAATAAAGGACTATTTATTTACTTCGTAATTATATCTTTGACAAACTCGTCTTTAATAGAAACGTTTGATGCAGGCAGAGCAGTAACTATATCTAAGGCCTTTATATGGTATCCAGTCTTAACTTAGTACAGTACAAATACACTTTCATTAGTATCATGATATGAGAATCCGGCGTTCAGGAATTCAGTAATATTCGTGATTTCTGCAGGAAGCGTTTAGAATCTGAACTTTGTGGAAAATCTGTAAATGGTTCCGCTTTAGAAAAATATTGAAAATATGTACTTCAAAAAGCTGAGGGACGTTACTACTAAAAATGAACTTGATTTTTGTACTCAACTCTTTAAAATTATTTTGTAAAAATATAAACTAACTAGCAACAAATGATGTGTAAACCGGAGTTATATGCGCATCTGATCTATAATATCACTGGAATTTCCGGGAATGGCTCTGTGAAAGGAAAATTGGCTCAACTGGTTACTATCAACTCCAGCTTCGCAAAGGAAGCACTTTGAAAGTGTCAGCAAGCAACAATAACGAGATAAACACAAATCGCTTTTAAATCGCCATGCTGAGAATTAGAATGCCAAGATTCGTGGCACCATCTTTGAGAACAATTTTTCTCTTTCCCAAACACTCTGTTAGAATCTGACTCACTCTTTTCCCAAATGATATTGTTCTTTCGTTCGTTCGTTTGGTGTTACCTTATTCTTGTATCATCATCATACAAATTTCTCACCTTTCTTTAAATTACCCATTGCCATTTAAAACAATCGATATCTTCATAGAAGATGCACTGTTAACCTATTTTAATAAGGACAAAACTGCATTAGCGACTTTACTAGTCTTCACATAAAATAAGCTGCTCTAGACTATTATGAACCTTTTTTCGCCAACAGTATAACATGAACAGGAAGTTGTGCGTGCATTCAGTTGAATGCGTTGCTTTCACTTACGAGCAAATATTCATTGTGAAAGGTATTTATCCATCTCTTCCCTCCAGCTATGGGTTAAATAACAGAACGGATTGGATTCTATAACCTAGTTTGGAAACCAGTCTACCACAGAAAGTAATGACAACCTACTGCGGGAAAATATATCCAGTCTGTCATGTCTCTTTCGAGACATGATCGCCCAAGCGTGTATCCCGTATGGCACTGAACTGACTGATAGCATGAACACATAAATGAATGAAATAATTCTTAGTGAGGTGATCTGATTCACCATTGTTACCGTGTAGCGAATTTGATCTTCACTGTGTGACATATCTGTAGCTTTGAGGCTAAGCTTAGTAAAAGAAAAGAAAACCAAAAACCAAATAAAGAAACACACTTAGATTGCCAACGGATGATCTAATGGTTAGCAAACTGGACTTGCACATAACACTTAGTAATATCAATCCTCATTCTGTGCATAACAGTCATCAACTCGTGCCATACTCAAGCTAAGTTTAATAGATTTCACCCTTGAGACAACCATGTGCATGTAAACAATAAAGTTTTGTACGACTGTCATGTCGTTTAATTCCTAAATATTACACTAAATCGCCCATTCTTGAAGGAAGTTATTGATTGCAGCGTCTCGCTTCGGTAATATTGTGTCTTTTCAACTGTACACTAAAATACCCTCGTAAATTGGAATTAGTCCTAATTTTATGGATTTCTCGTAGGAAAAATTGACATAATTTATTTATGAATGATTCTTCTTTCAACTCATTTTGTTTATTGTTGCCTTTTCTTTTCTTTATATCACACCGTTGGGCTTGGTTTCATATTCTATGACAACAAGCAAAGAATTAAAATAATAATAGTAATACTTATATAAACAAGCTTCCGGCGTGATATGAGTATACAAATAGTTATCTGAATACGTTTGAATGACGATTGCGAGATAAACTTTTCATAAACTAATCAGTAAAGCACCATCTTGATTTGATAGGTTACTAAGGAACATAGATAGACAGATAGACGGTAACTGAATGACAGGATAGTAAAAAAAAAAAGAAAAAGAAAAAAAAGAAGTGAATTCCTGAGTAACGGGCTTAGTCGCTAGAATGGATTTCAACTTAACAGTAGTTTTAACGATTAAGTCAGTTTATATATATATATATATATATATATATATATAAACTGTGATACAGCAAAACAGATCTGTCTGCGGATGACTATAGTATTTACGCTCTCACACCCTGATTGAGCACTCTGGAAGAGTGGGAGGCTTTAAAAACAGTAGCTACTCCGGCATAAACGCATCGCTCATTCAATAATGAATTAGAGCACACTAGCTATTGGGCGTGTGTAATGATATACTCGCTAAAAGGCCTGCTTTCTACCGGTCGCTCGTGGCTTAGGGGTAGAATCGCCGACTGACGCCGATTCAGTCGGGTTTCGTTCCTGGGTTCGGAAACGATCGGTGTCTAACCATACTGATGAGCTGCGAAACAGATCTGTCTGCGGATGACTATAGTATATATATATATATATATATTTAGTGTATCGAGGCAGCAAATAATTTTCTGAACATATACTGTTAAATATAAGAGACAATGAATGTTTATTATGTTTAATCATGAGCCGATCTAAACGTCGTATTTTGGCTTTAATTTCAGTTGAAAATAAAGACAAAAATTCTTCAACATTTGGATATGTTTTTATTAATTCGGTTCTAAGATTTCGGCTCACATGAGCCATATTCAGAGAGGTTATAAGACGGTAATACAATAACATCCACCATCACCGACGATTTTATTTTATGTTGACATAAAACTCCGCTAGGCAACGGCAATAGTTACCAAACCTAACAAACGCAGTTCGCAAATTTGCAGTGCGGTTCTATGACGTCACACAGCGTGATAGCGCGAAATGACAACAGAACCATGTATTCAAATGCAATGTAATATGTTATGACCGGATTTAAACGTGATTTTATTAAGTGTGGGTTGTTTGGATTTAATGTACACGGCTTACAATATCTGAAGGTTCTTTTTACTGTGTGTGTGTGTATATATATATAAATTCAGATAAAATTTAGAGGAGAAATAGCCATTTTCAACATGTGATTTTAAAGACATGCATTGTCAACCACGTTTAAACAAAAAATTAGGAAAAATTCTAATTTTTTTTTTAATCATATCACCCCGAGAAAGGTGGTAGCGCCACTGATGTGCAGGGGGCTACATAAGAGTAAAAAATTAAATAGAAGAGAGGGACGAACCAGTCAGAAATGAGCAAGAGAAGGAAGTGAATACAGGTGTTATGACAGTTGTATAGGTGGTGTGAAAGGAAACGATACACAGGGTGGTGAAGAAAGAACTAGGGTCAAGTGGTTATGCCGGAGGCTTGCTCTAGTAAAGGAAGGGGTTGAGGGATATTGGCTTTTATAGGGTTATTTAAACAGGAGGTAGGCGTTTCTAGTACTGACTTTACCTACTCTATCCTTAATATTTTGCTTGCCGGCATATTTAGCGGCATCATGATCGATCTCGTTAATTATGTGTGTGTGTGTGTGTGTGTGTGTATGTGTGTGTGTGTGTGTGCGTGCGTGTATGTGCGTGCGTTTGTGTGTGTGTGTGAAATTCAATAATCGCCTGTGACAATTTTACATCGAAACCACTAAAAATACAGTTAGTCAGTTAAGTGCCATACGTGATACACGCTTTGGGCGATCACGTCTCATGATATACATGAATGACTTGGCAGACGATTTTCCCGCAGTAGGCTGCCGTTACTTTCAGCGGTGGAGTGGTTGCCAACTAACGCTATGGAACTCAATCTGTCCCGCTATTTAACCTATTGCTGGAGGGAGAAGCAGTGGATTAATAATTTACCGAAGGTTATTTGCGCGTAAATTGATCCAAAGAATTCGACTGGAATTTGAACTCTGCTCTCTGATTTCTCATTCCGTGTCGATAGCCACTGCACTACAACGAACATCCGCCCAGGTTTAAATTTGCATTTTTTAAAATCTGTGTATCTGAATGCATGAAATAACCGGCCACAGTCAGATTTTTATCTCTTTTTTTTCTCTTATGTTATTTTCATTGGTATTGTTTAGGGATTTAAACTGAAAGCAAAGTGTCACCGTCTTTTAACATTTCTGATATAATGATTTAATTAGCACTTGTTGTATTTCTAAAAGCCCCACCTCCCCCAACATTATATACAAGGTCTAATCAAAACGTATCGGGACTATTGCTATGGTAACGGAGAGTGAAGCCGCTTGACACAGAGAGAGCTTGAACGCTGTCGTGCATACATTCACGAGTAAAAAACAAAAACAAAAAACGCCTACTCCTTCGACGGAAAGTGTGTAGAGTGTGGCCTTCTCACAACACCACAGAGATTACATGAGTGATCATATTTTTGCAGCAGTTTTGGGCTAAGGACGACATTCTCACTGTTTGACAATCACCATATTACCCAGTGCACGGCTCTTACGACATTTTCCTCCTCAAAAATCAAATCCCCAAATTTTCAAAGCCGTGGAAATTCTAAAGAATACGAGACAGCTTCTTGCTATTCTAACATAGGGTTACCATCATTGCAAATGGTACTGAATAAAATGTGTGGCCTCAGAAGGTGACTATTTAGGAGGATATTAAATTACGAATTTATTTGCTGTCAGTCAGTCAGTTAAGTGCCATACGTGATACACGCTTTGGGCGATCATGTCTCGAAAGAGACATAACTGACTGGGTAGAAGATTATTCCGCAGTAGGTTGCCATTGTGGTAGACTGGTTGCCAACCAAGGCTATAGAAACCAATCTGTCCTATTATTTAACCCATAACTGGAGGGAAGAGACGGGTTAATACCTTTCCCAAGAGTATTTGTGTGTAAGTGAATTCAAGGAATTCAACTGGAATTCGAACTCGGCTCACCGACTTGTCGTTCCGAGTCGATATCCGCTACGCTACAGCGCATATCATGCTGTACTTTTTTTTTATAGCACCAGGTACGACACAATTTGGTAGGCAGAAGAACATAGCCGTTTTTATAACAGTCGTCACAGGGTGCTCCCTCCAACGCAGGGATGCTGTCTGCAAGTTAGATTTTTCAGTTATTGTTGAGTTGCGAGTTGTTCCGAGAATTCAACAACGATTTTCCAGTCACTGTTTTTCTTTTTCTTTCGCTATTTTTTTTTCCTTTTCTTTTTGTGCGTTTATTTTTTCACTCACTCTTCTTCTGCTTCTATACATATTTTTCTTTCTTTCTTTCTTTCTTTCTTTTTTCTTTCTTTCTTACACATGAATACACACCCTTTTTCTCTTTACCTCATCTTTAATTCTCTTTATCTATTTCTCTTTCCATCTCCTTCGTACGTTGTTTCTTTTTCTTCTGTTATTATCTCTCTGTTTTTCTCGCTCTTGATTGTATTCTCTCTTTTACTCGCCGCTTTCTTTCTTTCTTTCTTTTTCTTTTCTTTCTTTCTTTCTTTCTTTCTTATTTTCTTTCTTTCTTTTCTTTTTTCTTCTTTATTTTGTTTCTTTCTTATTTTCTTATTTTCTTTCTTTCTTTCTTTTTCTTTTCTTTCTTTCTTTCTTATTTTCTTTTCTTTCTTTCTTTCTTTCTTTCTTATTTTCTTATTTTCTTACTTTCTTATTTTTTTTCTTTATTTTCTTTTTTCTTTTTTTCTTCTTTATTTTCTTTCTTTCTTATTTTCTTTCTTTCTTTCTTATTATCTTTCTTTCTTTCTAATTTTCTTTCTAATTTTCTTTCTAATTTTCTTTCTTTCTTTCTTTCTTTCTTTCTTTCTTTCTTTCTACTCGCTTCTTCTAAAGTCTTTTTCTGCACTACTTTTTTATGATCCTTTCTTTCCGTTCTTTCTTTCTCGTTATTCCTCTCACTATTTCTCGACTTTTTCGGTGACCTGTCGCAAAAGTCTTCAGCACGAAAACTTCAAAGGTCAAGACATCTGCCCAAAACATCTGCCTTCAGGTCAACTGGATAAATATCATGGACAAAGTAAATTTGACAGGTTGCCAAATCAAATCGACTAGTGCGCCAAGGACTGTGTTTTATCGTCATTTTATTTCCAAGAAAAATTTCTGACTTTATGTTTGGTTCAGACAATCGCTTACATATTAAACTCGAAGTCTCAATGCCAGTAGCTTGAGTACAGAGCCGGACAGGAATTTTGATTTTTGCAGTAATTTATTTCGCTGGCAAAAATTGGTTATTTTTTTTTTAGACTGACCAGCTTTGTAGCGATGTTAAAAGTTTAACAGATGCAAATTAGACAAAGAACGTCGTGCGTTGCACTATAAATATATATATATATATAAAGAACGTCGTTCGTTGCACTATATATAGTCATCCGCAGACAGATCTGTTTCGCTATATCACAGCTCATCAGTACGGTTAGACTCCGATTGCTTTTTACCTAGAAGTGAAACCCGACCGAATTGGCGTCAGTCGGCGATTCTAACTCTGGGCTATAGGCGTTCAGTAGAAGAAGGCATACGTTTTTACGGAATACATTATCATTATACACGCCCATAATTAATTCATATATATATATATATATATATATATATACATGAATTAATAAATATACATATGAGTATACACAGAAGTATACGCACATATATAAAAATATTACTCAGGTGTTAATAAAACAGAGCTCACAATAAACAGAGTCGTTAGTAATATGCACTTGAAGATTGCGTACTGCATGAATCTCTGAGTCATGCCACTGACATAGGATAATAGGCATATTTATTAACACACACACACACACATTTATATATATATATATATATATATATATATATATATATTTAGGCAGCAGTCTTTCATATAAATATGTTTCGTTAAAAACAACCGACAAGGAAGAATTTATTAATTTTTGATTTAATTTTTCTAATATTCTTATGTGTTCCCTTTTAGCTAGAGTTAAGGAATGTAAAAATGTTCCATAATGTTAGACTTTCCAAGCGCTTTCAGCCTCTCCACAGGCCATTTTCAAGGATGTTATTTTTCCAATGTTGTTATATACATATATATATAGTTCCGAAAATTAAGGAAATGGTTTTAACAACCGACAATTTGAAATTATTTGTTTGAATATTATTTTTAATCGATATTTGACTACATATTCTGTTTTAAATCAAGCAGTAAATTTATCGTAAATAATCAGGCCTGTAAAAATGAATATATAAATATACTGTTTGATTAAAAACAGAATATCTACTCAAATACGAGTATCGATTAAAAATAATGTTAAAACAAATAATTTCAATATGTCGGTTGTTAAGAACATTTCGTTAATTTTCGGGATTTTCCGTAATATTGTACGTTTACATTTGTTGACATTACGATACATTTCAGAGAAGAAATGGTTATTTGCGTATAATAGAAAATTGTGTTACATAGGCTTGATTTGATTTTGTCTAGTTTGTGGTATCATTCGTGGTCAAGTGGTCTAAGACGCATCAGATCAATTGGTGGCCTCCTCTATATTGATAAGGGTCGCAGATTCGAATCCTGCCGAATGACGCACATTTTCGTGCAAGATTTATCGTAAATCATCAGGCCGGTAGAAACAAATACATAAATACACTGTTTGATTAAAAACAGAATATCTACTCAAATATGAGTATAGATTAAAAAAATGTTCACACATATTATTTGCATTATTCTCTTTTCCACTCGTGTCTCTATTTTTCGATTCCCATTACTCTCTCTCTCTCTCTCTCTCTCTCTCTCTCACACACACACACACACACACACACACACACACACACACACACACACACTAACTCTCTCTTTCTCTCTCCCTTTCTTTCTATATTCTAGAACAAACATTTTTTATTTATAATAATCGCTTCATTCCAAGCAAGGCAGTACTGCCACTGGTGGGCAGGGGGTTACAGGGAGAGGAAAGGGAAAAGAAAAAAGAAAAGTACGGGGGTGCTGAATAAAGGATAAGAAAAATTTGGGAGTCAAGGAGATATAAGATAGCAATTGACGTTGAAGTTAAACTTTTGGCGATTGTAGCTATCAGGGAAGCAAGCATACAGAAAGGAGTTCCACAGACAGAAAATACTAGAAAAGAAATTGACGAACTAGAAGAGACAGCTATATTTGCCTATTTTAACGGTAATAAGATGGGGACCTAGTTGCCAATCTAGTAGCACGAGTAAATTCATGCACCAGGAAATGATGGTCGTCGGAGCAGAAGCCGAGAAAATATTTGTAGAAAAGACAGAGAGAAGCCACATTCCGTTGGTGAGAATGTGACTGAAGTCGAGCTGCCGAAATAGGATCGATTATATTGCAGATTCTCCTTTGGATTTTGTCGAGAACCACGAGATGAACAGCAGGAGCAACCGACCAGATATAACGACAGCATTCAATGCACGGACAGTCTTCGTCCATTTTATTTAATAAAATACACTTACCTGCACACAATCGCGCGTGCGCGCGCACACACGTTTATATGCGTGCTGGTTTGTTTTCAATTAATGGCTCTTATGTGTCTAAAGATGTGTCCGTATGCACGCACAAGGTGTATTTGTGCAAATCGCAGCCCGTCTACCTACAGGTTTGTATCAGCTTGTGTGCGTGTTCAAATCTGTTTACTCTCAAAATGAATATCCGGTTTCAATCACAACTGAGTGATTTCTGACATTTGATACTCCATAGCCATTCGATCGCCAACAAGCCATTTCCTCCCGCAAGGAATTGTGGGTCAAAGGTTGTCGTGCAGCGTCCGGAATGTGTAATCAGCATGGCGTCATCATTTCGAAAATCAGGAAAAGCGAGGACAGGGCATGGTTACACATGACTAAACGAACATAGTGAGAGACTAGGGACAAAATAGGTGATAAGAAAAACAAAGAGAACCAGACAATGAAAGAAAGACATCGACAAGCAAATTAAACGTAGAAAGAGAGAGAGAGAGAGAGAGAGAGAGAGAGAGAGAGAGAGTTAGTGTGTGTGTGTGTGTGTGAGAGAGAGAGAGAGAGTAATGGGAATCGAAAAATAGAGACACGAGTGAAAAAGAGAATAATGCAAAAGAAGGAAAGAAAAAAAAACAACGATAATAAAAAGAAAGAATAGCAAAATAAAACAAAGAAAAGAGAGAAAGGAGTTAAATATAAAGTTAAGGACATGAACAAATTAAAGCTAATGAAAAAGAAAGAAAAAAGAAAAAAGAGAAAAGAAGAAAGAAAGAAAGAAAGAAAGAAATCGATAAAAGAAAGATAGAGAGAAAAAAAGAGAAAAAACGAAGGGAAGAAAAACGAAAGAAAAATGAAATAAAGAAAGTAAGAAAGAAAAAGAGGGAAAAGAAAGAAAGAAAAAAGCGAATTAAAAAAAGACCAACCTCATAAATGTAAGCTTTCTAATAGAACCTCTCCATTTTTACAGTTGAAGTAGCTGAATGCAACCGCATTTTTCAGAGGAAAAAAATATCATAAAGAGAAAATGAAAGAATGAAAAAAAGAATGAGATAAATAAAGAGCGAGCGAAAGAAAGAGGAAAAGAATAAAAAGCGAATGAAAACATGAAAAAAGAAAGAGATAAAAAGAGAGTGAAAGAAAGAAAAAGGAAAAGAAATAAATAGAGAGGGAATGGAAGAATAAAACAAAGTGAAAGAGAGAGTGAAAGAAAGAAAGAAAGAAAGAAAGAAAGAAAGAAAGAGGGAAAGAAATAAAGAGAGATGAAAGGATGAAAAAGAAAGAGACAAATACAGAGAGAGATAAATAGATAGATAGAGAGAGAGGGGGGAAAGATTAATAGAAAGAAAGAAGGGAATATAAAAATAAAGAGAGAATGAATGAATGAAAAACAGAAAGAGAGAAATAAACGAGAGTGAAAGAAAGAAAGAGAAAAAATGAATAAAAAGAGAATGAAAGAATGAAAAAAGAAAGGGAGACAGAAAGAGAGGTAGAAAGAAAGAGGGAAAAATAAAGAAAAACAGAGAAAGAAAGAAAAGGAATGAAATAGATAAGAAGAAAGAAAGTAAGAGAGAAAAGGAAAAAGAAAGAAATAAAGAGGGAAAGAAAGATGAAAAGAAGGAAGAAATAACGAAAGAGAAAGAAAGAAAGAAAGAAAGAAAGAAAGACAGGCAGAGGAAAAGAAAGAACTTATAGAGGAGAAATAAGGAAAACCAATGAAGGCGGGACATCGAATATATCTTCTCCTTCATGTGCCGTGTCCTTTCAGGACGAAAGGCGACCATGGACTCTGTCTCTTTTCGCTATCAAAATTCTTCCTCTTGGGATCTCTCCCAATTCCCGCTCTGCCATCCATTTGCTCAGGCCTATCAAGTAGGTCTTGAGCTGTTTTTCTCTGTGTCTCTTTAACTCTATCCGTCCCGTGAGCATTAAATTCTCCAGGCCCACCTTCCTCATTACATGTCATAGAAACCTCATCTGTCTCTTCTTTATATTAAGTATGAGTTTTCTCCCCGTTTCCATCCTCTCCAACACCTCGTTGTTAGTCACCTGCTCAGTCCATGGTATCCTCAGCATCCTTCTGTAAAACCACATTTCTGCTGCCTCAAGCCTCTCCTTAATCTTTGATGAGATCGTTCAGCATTCACTTCCATCCGTCTATGGTATCCTTAGCATCCTTCTGTAAAACCACATTTCTGCTGCCTCAATCCTCTCCTTCACCCTTGATGGGAACGTCTAACATTCACTACCATACAAAAGAACAGATATCACATAGAAATCCAGCACTATTTCCTTTGTTTTCAATGAGATTTTCCTGTATCTCAGTACTCTGGTTAGCTTTTGAAATGCGTTCTTGGCCACGTCACTGCATCTTTGGATCTCGACATCGCACTTTCGATCCTCTGTCAACATGTTTTCCAGGTATTTAAATTTCTTTACTTGCTTTATTTTAGTTTCTTCGACCTGTAGTTGACATTTTCGGGGTTTCTTTTGACTGATGACCAGACATTCAGTTTTCTTGAAGTTTATGCTAAGTCCTTTCTTCTCACTTTCTTTTGCTATATTTCATAGGATGTCCTGCATTCTTCTTTTTGCGTCTGCTATCAGCACTGTGTCATCGTCGAATAGTTGAGATTGTGGCGGCCAAATACGAATTCTGGCAAAGGTTTTATTTCTCTCAGAAATGTTTTGCAGTATAAGTTATCGAATATATAACAGATGAAAAAGAGAGAAGTCAAATTTTGATTTCCTGGTATCGATATCAAATAAGATTTTCGTCGTAAACTCAATTTTGAAGGCTAAATAAGTCCTCTGAGTAAATGGTATCATGACTGAGACTAAGAGCTACAACTATATTTACTTAGAGCCAAACTCGAAGCAAAAACTAAAATAAAAGGGCTGAAAAATACATACATACAGGCAGATAAACAGACACACACAAACATCTTGCCTTATATATATATTATCGATTTTCTGCACTATTGTAAGAACTGCAACCTTGAAACTTCTGAATATCGTTTCTTATGTGTTTGTCTATAAGTGTATCAAATTTGATTAAAATCGGACCTCCTTCTATAACCCGATTTTTTCGATTATCGATATTTATCGGGGGGTACCTCGACACAAAACCTAGCTAAGAACACTCGCAGACGCTTATAGTACAACTGTGTAAATTTTCAAAAAAATCGGTTCGGCCGTTTCGGAGTCTATAGGTAACGGACACACACACACAGACACACACACAGACAAAGTTGTATATATAAATAAGTTTATATATATATATATATATATATATATATATATATGAAGTCAAATTTTGATTTCCTGGTATCGATATCAAATAAGATTTTCGTCGTAAACTCAATTTTGAAGGCTAAATAAGTCCTCTGAGTAAATGGTATCATGACTGAGACTAAGAGCTACAACTATATTTACTTAGAGCCAAACTCGAAGCAAAAACTAAAATAAAAGGGCTGAAAAAATACATACATACAGGCAGATAAACAGATATATATATATATATATATATATATATATATATATATATATATATATATATGAAATGATTGTTACGATAGATAATATATATATACTAAGATAAATATGAACATCTTGAAATAGATAAAAATGAACAGATTGAGATAGATAGATAGACAGATAGATAGACAGATAGATAGATAGATAGATAGATAATGAACAAATTGAGAGAGAGAGATAGCTGACTATCTAGATAGATATAGAACAATGAATAGAATGAGAAAGAAAGAAAGAAAGAATCGTTCGTTTTTTGCCGTCATTAGTCAACTTGTTTTTTTTTTCCATAATTTCTGCAATAAGTTTTATAAATCGATCCAAATGTGATGGCTCATTTATCTTCCCTATATCATCGCTTTTCCGTCTATGATGAAAAAAAAAACAAAAACAAAAAACAAAAAACAAAAAATGAAAAATGAAAAAACAAAAAACAAACAAACAAACAAAAAACAGACCCTCGGCTCTTGAATAGTGATGTCAGCGATAATATTTCTTGTTTTCTTTCTGCTCGATTTGGATTTTGCTAAAACAAAAAGTAACTGATGATTTGGGATTCAAAGCTGAATTACCAACTGTGAGGTTGTTATGACATCACGTGGAAATTCTCGCATCTAGCTGGTTTTCGGAACAAAATGTGAGAAAAGAATAGTGTGTGTGGTGCCAGTATGCAGTCGATTTCAATCTTATCCAGAAAAAAAAGAAGAAAACAGGTCACGTGGATAAAGTAAGAACAAAGACAACGGTTGTATGTAGAAAGCAAAACGATTTAAATATTTTAAACATTTTAGCCTTATCAAAACTGTCTGTACGATTTGAGTGGAGTTCATCATCATTTTCATCATCATCTTTTGATTTTTGTCATGGTCACACTACCTACCAAGACTGCGAGAAAATCTACGGCAGATAGTGGTGTGCTGCTATGGCTACATTTTATGATTTGTTTTTCTTACTTCCATAGCGTCACTAGTGTTACATGGACAAAATTCTTATTAGTGATCTAATTATACTGTACTTATCAAGACAATACTTATCAAGACATTTGTATTTATCTTAAGGTAGGATTTCCAGAGATATTTTCAATGTGTTGTTCTGTTCCTTTTTTTATTATTCCAAGTGCACCTACGATCACTGGCACAACTCTTGTTTTCAATTTCCACATTTTTTCTATCTCAATTGCCAGGTCTTTATACTTTGATAGTTTTTCAAGTTCCTTGGTTGCTATGTTACAATCCGTTGGACAAGCTATATCAGTTAGTAAGCAAGTTTCTTCTTCTTCTTCTTCTTGTTAATTTTATGTGGGTGGCGTAAAGGTTATTTGCGTGAAAGGAGGATTTGGCGAGCGGAGTTCAATCTCCGACCTAGTTTGCTGTTCTCACTTCAGCACAAATGCTCTTTGGAAAAGCACGACGTCATTTCTTCTTCACTCTCGACAGACAGTTATGAATTAATTAACAGAATAAACAGTGTTCTTTAGCATTGGATGGAAACTAATCGAGAAGAACAAAATTAGATTAAAAATCGAAGAGATGAAAACAGGAGATCACTTCACTTTTTGTTCAAAAATGAAATGTCAAGTTAAGGATATTAAATAAAAGAGAACTACGGAGAGCCATGAACACCAACGTCCTGAAGAGGCATGAATTAAAAAAATATTTCTTTGCTAGTAGTATCGGAAGAATGGGCACCAGTTCAGGAGGTCATCAAGGTTTCATTTTTACTATTTTCAGCTGTTTTGCTGAGCATTCCTCTTTGGTACCTAGAGTTTATGATTTTAAATGCCCTACTAGATTGACAGCAAGGTTTCATTCATTATATATATATATATATATATATATATATATATATATATATTTTAAAATATTTCTGTAAGTACAGAATTTAATTAAAGAAATAAAAGTGTGAAGTTTGATATTACACATTGTAAATATATTAAAAATCAAAGCAACCGGCTTCGCTCCCGCTCTTCAGGCCTTTACGGGAGATTTTAATCAAAATTAAAAAAAAACAAATGTGTCATGAAAATGAGAAAAATGGAAAAAAATGTGAATGCTAGAGGCTAATTATATCGAGTCCCAACAACTCACGCTGTTAGCACAACGCAGGCTTTCGGGAGCCGATATACAAAGTTTCCAGAACCTTAAGGTGGAGTGAAGAGTGAGATCGGGACACAACAGTGAACCGAGAGGGACTAAAATTAGCAGCCCACTTTCTATTGTATATATATATATACTGTCCTGTGCATTGAATACTGCTGCCATATCTGGTCGGGTGCTTTTGCTATCCACCTATGGGTCCTTGACAAAATTCAACTGAATATCTGCAATGTGGTCGATCCCGACTTGGCAGCTCTCTATATGAATTTACACGAGCCACAGGATTAGCAACCAGGTCCCACCCTTTTACTGTGAAACCAATAAGATGTAACGCATATTCTACTCCAACAGCTTATTTTTTTTTTGCACTTCCCGCCTGTGAAATTCCCTTCCTTTTACTTGCTTCTCCGACAGCTACAATTTCCAAGAATTTAAATGTAAAATCTATAGTCATCTCCTATTTCACTAACTTGCATCCTCTCTCTCTCATGCTCTCATCTCATTTCTTCAGTATTCTCATCCTTCTCTTACCCACATCCTGACACTCCCTATAACCTGTCACTCCTTCTCATAACTTTCCTCCTATGTAACCTCCTGCACAACAGTGGCAGTATAATGCCTTGCTTGGAGCGACACGATTATAAAAAATATATATAACAGACAATGTGTGTCTATTATGTTTAATAATGAGCCATTCTAAACATCGTATTTTGGCTTTAATTTCAGGTGAAAATAAAGACAAGAATTGTTCAATATTTGGATATTTTTTATTATGCTGGTTCTAAGCTTTCGGCTCACATGAGCCATCTTCAGAGAGGTTACAAGTGCGTTAACATAAAGATATCGATCATCGAAGATGATTTTCTGTTGACATAAAACATTGCTATGCAACAAAAATAGTAAATTTGTAATGAGGTTCTTTGACGTCACACCTCGTGAGAGACCGAAATGTTAATACAACCATATGTCTAAATGCTAT
>JBBBDQ010000604.1:1022500-1195000 GCA_037127315.1 Ascarosepion bandense | reverse complement strand
TATTGCAATCAGATGCCCTATAACTAGAAACAGGATGAGAAAAAAAAAATCATTCGTACTAATAAAAAATAAAAATTAATAATATATTATAAAAGGTACAATACTACTAATTTAATTATCCTTAATAACTCCTCCCCACCAACTGATGTGTTGCATAAAACCAACATTATATATCAATTCAAATGTCCCTTGGGAGAATGTATCTCCGACAAAGAAAACAAAAAAACAAAAAACAAAAAACAGAAGACAAAACAAATATATATGTTGGATTTACAACAACTACATTAACAAGACACCGTACGTTACATTTGTCTGATCATTCAGCCATTTTTGACATCTACAACAACATTCCTGTCTACATTCACAATATAAAAAAATTATCAATAATACAACTATCCTACACCAAGAAAACAGCAAAAGTAAACTACAAATTTTTGAGGCAATATTCATTAAAACACTTAACCTGTCAAGTAATAGAATCAGCTATGAATGCTGTAGTATTGTTCAAAAATGTTTGTAAAATAACTTTATTTCATGCTTTAACGCGTGCATGACCATGACATTACAACACATAAAAAAATTCCATTTTGTATAATTTTCACGTTCTAATGAACGTAAAGCAATTTGTCAACCGTTATCTTTGAAGCAAAGAATGTACAGTAATTTTTAGCAACACGGTTTTCGTGCTACATTTGTTACCATAACTCACATCCCTGAAGATGATCTCTGAAAAAGATTGAAAGTACTTGGGTACCTTTAGAAATAAATGATAATAACATCTGTCAACGTTACAGTTCATTTCTGAGATCTTTTCATTGTAATACGCGAAATATTATCCGTGAGTATAAAGAGATTTTATTAAAAATAAGCAAACGTAATGTTCATTTAATCTGGCATATATATATATATATATATATATATATATATATATATATATATATATATCTGTGTGTGTGTGTGTGTGTGTGTGCAAATTCAGATAGAACTTAGAGAGGAAATAGCCATTTTCAACATGTCGTTTTAAGACATGCATTCTCAGCCCCATTTAAATAAAGAATGAGGAAAAATTCTAAGCCCAGAGGTTTGCTTTAGTAAAGGAAGGAGTTGGGGGAATATTGGCTGTTATATATATATTAAACTAGCGGAATTTTAGTAGTAGTTTCTTCTTTGTTAGTGGGGGTATGTGGTTTGACGCTTGAGTTAATAGTGGTAGGAAGTGGGGAAGTAACTGTTTAGCTATTTTTAAAAAAAAATAACCTCAAATGTTAAAAATGGCTATTTCCCCTCTAGGTTTTATCTTAATTTACAGTTGAATAAATGAATATCTGCTCTGTAAGTTAAATTAACTTACACTGAGCTCTCTGTTGGATCAGTTTTAATATTTTAACGATATTACTAGGATTCTCCTGGATTGTTTATCAACCTTATCCCGGATTATTTACCAATCCTTTCGTAGATTTTTACCGGCCTACATATATATATATATATATCAATCCCTCCTCATCCATAACAACGAACAATAAAGATAAAATCTAATTCAGAGGACCCATTTGACATTGTCATGGGAGCACTTGATTCAGCAGAATCATTGGATCTTGTAGGCCTTTTTATCTTGTACAATCTCACTGCTTATCGTGATATTAATATTTCAGATGATAGTCTCATGATTATCGATAATTCCAGTAACTAGAAAGTAGATAGAATCCGTAAATCTAAAATACCAACCTTAAACAGTTGACTTTCTAAATGTTACACTTGACTTAGTTAATAGTACCTACTCACCATGTGTAAAACGTAACGCTAACCCTGTCTACAAACATCCTAAATCAAATCACCCACCATCTATTATTAAACAGGCTCCCAAGGAGAATCAGTAATGTGATAGGTACCGACTTGGCTGCTCGACTTCAGCCACTTTCTCACCGACGAGATGTGGCTTCACTCTGTCTGTTCTATAAATATTTTCATGGCTTCTGCTCTATCGAACTTAAGTCACTGGTGCCCTTGCCACATGCGTTTACTCGTGCAACCACACTGGCAACTGGGTCTCACCCATTCACAGTTAGATCAACCAAATGCAGACGACAATTCTACTCCTGCATTTTCTTTTCTTGCACTTCCCGCCTGTGGAACTCGCTTCCATATTCTTGCTTTCCTTACGGCTACAAACTCTAGGAATTTAAATACAATGTCAATACTCATCTCTTAACCACTTGACCCTAGTTCTTTCCTCGCCACCCTGTATATATTTTTCTTTCTCTCTACCCTTGCAACTGTCATCACACATGTATTTTCATCCTTAACTGGCTCGTCTTTCTCTTTACTCTTCTCCTATCTAATCTTTTTTACTCTTATGTAGCCCCCTGCACATCAGTTGCGTTACCGCCTTGCTCGGGGTGATACGATGAAAAAACATATATATATATATATATATATATATATATATATATATATATATATATACTACATTCAGTTGAACACAGAATAAACAATAATTCCTCTACTGAAGACATTTTGTATCAACATAGTCATTACTACAACACAGATCTAAAAAACAGCGGATATAATTGCAATAGTATTAAATATAAACAAATTAATCATAATACCAAACATAATCGAAATAGGAAAATAATTTGGTACACACGACCATTTACCCAAACGGATAGAACTAAGTTTGAAAATAAATTCCTTAGTTAAAAAAACACTTCTTGAATAAAAATCCCATTAGCAAACTGGCTAGTAAAATTATACTGAAACTTTTGCTATGATAATAAAAAAAAACACAATAATAATATCCTAAAACAACATTATGCTATTAATTATGATTAACTTACCATAAATAATGATAATAACATAATATCCTGCAATTGTCATAACCCTAACGTATGTCCTTTGCAAAATTAATGCCTTAGAGATTCAATAGTATAGCAAGCTACAATTTTCACTTATGAAAATCCTAATCTTACCAAACATTATATCAGATGTACTAAAAAAAATTTAAAGCCTCGATTTTACAAGCACAACGTAATAAAAATTTAAATAATAAAATATATAAAAATTCTACTTCTCTTTCTAAATACTACTGGCAATTGAAAAATCGTTACATGAAATAACATTTCCTTACAAGAAAAATCCATAAAATTCCTCCAAACTGCCTTATTGAACCAACGTAATGAAATCAGTAATTTTTGCCACCATAGAATTTTCCATACTCGTAAATATATATATGAAATTATCTCATTTTTATTCCATATACTTTTGATATTTATTCCTTTCATTTTATTTTTAAAATTGTGCTTTTTTGTCTGCTATTTTTGCATTAGTGTTCTTTTATTTGTAATTATGAACAAATCCCTTTAACAAAATATTTTTATTGTTGATTTTAATTTTAATTTTTTATGATTTATATTGTTTTTGGTTTTTCCTATTCCTTAGTCTTTCTCTTTTCTTCCCCCCCCCCCACTCTCTCTCTTTTTCTTTTCTCTGTTTTCCGGATTAAAGTTTAAATGTTTGGTTTTCTGAGGGCAAAACAGTAAAACACTACTGTCTATGCGTCTTACACACACCATTCTTGAAAATGTCATAACCTTTCAACCCACTTAATTCATATCATTGAATGACCTCTTTAACTTTTTAATTTTTTAAATCTATCTATCTATCTATCTATCTATCTATTATAATCTGTTCCTAATCTATCTATCTATCTATCTATCTATCTATCTATCTATCTATCTATCTATCTATTCTAATCTATCTATCTATCTATCTATCTATCTATCTATCTATCTATCTATCTATCTATCTATCTATCTATCTATCTATCTATCTATCTATCTATCTATCTATCTATCTATTATAATCTGTTCCTAATCTATCTATCTATCTATCTATCTATCTATCTATCTATCTATCTATCTATCTATCTATTCATAATCTATCTATCTATCTATCTATCTATCTATCTATCTATCTATTATAATCTGTTTCTTATCTATCTATCTATCTATCTATCTATCTATCTATCTATTATAATCTGTTATATCTATCTATCTATCTATCTATCTATCTATCTATCTATCTATCTATCTATTATAATCTGTTCCTAATCTATCTATCTATCTATCTATCTATCTATCTATCTATCTATCTATCTATCTATCTATCTATCTTACCAAGTAAATTAATCAGATTTTACTGCCTGATGATGACGTTTTAACACCGAAACTTTATAGCTATTGAGTTGTAATATGCTATACTACAACTAATACTACTGCTACTACTACTACTAATAAAAATAATTACCATATATATTTTTTTCTTTATATATATATATATATATATATATATATATAGGATTAATATGCAGAAGTTCGTCGCTTAACTGAGAAGCATCATGGCAACATCTAAGTTTCGTGAAGGCACTCTTATGAGATCCTTGCTCTTCATGTTTATTTGTTTTTTAAATCTGCTATTTAAGCACTATCTCTATCTCGATATCGATCACTTAACGACAAAAGAGCTGCTTGCCAAATTATCTTTTAATCAGTAAACCACTGGAAAAACAACAACTTTGACACTAAGCATCATCACAACTCAACACTATATATAGGATGAGACTTTTCAGCCTATATAGTACGGCTTAAATTCATAAAATACAGGTGGCAAAGAGGACCGCTCATTAGAACTAATGAAAATTGCTCATATTCTATTCAAAATTTACAAAAAAAATGTCTTGTTATTTCTTGCTTTCCAATTTCCTCCTTGGACTCACACCTCAAATGGAATGACTATATCGAATCCATTGCTAAATCCGCTGCTATGAAAGTCGGTTCTCTGTGTAGGGCCCGGAAGTTTTTTCCGTCTAAATCTATCCTGCACATTTACAAATCTACCATCCGCCCGTGCATTGAATACTGCTGCCATATCTGGTCGGGTGCCCCTGCTATTCTCCTGGGGCTCCTCGATAAGGTTCAGAGGAGGGTCTGTAATGTGATAGATACCGACTTGGCAGACCGCCTGCAGTCTCTCTCCCACCGGCGCGACGTCGCTTCCCTGTGTCTCTTCTATAAATACTTTCACGGCTTCTGCTCCGATGAACTTAGATCACTGGTGCCCCCTAAATACGAATTTGCACGAGATACTAGATTAGCAACTAGATCCCACCCTTTTACAGTGAAACCGATAAAAACAAACTCAACTTCTACTCCAACAGTTTCTTTCCTCGCACTTCCCGCCTGTGGAATTCCCTTCCACACGATTGCTTCCCCGATGGCTACAATCTCCAGGCGTTTAAATTTAAGGTCAATAGACACCTTCTAACACACTAACCTGCTCCCATTCTATCAAACACTCTTCCCATCTACCCAACCCTCATCCTCGTTATCCTTACTCATCTGTCACCTTCCTCCTGACATTCCCTATGTCTAACCACTCCTTCTCTTTACCTTCCCCTATGTAGCCCCGTGCGCAATAGTGGCAGTGGAATGCCTTGCTTGGGGTGAGATGATTAAAAAAAAAATTTGATGGAAGTTCTCTCCTGTCTTTCCTATCTTTAAGAACGCCAGGGAACAATTTGACACCTGGAATTATAGCTCTAATTTTCTCTTACCTCCTTTTGGCAAAGTATCAGAATTTTTAATCAACGCTGAATTGGTCAGCATATTACTTCACATGACATTTCCGATTAGCAATATGGCTTACGTTTCTCCTGACGTGTTAGCAACCATCCCTGAGTGTGTCTATCAAGCTAGAGATAGGAATTGTGATTCTCTGGCTGTGTCCCTAGGTATATTAATAGCGATCGAGAGGGATTAATTCAAAAGTTACGGTGTCCCTGGACAAATATTTGGCATAATCCAATCATTTTTAAATAAGTGTAATGAAGGTCGTGTTTTATGGACCCTCTTCTAGTTCATAAAACAGTGCAGGTGTCTCACAGGGTTTTATCCCGGAACCTATGCTATTTCTGATCCTCATTAACGGCTTTCCCAATGTCATCAGTTACCAATTATGTATCTAGGCAGATCACACAACAATTTATTATTGTATTAGCCGCAAGTCCGATATACCCAACAAAATAGGACTGGCTTCCGAACATGACCTGAAATCAGTGATTAATTCGAGCAAAGAATGACTTGCATTCAAACGGTGGCGGCTGCTTCGTCGAAGTAGAAGGTGCGACGGCGCCCTACACACTAGCGTTTGAAAGAAGAACGGAGGCATGACGTCCGACTCACTGGAGATGACTCCAAGAACAATGACGGAAGAGGGAAACTTCGTATGCTTCACGACGGGAACCTCCTCGATGTTTTTGCAGATCCACCTGTGTTTCTGCCTCTTGTTCGTCTGGTTCTGGATGAAATTCTTTTCACCATAGAAAAACCTCAGCATTCTTTCAAAAGAGCCTCACTGCTGAGATCTACCAGGAGGTGCTCAGGAGCGTGGTGAAGCCCTTGATGGACAAGATCGCCGCTGGACGCTCTACCGTCTTTCAGCAGGACTCCGCTACTGCATACAAGGCCAAGACGACCCAGGCGTGGCTGATCAACAATGTTCCTTACTACTTTTCACCGGACTTGTTGCCGCCTTCCTCACCCGACTGCAACTCCCTTGTCTATTACTTCTGGGGCATGATCGAGGCCAAGACGAAGAAGCACGCCCACAACACGGTCGAATCTCTGAAAGCTGCCATCGTGGAAGCATTCGCCGCTATGGACAAGGACATGGTCGCGTGTGATTCATTTCACGGCAGCCTTGAGATAGTCGTCGCAGGCGGAGGCGTTTACATTGAAAAATAATGTAATATGTAACTCTAACTTTTGATAAATAAACTCTCGGGTCTCTGCATATACAACTTTTGTTTTTATTGCCTATTTAGTTTTCTTTTTGTCACATGTCGGATTTTGCTGCAACACCTTGTAATTTCTTTTCTCTTCCTTCTCACTTGTGGGAGTCAATTCCTTTTTTTTGTTTCCTCGACACTAACAAAAAATTAAATGCAACATTAATCGCCATTTTCTGTCTTCTTAAATCCTGTTCCTATGATGTTCTTTTCCACAAATTTCCTCATTAAAATCTTCTCATGTACTCTCACTCCCTGTAACCACTACATCCTAATGACATGGTCAACTTGCTTAGAGTGAAGCGATTAACAATAAATCTTGTTCTGTGCTTAAATACATAAAGTCTACGTACCAGAGAAGAAAGCTCATTAGAGTGTTTGAAAATATAAAAATGAGACCTTACTGCCAATCTAGTGCTGCGCTTAAATTTATAAAGTTTTTATACCAAACCGGCTGAAAATGAGATCTTACCGCCAATCTAGTCATTCAGTCAGTCAGTTAATTGCCATACGTGAGACTTTCGAGACATATCTGATTAGGCAGAAGATCTTCGCGCAGTAGGTTGCCATTAAATTCAGCGGTAGACCGATTAACAAACAAGGCTACTGAATCCAATATGTCCTTCTATTCAACCCATAACTGGAAGGAGAAGAGATGGATTAATATCTTTTCAAAGGGTCAGTCAGTTAAGTGCCATACGTGATACACGCTTGGGTGATCACCTGTCGAAAGAGATATGACTGATTGGGCAGAAGATTATTCCGCACTAGGTTGCGGTAGACTGATTACCAACCAGGGCTATAGTAACACAGTCTATCCTGTTATTTAACCCATAGATAGAGGGAAAAGACGGATTAATACCTTTCCCAAGAGCATTTGCGCGTAAGTGAATGCAAATTATTCAACTGGAATTTGAACTCGGCCCCCAGATTTTTCGCTCCGAGTCGATATCCACTGCACCACATCGCACATCCTTCAGTCAAGTGCTATACGTGATACACATTTGAGTGATCATGTCTCAAAAGGGTATTCCAAAGGTATTTTGTGCGTAAGTGAATGAAACGAATCCGATTGGAATTCGAACTCGGCTCTCCGATTTCTCTTTACAAGCCAATATTTATTACATTTTCTTTAAATTCATAAAATCTATGTAGCAAAGAGGAAAAAAACTCATCAACTAGAAATATGAATATTTTATAGCACATTGGGAATTTATGTTGCAGCAGTGGTAACTGAAACCGAGGTGCCTTCTCTGGATCAATAACATTGCAGGTTCTTGCAAGAATCTCTAAATACATAGCCGAAGCACCATACCAGGTGTGTCAGCATGATTCAATGCATGGAAGAAAGGCAGACTTATAAATATGTATGATAGATTCGAGAAAAATTGTTTTTTCAAGACACAACGAATCAACATTTCTTTCAGCAGACCAAGCTGAACGTTTTTTCTGAGGTCAGCAATATCACAGACATACAAAAACTGAGACAACGGTTTATTTATTTATATGATTGTAGGACATTCATTGGCAAGTAATTCGCTTTATTTCACCATTGAAAGAAGTCTTATTGATATGAATATTTCCTATAGATGACAGTTTTGTATTCATTAATTAATATCCGAAGGAACTGATAGAAGATATCTTATTGTAGCTATGATCGTTAAGTGATGATAATCATAGGATACAAATCCTATATCATTCAACAGTTAACTAAAACACGCAAAGAAAAATTGCACACCCGCAAAAGTGGATCAAAACGACTAAAAACATTTTAGAAAAACCCAGACCAAGGTAAATTTCACAAGTCAGTGTAAAAAGAAAAAATTCTGGATCCTGATTGGATAGGAAATCGAAATTTGATATATGACGTCAGTCAAACGTTTTTCACAACTAAGAATGAAAATGTCTCCGGGAGCAGGTCACATGACGATAATACACTATTTAACCACATTCCGTGACCGGTCAAAATGAGTCCAGCATGGGAGCGGTTAGCTGACGGACCTTGTGGCAATGTAACAAAAGAAATTTCAAGAAGCCGACCCGGAAGCAAGGGCACCTCACGTATTCATTCGACTTTACTTCCAATTTTCCTTTTCTTCATTTTTACTCCACGCCGCCAAAGAAAACAGCAACAACAACAACAGGACATTCAAAGTACATTTTTTTTATTTGTTTTACCGTCTTTTCCACCCTGTCGCCAACCTATCAAAAAAGGGAAACGAACATAAGGCTTTACATTCTGCTACAACACACCCATGAACTTTCATCTGATGTGGAATATTCTAAATACTTGCATTTGTCTTTGAACAATTTTAACTACAAAACTACATGCACTTTCTCAATGAACATTTTTCTGCTTCCAAATTCATAACGAAATTTCACTTATATTTTTCTTCTTACAATTTTGTTATTCAGTTAATAAATCTTTACTTTAAACGAAATATTTTATCGTTCCACATTTCAACATCCAAACTTCAACCTTCTGATATTTTAATTGTGAGGACTTCGGACGTGTTTGCTACAAGGTCAATTTACCAAGCATCACCGAGGCCCCTACATATTGAAGATATAGTGGAAAGAGTGAGTAGCAATCATATATGAAAATAACAAGACGAAACATATCCCCGTTAGCAAGGTATAGTATGCCAGTCTCGCGCTACTGTGTCAATTTAGTGAGTTCGACTCTTCTTTACCGTAAACAAAATTATCTGGATACATTCTGATCGAATAGAACCCATCAGGCATGGTGCGTGATACACTCGAAAACCACCCGACACAACCAACGGTCTTATCAAAATTTGCTTCTTCTATTTCAGTCAGTTAAGTGCCATACGTGAAACACGCTTGGGCGATCACGTCTCAAAAGAGACATGACTGACTGGGCAGAAGATTATCCCGCAGTGGGTTGCCATTGCTTTCTGCGGTAGACTGGTTGCCAGCCAAGGCTATAGAACCCAATCTGTCCTGTTATTTAACCCATAACGGGAAGGAAGAGACGGATTAATACCTTTCCTAAGGGTATTTGCGCGTAAGTGAATGCAATGAATTCAACTAGAATTCGAACTCGGCTCCCCGATTTCTCGTTCCGAGTCGATATCCAATGCACCACAACGCAGATTCTTCTTCTTACACTTACAAAGTAAGCGAAGAACAACCGACTATTCTGGCAGATTTTGATAACGTTTTTTTTTGTCCAACCCCCGGGAATTTGTTTAGCTCCTGCTAAGTATCTAAAAAAACATAATAATATATACAGAAAAATCTAAGCAAGAGCCAATAAACCTACCTAGGTATCACCCTACGGTGCTTCAGCTGATTTTTCCCCTTTCTTTTAGGTAGGTTTATTGACTCTCGCTTAGATTTTCTGTATTTGTTGTTCTACTTTCGTATTGAGCGCTTTAGTGTTAAGGTTTCGTCTTGGGTTTTTTTCTTTCTTACGAGTGCTTGGCTTTTTGTTCATGTACTTCGTTTGTTTCTTTTTTTACTTCCCCTTCTTTTCCCTCTGAGTTCGTTCTCAGTGGGTTGTCCAAGACGATTTAAATTATAGCATAATTAGTACTAGTTTTGGCAGAGTTAGTTCTGTTTCTATTGGTATTGTAATGACTATAATAATAATAATAATAATAATAATAATAATAATAATAATAATAATAATAATAATTAGGTCTCCCCGCAGACTTGGTTGGTAGTGAGACCAAAGCAGATAAATCGAAATATGATGAAAAATGACATAATAATAATAATCATATATATATATATATATAAAAGTCAATATTTTTATTTATAATATTAAATTTATTAAAATTATTCAACAAGAATAATGCCCAAGTTGATGTGAAAAATTGCCGCAGAACATTGCTGATTTAGTTAATATAGAATGATCTAATATACCATGTCTCTAATTTGTAATTAGATACATTGAATTTGTTTTAAACTTTATTTTTCGTTAAATTTCTCACATATATTAAATTATTGTATGTAATTAGGTGACAATAAAATTTGTATTTTACATGAATAATGAAAATTAAGATTATCTCGTTGATTATTGCGAAATATCCTGTGAAATCAATTGTTGTTCTTTCATATTGAAATTGATTCGTCAATACCAAGTCCAAGAATCGAAATCATGACCACTAGTTGATACTATCACATATACAACAAACTACTATATCCACTGCGACAACATCCCGGAAAACTTTGGTGGCGTATTTTTTGAGTCTTTATATTCAGTGTCAGATGGATTTTGACAACTGAATTATGTTAGTGGGTTCGAGCCACTTGTCATAATCTGTATTTATTTGAGATAAGTAATATTCAATAACCTATGGACACCTGATGATGACCAGAGAGTACTTGGTCGAAACGTTGTGTCTATTTTAACTCCCATATCAACCAAGATGAGAACAAAAGTCTGAAAATAATTCCAAAGATGACTGAAAATTTCTGATCCCAGAAATAAATACACAGAAAATTGAGATATATTAAAGTGGAGGGAAACCGTATAATATATTCGTGGCCGGAGTGGGCACGGGACCCTTGCAGTGGTCCTGGTTCCTATTGACGACGGTTTGTGTTTATTCAGGTAAAAACCAGGATTTTATTTTAATGACTGGATTATTTTACACGGAAGTATATCAATATATATGCACAATCTTATTACCAGCATATCATAAATCCATACAATTATCTATCAGACAACCGAGGATTTATGTAAGGATATTATCTAGCAGACTAGATAATTTTCATTACTTATTGATTTATTTTCGTATTATCATTTTACATTGATATCTATTTTTGTTATCTATCTATCTATCTATCTATCTATCTATCTATCTATCTATCTATCTATCTATCTATCTAATAACGTTTTTGTTATATATGTAGCTATTTATCCCTCTGTTTCTATCTATCTATCTATCTATCTATCTATCTATCTATCTATCTATCTATCTATCTAATAACGTTTTTGTTATATATGTAGCTATTTATCTCTCTGTTTCTATCTATCTATCTATCTATCTATCTATCTATCTATCTATCTATCTATCTATCTATCTATAACATTTTTGTTATATATCTAGCTATTTATCTCTCTGTTTCTATCTATCTATCTATCTATCTATCTATCTATCTATCTATCTATCTATACTATAACATTTTTGTTATCTATCTATCTATCTATCTATCTATCTATCTATCTATCTATCTATCTATCTTATAACATTTTTGTTATATATGTAGCTATTTATCTCTCTGTTACTATCTAACTATCTATCTATCTATCTATCTATAACATTTTTGTTATCTATCTATCTATCTATCTATCTATCTATCTATCTATCTATCTATCTCTCTATCTATCTATCTATCTATCTATCTATCTTATAACATTTTTGTTATATATCTAGCTATTTATCTCTCTGTTTCTATCTATCTATCTATCTATCTATCTATAACATTTTTGTTATCTATCTATCTATCTATCTATCTATCTATCTATATCTATCTATCTATCTAATAACATTTTTGTTATATATGTAGCTATTTATCTCTCTGTTTCTATCTATCTATCTATCTATCTATCTATTACAGTGTTCGTATAAGCTCGTATATTAATTCTGGTTAAAAATATTCCAAGGGAAACTCTGGAACAGAAGATTAGTAAAGAGATTCTTTAAACACATGGATTAATAAAACAATAATAGTGAACAACTTAATGCGACAATGCATACGATATACTTTACGACACAATTTGCGACTACTTTGCATATGAGCCGAAGTCCTTATTTTCGAGCATGCCGGTTGTCTTTCCATACAAGATATAGGTATTTGTAAATATTTGTCCAACTCATTACTATTCGGCATCAGTGACAAAGAATCTACAGGACACCTTACTTTCTGCCGATTTCTTGAAAGCCTTTGATTCTGTACACAGGAAATAAAAGGTGATGTTTCTTCTGGCATACGACAACCCATTCCTGACATGAAAGCAGAGGTCCTTGCACGTTTTCTCTTTGTTATCACCCTTGACTACGTATTGAGAATTTCACTCGACCAACACCATCAGTTCGGTTTTACTTTATCACCAAAACTCGATATCATGTCAAAAATTGACCCATATTTACTTTACAGATGACATCGTTATCACTGAAGGCATTATTGCCAATACACGGTTTTCCGACATCTTCTGGCAAATGCCGTTAATGATGCCGGACTCTGTGTCAATGCCACTAAAACTGAATTTATAGGCTTCAACCAGCAAAATTGTCTCAGGTGAATCAATAAAACCTGTCGAATCTTTTACATACCTATGCAGCAAAATAAATTATCCTGAAAAAAAAAAAAGAAAAAGAAAGAAAGCTAAAACCTGGCCTGCCTTGAATAAAATAGATGTAATTTAGAAATCTGATTTACTAGACAACCTCAAACCAGGATTCTTCGGCGCCACCGTAGAAACGGTTTTAACTCATAGCGCCACTGTTTAAACATTAACTAAATGTTGAATCTAAGCTTGATATAACCTACACTCGGATGCTGAGAGCTATTCTTACATTTCTGGAAGACAACATCCACCTAAATCACAGCTCTATGCACCCATCTCTGGTATTTCTACAATCCTACGCGAATGCAGAAAACGTTTTGCAGGATACGGCTGGCGAACAAAATAAAGCCTTGCGAATGATCTACTGCTCTGGACACCTAGCCATGGTACGATTGGTTACACATACATTGACCATGATATGACACAGAATACCACCGTAATAAGCTTTTGACGTTGATGCAGGATCGTAATGTTTGGTGTAAAAATATGCGATCTAGCCCGACCAAATAGAAATAAAATACTTGTGTCGTAAGTATAGATAGCGGGTTGAGAACTAATGCTATCAGGAAGTTTATTGATTAAAAATGTGAACAAGATACATCCAAGAACAGAGACCTGGGAGACTTATGCATTAATGCAAAAAGATCTAGAAGAATTGTCGTTCAAGACAACATTTACATCACAATTTGATAAGAAAGACTTAAACAGTTAAAAAGTTCGTCTACATAACCATAACGTTTCAACCTGTCAAATAGCTTCGAGAAATCCAAAGCAACAGCCCGAGCTTCACCATTCTTATTTAAAGCTTTATATACTCTTTCAGCAATAACCGTTAATACATCAACTGTTTAGCTAGAGAGGCGAAAGTCGAATTGCTTATCTGAAATAAGACTCTGCTAGGTGAGATGAGTAAACAGTTCAGAACTAATTAGAGCCTCTAATACTTTGCTAGAAAGTGATAGAAGATAAATACATCGATAGTTAGAAGGGTCAGTCGGTTCGTCCGAGTTCTTAAAGACTGGAACTACGGAAAGCAAGAAGCACCAAGGCACTTATTGTACATTTGAGGGAGAACAGGTGCCAATACAGGAGCACATGATTTAAGGATTATTGAAGGATTACCATAAAATCCACATACTTTGTGTGGATTTGTATGGAGATGACAGGACGGAGTTATACGTATATCATGCAACAGAAACCCAGATTAAGTGGAAATCCAGGCAAAAATCTATCTATCTATCTATCTATCTATGTAGACGTACACATATCTAAATACACAATTTCTAAGGGCATATTCATATCTATCTATCTATCTATCTATCTATCTATCTATCTATCTATCTATCTATCTATCTATCTAGACGTACATATATCTAAATACAGAATTTCTAAGGGCATATTCATATCTATCTATCTATCTATCTATCTATCTATCTATCTATCTATCTATCTATCTATCTATCTATCTATGTAGACGTACACATATCTAAATACACAATTTCTAAGGGCATATTCATATCTATCTATCTATCTATCTATCTATCTATCTATCTATCTATCTATCTATCTATCTATGTAGACGTACATATATCTAAATACACAATTTGTAAGGGCATATTCATATCTATCTATCTATCTATCTATCTATCTATCTATCTATCTATCTATCTATCTCTCATAAATAAGTCTGGTGTCTAATGCTGAAAAAACTACTTTGCGCAACGAATATATATTTTTCAGTATAATCCCTGCTCTTAGTAATGCTCTTAATTCATTGTTAATCAAATAGATCGATGTTCAAATCAAAATTTAGCCTGCGAACCTATTGAAATCACTCTCATATATATATATATATATATATATATATTAGATAAAACCTGAAATGTATAAACCCGGATGAAAGTATATATAATCTATTTCGGTCAGTTAAGTGCCATACGGGATACACGCTGCCTGGGCGATCATGTCTCGAAAGGGACATGACTGACTGGGCAGTAGATTATCCCACAGGAGGTTGTCACTACTTTCTGCAGTTGCCAGCCAAGGCTATAGAACCCAAACTGTCCTGTTATTTAACACATAACTGGAGGGATGAGACGGATTAATACCTTTCCCAAGGATATTTGCACGGAAGTGAATGCAATGAATTCAACTGGAATACGAACTCAGCTTCCCGATTTCTCGTTCCCAGCCGATATCCACCGCGCCATTTTTCTCCCTCCAATACTATGTTTCTACTCTTGACATACTCCAATCTTTTTTTAAAACTTCCTGCTCTGCGTTTTACGTTAAAAAATATAGCGTCAAGCAATCAAATAGTTTATAACGCCTAACGATACCGAAAGGTTGAAACCATGTTAACGTAATTGAGTGATTTTCCTAATTTGGATATTTAAAAGCTCTGAACGTTAAGTTTTTTCTTTCTTTTATTACGTTTTTAATTTTTTCTTTAAAGAAATGTCCCAGGCCTGACATATAGATGGCACTACTAAAAAAATCTGTATGGTTTTTATGAAGTACCTACCTTCAAATGGCACGTGACAAAATTTCAGCCCAATCGGAGTATTAGCTTACAAATTACAGTTATTTAAGAGAAGCTTCTGTTGCAAATTTTCAAAACAGTGGAAAAATCTGAATTGCTTTCTGATGGGAAAATACTGTTCAAGCAAAACAATGGCTAGTTAAGTGTTATTTGGACTCTGCTCCGTCGGAAACAACGGTTAAATGGTTGTATACGCGGCCGTACAGACACAGATAATGCTGAACGCTCAGGTCGTACAAAATCGGCAGTTATCCCGGAAAACAACAAAAATTTCCCAAAAACTCGTATTAGCCTATCGTAAATTGAAGTTGCATGAGATAGCAAAGGAGTTTAACATACCAGAAAGCAGTGTATCCACGACTTCACTCCGGGGTCAAATAGGCAGTCAGCTGAGTGGACAGCAGCAGGTGAAAGTCGTCCACAGTGACCAAAGATGCAAACATCAGCAAGCAAGGTTTTTGCCTCCGTATTTTTGGTATTTGGTTCATCGATTATCTTGAGAGCAGCAAATATTATATAGCATTATTTGTGCGTTTAAAGGAAGAAAGCGTTAAAAAATGGCCGCAATTGAAGAAGAAAAAGTGATCTTTCACCAAGACAACGCATCGTGTCACAAGTCGATCGCAACAATGGCAAAAGTACATGAATTGTACTTCGAATTACTTCTGCATCCAACCTATTTGCCTCCAATGAAGAAGTGACATCAGAAACTGAGGTGTATTTCGAGGCCAAAGACAAATCGTTTTATCAGAAGGCATTAAATCGTTAGAGATTTGTTGAATCAGTGTATTAACTTAGAAGGGGACTATGTTGATGAATAATGTCAAAGTGCGCCTAAAAGTTGCTGTTTTGTTAATTAGGCCCGGGATTTATTGAGTGATGTGTTAGATGTGTATAGAGCAGTTTTTAATACATCTTTTTACTGGTCTAATTTATACAAACATTGAGAAGAAAATATATAATTAAACGGTTATAAACTCAGAATTTATTTCAGCAAGATAAAGAAAAACTTTTACGATTGCCTTGTTCAGATCGTTGATGAATATATATATATATATATATATATATATATATATATATATATATATATATAAACTGTGTTATAGAAATCCTTTATAAATTCACAATGCAGTCTCGATTTTCATGTCCACGATGTATATCCATAAATAATTTATTTCCGGAGTTGAGTACTCAGTCAGTTAGTTAAGTGCCATACGTGATCCACGCTTGGGCGATCATGTCTCGAAAGAGACATGACTGTCTGGACAGAAGATTATCCCGCAGTAAGTTGCAATTGCTTTCTGCGGTAGACTGGTTGCCGACCAAGGCTATAGAACCAAATCTGTTCTGTTATTTAACCCATAACTGGAGGGGTGAGACGATTTAATACCTTTCCCAAGGGTATTTGCGCGTAAGCGAATGCAATGAATTCAGCTGGAATTCGAACTCGGCTCCCCGATTTCTCGTTCCGAGCCGTTATCCAATGCACCACAACGCACATCCTTGAGTTGAGTAGTTGAGTACTACTTTCCTATAAATGCAAGTTTTTACACGATATTTAGCACTACATTTTAATACTAAATGCTAATGACTGGCGGCACACAATCTTCCAACTGCTACTTCGCATTTTTCTATACGATGCTCCTAAGCTAAGCTGCCATCTAAGAATTAAAAACTTTTAAGTTAGCAAGTATGCCAATTCAAACAAAATTCAATCGTCAGACAAGATTCGAACACGCATCACCTGAACTCGTCTTTCACGGAGGAATGCACAGTTTGCATTAAATTCTAGTGTTTAGAATTTAGCCATTTCCTAGCTTCTAGTTGCATCCAATATAGCCGACAGTGAGTTTGTATGGGAGGATCGTCTAAATGAGAACTCCACTGAGATGGTGTGTGCATGTGTATATGTGCGTGTGTGTGTGTGTGTGTTTAGTCGTGCAGATGAACTCATTAAAAACGCTTTTGCTTAACTAATCACCTATCTCACTGCTTTTTACTAACCCATTATCCGTCTCTCTTTCTCTCTCTCTCTCTCTCTCTTTTTCAATCACTCACTACATATTTCTTGTTTCCAATCTCATTTATTTCCCTCTATCGGAGAAGTGTTCATTCAGGTGTGTGCATATTCCGGGTACCTGTCCATTATTTTCATATTTGTTATCAGACTGAAAACTCCTACTCAACAGGATCTTCACAACGATTGGCTGACTGCAAAAACATTCATTAGCTTACCTAGTTAGGCGGAAAAGTGGGCGAACACTTTAATTATTAAGCATACTTTAATAACATGCTTAAATAAACAGAGGATGATGTCAATACAAGCGAAAAGAACACGTATTTATTTACCTAGATATATCTGCTAATATGCGTGTGTTTGTTTGAGCATGTATAAATATGTTAATGTCTCTATGTGTCCGTGTGCAAGTATATATTGACAGACACTTGAGTGCATATATCGTATATATATTTGCACTCTTTTATTGGCACCAAAAGGAAAAATTTAAGAATATTAGAAAAACGTAAAGATTAATTAAATTTATCGAGTCTGTCATATTCAACAAAACCTGCTTAAAAGAAATGTTACTATGTAGGCTCATTTTTTTTAGCGTTGAAGATTAAATGATGTGGGTAGTGGAGAAGTTTGAAAGTTTTCTAAATATATTTATCTTCTTCGTTTAGATATTCTGAGTTACATATCCAAAGGGCTCTGAGTTAAAAATCCTCTGATTAGTTCAGATTTTAATTTTTTGGTTGTACTGGGAATAGAAACTGATTAGGTCGGTTTTGTTTGTGCGTTTATATGCGACTAGCAGTATAGCTCGGCGTTGCTCGGGCGCAATGAAAGCTTTGAAACTAATTCATGGTCCTGGAGCTGAGACTCTTTGGACGTTGGCACGAAAGACTAAAAAGCAATAGTTGTTTCCAGTTAAAGCGAAACCGTAGACTGAAAAAAAAATGAATGGATGTAAGTCAAATTTTGATTTCCTGGTATCGATATTAAATAAGTTTTTCGTCATAAACTGAATTTTGAAGGCTAAATCAGTCCTCTGAGTAAATGGTATCATGGCTGAGACTAGGAACTACAATTATACCTACTTAGAGCCAAACCCGAAGCAAAAACTAAAATAAAAGGGCTGAAAAAATATAGATATATACACACACACACACACACACACACACACACACACACACCTTTCCTGTTATATATATATATATTATCGATTTTCTGCACTATTGTAAGAACTGCAACCTTAAAACTTCTGAATATCGTTTTTTATGTCTTTGTCTATGAGTGTACCAATTTTGATTAAAATCGGACCACTTCTTCTATAACCCGATTTTTTCGATTATCGATTTTCGATATTTATCGGGGGTACATCGACAAAAACCTAGCTAAGAACACTCGCAGACGCTTATAGTACAACTGTGTGAATTTTCAAGAAAATCGGTTCTGCCGTTTCGGAGTCTATAGGTAACGGGGACACACACACACACACACATACACACACACAGACAAAGTTCCATTTATAAATAAGTTTAGACAAACTTTAGGATATGTAGCCCGGAATACCAAAATGAAGAAGGGACATATATAGAAAAAACTTTCAAACTTCACCACTACTCACATCAAAAAACGAGCTTGCAAATTCCACAAAGCATAAAATAACAGACACCATCAGTTACACTTCTAACAAAAATTACACAAAATTGGGAATCCTGTCGTCAAAAACCATTTCTACTAAATTTGCAAACAAATTAATCATCCCTAATATTAGTATCCTTACCACCATCTCCAAGACAATAGGAGATATAATTAGGAAGAGAAATAAATCAAACACCAATTCAAATTACCAGATTTATCAAAAAATCGTCTACAATGCAAAAATGTTTATCTGGGCGAGACATCACGTGATCTAATATCTCGTATGCATGAACACAAAAGAGATTTGCGTTTGAACGAACGATCTAACTCTCTCGTTTTGCATCGAAATGATATTGACAAAATTAGAGCTTCAATAATGTCACCCTAATAAAAAATGCTTTTTAAGGAGAAAATACACTGAAAATTTCATAAAAGCATTATTGCCAACTATAAACACACGCTTAAAATATTATATTACATCGCCATACAGTATACTATAATATAATAATCAAATAAAAAAAAGAGCATTATTCATTCATCTTTATGTCTGAGCAAAACTATCACTGATAATTAAATATTTAATTTTGTCTTTAAATTCGAATTTTATAACTACAACCTATCCAGTAACACGTTTTACGTAAATAAAACATTTTGAAAATATCAGCAAAATGCCAAATACAGGTGGGGGTACCAGAATCAAGCAAGTACAAAAATTTAAATACCTAGGAAGTGTTATAACAGGTGATGGAAAGTGCGACACAGAGATCCGAAGGCGAATTGGCATGGCAGAGGACGCGTTCCAGAAGCTGAGTAAAGTAAAACACAGAGTAAAGTAAAAACATAGAGTAAAACACAGGCAAATTTCACTAGAAACAAAGAAAAGAGAGCTGGATTGCTATGTGATGTCAGGTCTTCAATACGGTAGTGAATGCTGGACAATATCATCGAAAATGAGGACAAAACTGGAAGCGGCGGAAATCTGGTTCTACAGAAGGATGCTGTGGATATCGTGGACTGAGCATGCAAGTTTCGATGAGGTGTTGGAAAGAATGGCAACAAAAAGGAAATTAATACTGAGCATCAGGAAGAGACAAGTGAAGTTCCTGGGACATGCAATAAGGAAGGAGAGCTTGGAGAACCTGATACTGACTGGCCAGATAGAAGGAAAAAAAGACAGAGGAAGGCAGCGGATAACATATTTGCAGGGCCTGACCAGGTGGATGACCGAACGGGGGTTGCCAGGTATAGCAGGAGCAAACATACTAAGGATAGGGAGACGTGGAGAACCATGATCGCCTACGTCCTGAAGGGACAGGGCACATAGAAGAAGGAGAAATGTGTGCCCGTCAAATTGATATAACCTAAAATTGAATATCTGAGTAACTACATGTCACAGGCAAACGAAATTACATAGGCTTATTGATGAATAATAAAAATTCGAAAAAGCGATCCAAAGGGATGAATAATTTGAATCAATTTCACAGTTTCATAAATGTTCAGAATATGAACCTACTATGTCGCGACGCACGTCAAGTAGGTAGTCCAGCTTCTGCCACACACGCCTCAGTAATACTCGGTTTAATTTCTTCTAGGCTTGCCAGAAGAAGAGGGATATAGACCTGTCCTTTCACATAGAAAATCACCGGGTGTCAAGCAAGTGGGATGTGGTGACCATTTCAACAGCATATTGAAATTATCACTGTCACGCTCGATATATCTTCCTGGTTCTTACTGAGATAAGTCCACTAACCTAGTTTTTACACATTTTGTTAAAATTTGAGCAAGAATAACTAGGTCCCACAGTTTTACTGTGAAACCGATAAATTGTAAACACAAATTCTACTCTAACAGCTTCTTTTCTCGCACTTCCCGCCTGTGGAATTCCCTTCCGCATACTTGCTTTCCCGACAGCTACAATCTTTAAGAATTCAAATGTAGTCAATAGTCACCTTCTGTCTCACTAACTTACATCCTCTCTCTCTCATGCTTTTTTCTCCGTCCACCCCACTCATTAGTATTATTTTCCTTCTCATACTCTCTTCCTGATACTCTCTGAAACCTGTCACTCTTTCTCTTCAGGCCTCTTCGGGATATTCAAACTTAGATTAAAGTAACAATGGAATGTGCGGTGAACAAGAAAAAAAAAAAAAAGAAAAAGAAGAAAAAATATGAATAGAAAACAAAAAGCTAGAGATAAATAATAGCGAGCCCAACAAACATTCACGCTGTTTACACAGGGAAGCTTTGCGGGACCCGATAAAGAGCCTCCAGCAATTTGAATTCCTTCTATATAACCCCCTGCACAACAGTGGCAGTAAAATGCCTTGCTTGGGGCCACACGATTATATATATATATATATATATATATATATATATATATATGTATATAAATAGCATAAATTATTTTGAACACCTTGCATATTATCTATAAAAGTGTGCTGGAGATTATATTTTTCACTATAGTTGCTTTTGTTAGTATAACGTTTCAGCCGATCCGTTCTTCAGCTTTTGTCACGTGTAATCAGTGATAAAAAGCAAAGTTCACGTCGAATCACGTCGAAGAGAAATTTTTACTAGACCGATACGGGCAGGATCTTGCAAATTCCTTACTATCCAGTGATTCTCTTTCTTAGTTGGGATTTATTCCAGGAAGATCGTGTACATATTATTCTAAATTTCGATTTCTATTCGACTTATACAAACACACAGACGCACATAGCGTTCAAATACACATTCACACAAATATATAAAAGCACACACATGCACTAAAACGCTCTCACAAACACAAATGCATACACGAATAAGCACGTAAAAAAAAAAACACAAACATTAACACTAGAGGGTAAAAAAATTGCACAAATAATCACGGGCATACACAACTTTATCGCTTTGCAGCGAGAGATTTAAAAAAATCATTTTACCCAAATTAAGGCATTAAAGCCACTAAGACACAAATGTGAAAAAATAAAGAAAAACAAAAAATAAAGAGGAGCATTAATAAGGAGCGAGAAATATGAAAAAACTAATAATGGAGACTGTTCTACATTGCATTTAAATTTTTGAAGATCAAACTTGATAGGAAAGCTTGGAGCCGGAAGAGAGTTCCATTAACCAGAAGTGCGTAAAAAAGAAACTGTCAAGGTAGAACTTACGGTTACATCTCGCTAAAATCATCTGTGATACCTTGTTGCCAATCTAGTTCTGTGCTTAAATTCATAAAGTCTATGCACAATAGCAGAAAGTGATATTTATTTTGTCAAACAATACAAAAATATGTCACAGTGTCACATGGGAACGGAGAAAGCTGGTCTTCTTCTATCTTATAATTAAACTTAGCTAACCACAATCGACTATGCTTCGCTGCATCGTAGTCATAGTCGTAGGCGTTGTCACCTCGCATTGGCAGCAGCGGTCTCGGCGGCAGGAGCGGTCTCGGCGGCGGCAGCGGAAATGGCAAAGGCTAACGGCAAAACGGCGGACGACGTGCAACAGCGCCAGCAGCGAACCATGGAAGCCGGTAACTGTGCGCCAAGCCAAGACGGACAAGATCTAACGCACAGGACAGGCTAGTGGATATCGACTCAGAACTGCAAATCGAGGAGCCGAGTTCGAATTCCAGTTGAATTCATTGCATTCACTTACGCACAAATGCCCTTTGGAAAGGTATTAATCCGTCTCGTCTCTCTAGTTATGGATTAAATAATAGGACAGATTGTGTTCTATAGTCTTGGTCAGCAACTAGTCTACCGCAGAAAGCAATGGCAACCTACTGCGGGATAATCTTCTGTCCATTAAGCCATGTCTCTTTCGAGACATGAACGCTCAAAGCGTGTATCCACAATCACTGTCTTGAATACACCACAATATTTCTTTCACCAAAACGACAAATTCTTACCATTCTTACTAACCACTTTTACTGCATTATGAAGTACTAAGTAGACTCCATACGGTTATTTTTTCTGTAGTGGGAGGGAACTAAAACAACAATTGAAAAAATCTAGCCCTGAATATGTATTTACAATATGCTGATATATATATATATATATCAGCATGCGGTGTAGATATAGAAAAATCCAAAAGAGTATCCTGTACATACAGTGGTAGAATAACTCTCTAAGAGAGCTCTAAATATATATGTATATAAATACACATAGAAAAATATAAGGAATATAAGGATGTGGCAGAAACATCAGCGGAAATTTCAACAAAACAATTAACACAAAAATATTTATAGATAAGGCACTTTAAGCTACGTTATGATAATAGGCAAGTGGCTGAAGCCGAGATCCCAGGTCAGGACCAGTAATATTGCGGATTCTTCTTTAAATTTTATCAAGAATTTTCAAATATATAGTAGGAGCACCGGACCATATATGATATGTTTTAGATATATACACTAAACAGTGAACCTACTTTCTAAGCAGCAGACCTAGAAATGGGTTCGCTTTTATAAAATGATGGATTATTCTAATAATGGTTATTTCATATAAACTGACTTTGTTTTGCACCGGGAAAGCTGCTTGTAATATTATCACAACTTAAGATAATAACCGAGTATCTATTCCCCGAACAGAGACGAGTTAAATCTTAATAGAAATTATCTTTAACTTTAAAATCGCTGTATACACAACATTTTCATCAATATATCTATTCCCTAAAGTTCTCTGTTATTAATCTGCTAAGTTCACTTGAATTTATTACTCTGGGATGCTGGACAATCTCATCACAGATGAAGAAGAGACTTGAAGGAGCAGAAATGTTGCTCTCTATAAAAATGCTGACTACTATGTCAGCAACGAGGACGTTTTAAAGAAAAACAAAAAGAAAAAATGATATTTATACTTAGCATTAAAAAGAGGCGGTTGAAATTCATGGGCGACATAATAATGAAAAAGGCTTGGAGAATTAGACACTCACAGTACATATTGAGGGCAAGAGGGAAAACAGAGAGTAAATCAATTAACGAATGTGTGTTCACAGTCAGGTTAGCCAAATGTAGACGACAATTCTACTCCTGCAGCTTCTTCTCTCGCACTTCCCGCCTGTGAAACTCGCTCCCGTATTCTTGCTTTCCTGACGGCTACAACCTCCAGAAATTTAAATGCAAAGTCAATACTCATCTACTAACCACTGGACTCTAGCTCTCTCCCCACCCCCGTATAACCTTCCCTTTCTCTCCACCTATGTATCTGTCATCGCACCTGCTTTCTCAGCTTTCTATTGTTCCTTTCTAATTAGTTTGTACTTCTCACTCTTTTCCAATTTATCTTTTTACATTTATGTAGCCCCCTTCACATCAGTGGCGTTTCCGCCTTGCTCGGGGTGAAATGGTTAAAAAAAAAATGGATCTTAGAACAGAGGCTGGTGCTTATTACCCTTCGTAGTTCGAAGTCGTGGAGAGGTGATTTTCTAAGTGCAGCTTAGATACGTTACAAGGCCGAAAGTATGGGCACCCAGTGAGTGTCGAACTCACTACTAAATTGTAATGATTCAAGCTTGCCAACAATTACGCCACGCTGCGATGGCCCGAAGCTGTGGAGAGTGATGATTTCGTACACCCTGAAGGGACGCAGCACGTAAAGGAAGCCACAAACTGTTATATAACGCGGATGATTAAAAATAATAAAATTCGTATTATGCACAAGGACATGTTTTAAAAAGTCGAAACCGTATCTCTTGATGGCGCGGTCTGAACTGGTCGTGGGCGATCATGGCTCGCCCTTCGTAGCTTAAGACATGTTATTTAATTTTATTAAGGCAGTTTTTTAAGCTAAAGTGCTTCTTCCACAAAAGCATTTCTATGTCTGCAAGACTCAAGACTCACGCACGGTATGATCACAAATTTCGTGTTGCGTTAGTTTTCTTCTACAGTAAGGAAGGAATATTTGCATTTGCATTGGGATGGCCAAGGAGAAATTTCAAAAGCTAAGCAGAATATTGAGAGGCAGGAAGATTTTGTCGGAAACCAAAACGAAAAAAAATGTGTCATAGATTATTCAGTCATTTAGGTACCATACGTGATACACGCTTGGGTGATCATGTCTCGAAAGAGACATGACTGACTGGGCAGAAGATTATCCCGCAGTAGGTTGCCATTGCTTTCTACAGTAGACTGGTTGCCGACCATGGCTATAGAACCCAATCTGTTCTGTTATTTAACCCATAACTGGAAGGAATAGACGGATTAATACCTTTCCCAATGGTATTTGAGCGTAAGTGAATGGAATGAATTCAGCTGGAATTCGAACTCGGTTCCTCGATTTCTCGTTCCGAGCCGATATCCAATGTACCACAACGCACATCCTCGATTATAGATTATTACGAAAGATAAAGAAGAAATTCTAATCAACAAAATGTTGTTGTATAGAAGGAGGCTGAGGATATGGACTGAATACGTGAGCAACGGCCACTTTTTGGAGAGGATGAAAATTAGAAGAAAACTCATACTTCACATCAGAAAGAGAAAGCTGAGGAAGAATGGTCTGGAGAATATAATACTCACAGGACGGATAGAGTAAAAAGAAAGGGAGGAAAAAGCGACACGTGGCGTACTTGATGAGATCGATTAAGTAGTAGTAATAGCAGAGTCTGTGAGAGGAAAACTGTTAAAAGCGACAAGGGAAAGGAGTAAGTGGAGGTCCATGATCGTATACATCCTAAAAAAACAGGATGTAAAAAGAAGAAACATAATACGAAAGAAAGAGAAGCATACCATATACTTGTGTATGGAACACGGTTATGCTCGCCCAGGCCCTCGATAAGTCCGGCAAAGCTCGAGCTGTTGCCCTGGGTATCTCCAAAGCATTTGACAGGGTCTGGCACGCTGGCCTTCTGCACAAGCAACAGGATTATGTTATCACTGGACGATTGCTTGGCTTGATCCAATCTTTCCTATAAAACGGCATAATGAATGTTGTCTTGAACGGGAATGCTTCCTCATCCTACCACACGAAAGCTGGTGTCCCCCAGGGCTCTATCCTAAGCCCGACACTCTTTCTCAACTTCATAAATGATTTCCCTGACGTGATCAAACCCCAAGTACGCATCTGCGATGATGACATAACATTTACTCCTGCCTCATTAAGAAATGTGGTGAGGCGGCCAAAGATAACCTCACTGCTGATCTCGAGAACGACCTCCAATCTGTGATAGACTGAAGTAATAAATGGCTTGTAAATTTTAATGCTTCAAAAAATGAGGCTACTGTCATCTACCACAGACAGTCCTTCGTACCCCCTATCAGCATCGAACAAGAGAGTCTCCCTGAAAGAAATTCACTTCGCCTCCTTGGTCTCATCCTTTCTTCTGACCTCAAGTGGAACCATTACATTGAATCAATAGCTAAATCCACTAGGAAGGTTGGGTCTCTGTGTCGGACAAATTTTTTCCGCCCGAGTCCATCTTGCACCTATACAAATTAACCATCCGACCGTGCATTGAATACTGTTGTCATATCTGGTCGAGAGCTCCTGCCATTCATCTCAGAGTCTCGACAGGCTCCAAAGGGGGATCTGTACTGTGATCGGTCCCAGCTGGCAGCTCGACTCCAAGCACTTTCTCATCGACGAGATGTGGCTTCCCTCTGTCTCTTCTACAAATATTTTCATGGCTTCTGTTCCGACGAGCTTATCTCACTAATGCCCTTTCCAAAAGAATTTACTCGATACCTCTCTTTTACAGTTGAATCAACCAAATGCAGCCACCGCTTCTACTCCACAAGCTTCTTTTTACGTACTTCCTGCCTGTGTATGCTTCCTTGGAGTAACGTCCATAGCAGACAATGGCCGTAAGACAACTAATCTGATGCAATCACGGACGACGAAATATATTTCAAAGCTGAACAAATTCCAAAGATAGATAGCAATTATTATATTATTATTATTGAACGTCTTGTTGCTTAAGCCGATATCTCTTCCCAAACCTTTCCCTCATAAATGTTGTCATATCTGATCGGGCTGTCCTGCTATTCATGTTAGGGTTCTTGACATGCTCCGAAGGAGAATCTGTCATGTGATCTGTTCTGAACTGGCAAATGAAAATCTGTAACATGATTGGTCCCGATGTGGCATCCCTCTGTCTCTTCTACAAATATTTTCATGGCTTCTGATCCGACGAGCTTAGCTCACTGGACTGGTGACCTCTCAGCAAGAATTTACTCAAGCAACCAGACTGGAAACAAGGCCCCACCCTTTTACAGTTAAATCAACCAAATGCAGGCGCCACTTCTACTCCACAGCTTCTTTTCTCGCACTTCCCGCCTGTGAAACTCCCTTCCGTATACTTACTTTCCTACAATCTCCAAGAATTTAAATGCAATGTCAATTGCCATCTCTCATCCTCTTGACTCCAGTCCTTCCCTCGTCCTTTCCTCATGACTTCGTGTATCTTGTTCTTTTCCTTTCTCACTCTACCCTCGCAACTGTCTTCACACCGGTATTCCCACCCTTCTGTTTCCCCTTTTTCAACAACCCATGTAACCGGTTCGTCTATCTCTTCGCTCTTCTGCTTAAACTTTCACTCTTCTCTTATGCAGCGTCCTGCGCATTAGTGGCAGTACCGCCTTACTTGGGGTGAAATGATAAAAATAAGCCCCTCGTTGTAGTCGGGGAATCACAGAACCGACTTTGCAGGGACGAACTAGGTGGCAATGATTTTGCTATTTAAATAGTGAACTGTTCCTATTTCTTTAAAAAATAGAAGACTCTGTAAAGAAATAACAGTAATTATAGGAAAATAGCGAGGCTATACCAAAAATATCTGAGGACACTAACAGGATAAATTGTCGACACGATATTGCTGCCGAGCACACACACACACACACACACACACACACACACACACACACACACAAAAGAAAAATACAGGACCTCCTAGACAAGGTCATGCAGTAAGTTAATTGCCACACGTGATACACGCCCGGGCAATCATGTCTCGAAAGAGACATGATGGACTAGGCAGAAGATTTTCCTGCAGTAGGTTGCAATTTACGAATTTGCATGTCATTCTGGCGCTGGGGTCAGGCTAATCTTCTCTGTATCGGTCCTATGTCAGTATATGTACTGCCGAGGAAGGGTTTGAAGAATTTAATACTCATAGTAAGGATAGACGGAAAGAGAGACAGGGGAAAACAGTGCGAGACATATTTGATAGGCTTCAGCAAATGGAAGCGGGGTTTGGGAAAGATACCAAGAGGAAAAAAAATTAAAAGTCCATGATCGCCAACGTTTTGAATAGACACAGAGCATAAAGAAGAAGGCTGATATTATTTTCAGCGATAGAACGGTTACCAACCAAGTCTATAGAACCCAATCCGTCCTTGTATTTAACCCATAGATGGGGGAGAAGAGATGGATTGATACCTTTCCCAATGCTATTTGCGGGTAAGTGAATGCAACGAATTCAACTGGAATTCGAACTAAGTTCTCCGATTCCCTTTCCGAACCGATATCCAAGACAAATATTGAAATAAAAGTGAAAAGAATGGTCTAATCATCAACTTTAAGAAGAGAAAATGAATGATTCTCAGCAAAAAAATTTCACTATCTTTATACTTGACTCTTTTTGTATATACAAATGTTAGTATTTAAACCTCAACTGATTTACGCTATTGTTCATGTAACACAAGCACGAGGTCGTGGGCTACTGATCAGGTTGCTTTATGGATGTAGTATAGAGGTGGTAAGAGGTTAAGATTATAATGAGTTGTAGGATATAAAACGGTTAAAATTGAATTCCGTTAGTTTTGTCTTGTAGAGGAGGAAAGGTTCGGTCTTCGAATCATTCACCTCCTACCGGGTGGATAGTAGACACGTGTTTGTTAACTGGCCTATATTCTGAAAAAAAATGGTTAAATTTTATTTTTGTCTTCAGAAATTTAATTAAATCTACTTTTCTGTGTTACCTGCCCGTGGTAAGTCAACCTGGAATCAGTCTGTTTTTTCTGTAATTTTTAATTTAATTTTAAAAAAAAATTTTTGTGTTTTTGAATTTTTATTTTATTTTATTTGTTCTGTCACTAACTTAAGTAGTTCGTGTAAATTATTTTGCAATTCAAGGTTCTTTTCGACTTATACTAAGTTAAAACTAAGTAAATTTCAGTTGCTCTTTTCTTTTTCTTTTTTTTAATTGGAGTAGATAGTTCCTACTATCGCCCGGTCTCACACTCCAACCCCTTCTTTTGAACAAGAGTAGAGGTGATCCCCTTGTTTCTTGTTCAGGAAGGGGTTTCCGGTTCATCCACCTTCTTCGGTCTTACTGTTAGTTCAGCTGGAAGCTCTTTGCAGTAATTCAGTATGGTGGCAACGTCTCTTCATTCTGAGGGTACCGGGTTGGCAGTTTCCTGGTTGCTTGACTGGTAGTTAGGAGCCCAAACTCTTGCGTAGCGTCTTGAGAGGCTGCTCTGATCAACAGTTGAATAATACTGGGGTTCTTGTAGTGCCATATGGCGCATGGACGGGCGTCCCTGCATGAACGTATGGTGGGCAACCCCGAGGCCACATTATGTTGTAGGCCGCGCCAGTCTCCATATTTCACATGCTGCAAACAAGTGACCGACTGATTCTATTCTAAGACCTCTCCTCAACTGAATCACTATGGAAAAAACAAACAAACATAATAGCAAAACTAAACCAGCTAGTCTGAAAACGCCCAAACCCGTTTGCATTTCTTACACTAACATACGTGATATCCGCACTAACTTCCTCAGCGTAGATTCATTCCTTCACACTAACTCACCTGATATCTTAGCCCTATGTGAAACTAACCTTAACCCTTCTATTCCCTCTTCTGAGTTTTACGCTCCTGGCTACCTTATCCTCTTCAGGAAGGACTCCATTGTTCATATGCATGGGTTTGGTGTGTATGTCAGCGAACACCTTCCCCTAGCTAGGGCGACATCTCTTGAATCCCCGGATCATTCTTTCATGTGCTTCCGCCTCTCACTTCTAAGCTCGATTAGCTATCTCTTATTTCACTACCGCTCAACTTCCTCCCCTGACTGTTCGTTACTTGACAGCATCTCTGACAATATCGACAAAGCCATTTCTTCCTATCCCTCTGCCCTTATATTCGTGTTTGGTGACTTTAACGCCCACCACACCAAGTGGCTGGAGAATTCTGTCATCGATTCTGATGGTGTTCACACCATGAATGTTTCAATTATCCAATCCCTTACGCAAGTGGTGGACTTCCCCACGCGTTTCTCCGACAACCCTAACAGAAGGGACTCACTGCTAGACCTAAAACAGGGGCCTTTTCGCTTCAGCTCGTAATAAGTGTAAAAAGATACTTAACGAAACTAAGATGTTGTTTGCTGCCAGAATGAAGCAACGCATATCATCCTGTAAATTCGGCGCCAAATATTACTGGCGACACTGTAAAAGAGTACTTAACAAGAGCAAGTCCACAATACCCCCACTAATAAACAAATTTGAGGTCCTCACCTCCCCAGCGGACAAGGCTGAATGCTTTGCCCGCAGATTCTCGAACAATTCGAGTCTGGACTCGTCTGGAGTTTTTACACCCGATTTCTTACCTAGAACCGAGGCACAACTGAATGACGTCCACATTACACCCTTGATTGTCTCTAAGATAATCTCAAAACTTCACCCTCACAAAGCGAGCGGTAGGGACGGAATCCCAATCATAGTCTTAAAGAAATGAGCTCCCGAACTTTCCTCTGTCCTTTCTAAGCTCTACAACTACTGCCTATCTGCTTCCTGCTTTCCTGCCTGTTGGAAATCTTCCTCTGTAGTTCCTATATTTAAAAACACAGGAGAACCCCCGGACACCGCAAATTACCGCCCTATCAGCCTTCTTCTGATCTTTGGCAAAGTGTTCGAAGCCATTATCAACGCCGAGGTGGTTCAGCATCTCACAGCACACAGGCTCCTCTCGGACAAGCAGCATAGTTTCCGCTTCACCAGGTCTACTGCTGATATGCTGACGACCATCACTGACTACTTATACCAGGCACTCGACAGGAATGACGAAGCCCGAACCCTTGTCTTGGATATCTCTAAAGCGTTCGACAGAGTTTGGCATGCTGGCCTTCTATGCAAACTGCGGAGCTATGGTATAACTGGAAATTTGTTTGAACTAATCCAGTCATTCCTCTCTAACCGCACATTGAAGGTGGTATTAAACGGACATGCCTCCCAGAACTACCATACGAACGCAGGTGTCCCTCTAGGCTCTATCCTAGGTCCTACACTCTTTCTGATATACATGAATGATCTCCCTGATTCCATAATATCCCAAGTAGGTATGTGCGCCGATGACATCACAGTTTACTCTCGCCTCGACCAAAAATCAGGTGTAGGCGACAAAGCTAACCTTGCAGAAATGGCTCGTATGTTTTAATGCTTCTAAAACAAAGCTACTATCAATTAAGCATCATAGACAATCGCACCTACCTCCCATTAGCATGGACCAGGCTTGACTCCCTGAGAGTAAAACACTACGCCTCCTTGGTCTCACACTTACAGCGGACCTCAAATGGAATGATAATATCAAATCCATTGCTAAATCCGCTGCTATGAAAGTTGGTTCTCTGTTTTTTCCCGTCTGAATCTATCCTGCGCATATATAAATCTACCATCCGCTCGTGCATTGAATACTACTGCCATATCTGGTCGGGTGCCCTTGCAATTCTCCTCGGGCTTCTCGACAAGGTACAGCGGAGGATCTGTAATGTGATCGATACCAACTTGGCAGACCGCCTGCAGTCTCTCCCTCACCGGCGCGACTTGGCTTCCCTGTGTCTCTTCTATAAATACTTTCACGTCTTCTGCTTCGATGAACTTAGATTCCTGGTGCCCCCTAGATACGAATTTTCACGAGAAACTAGATTAGCAACTAGATCCCACCCTTTTACAGTGAAACCGATAAAATGCAACCGCAACTTCTACTCCAACAATTTCTTTCCTCGCACTTCCCGACTGTGGAATTCCCTTCCACATGATTGTTTCTCCGACGGTTACAATCTCCAAGAGTTTAAATGTAAGGTCAATAGACACCTCCTAACACACTAACTCGCTCCCATTCTTTCAAAGATTCTTCCCATCTGCCTAACCCTCATCCTCGGTATCCTTACCCATCTATCACCTTCCTTCTGAAATTTCCTACATCTAACCACTTCTTCTCTTTACCTTCCCCTATGTAGCCCCATGCGCAATAGTGACAATGGAATGCCTTGCTTGGGGTGAAATGATTAAAAAAATGGTATCACCTCTGTAGTTTGTTCTACGGATCTGCATTGTGCAGTGGATACCGACTTGGAAGGAGAAATCGGGATGCCGAATTCGAATTCCAGTTGAATTCATTGCATTCACTTACATGCAAATACCCTTGGGAAAGGTATTAATCCGTCGCTTCTCTCTCAAATAGCAGAAAATATTGGGTTCTATAGCCTTGGTCGGCAACTAGTCTACCGCAGAAAGTAATAGCAACCCACTGAGGGAAAATTCTGTGCCTAGTTAGTCATGCCTCTTTCAAGACATGGTCGCTTAAGTGTGTATTATGTACGGCAATTAACTGATTAACTGAGTTTGTTCCCCAAAGGCGCTGTTCTTGGGAAGAATCTGTCTGGGGGAAACCTTCTTCTTACCAAAAGAATATGAAGGGAATGCGAGTGATACGATCCAGTGTACGTGATATGGCGGGTTCCAACCCGTGAAGCTCTGAAGTGGTGGGACTAAGACATGTAGCTTGTCAGTTCCAACAGTTATATAACGATTTGGTTTTGATAGAAATATTCAGTACTAATTATGATGCTAAAGAAAACAATATTTAAACAAACTTTCTTTTGAAGCGTCTAAAGTAGCCATATTGCATGCATTTGTTTTGAAATATTAAACTTTCGATTTTCAAAATCGGAAGCCAAAGAAAATGGCGAGTATTTACATTAGTGAAGCAATAGATAATTTGTGTTTTGTCTCTGCCTCAATATAAACATGTTGAATTGGCTTCCGGTGTTAATGTGTTGTTTATCTTGGCTAAATACGAATTTTAGTTTGCAAATATCTATCTATCAAAGAAAATACAATTTGAAATATTGTATTTTTTAATCGATTTTATTCCGGAAAATGTCGACATTGACTTTCTTGAAGATGTTGCCAACATTATTAAAATATTGTCTACTTAAACAAACAAACAAACAAAAGTTTATTTACACAATCTGAACAGCTACCGAGAGTGGGATAGGTGAATGTTCCAAAACTAAATGTCTTTAAAAATAGGAGCAATTTAAATATTCAGATGCAAAACAAGGTTGTTTATTTAATAGCGTTGATTTGTCTGCTTTAAAACATTCAACATTTGTCAGAAAAGACGGTAGTTAGGGTTGAATTAACTTTATCACAAGAGTAGATTAATAGAGTATTTAATTTGCCAACGAAAGAGAAGATTTATGAAAACGAATACGATGAAGAGAAGAAGGTTGTTGAATGATAATTGTGAGTAGAAAATCACCAAGAAGAACTGATATTATTATGTAATTTTCATCAGAATTCGATTTCTGCTTTGGCCACACAACCTATCAAGTCTGCAAAATAATCTAAGGCATGTCGTGGAGTGTTGTTATGGCTACATTTCATGTTTTTTCTATCTCCCATAACATTCCTTGTGTTATATAGACAAAGTTCTCATTAGTGTGTGGACTGTACTTAACAAGACAATTTTTTGTATATCTCTTAAGCTGCGGTTTCCAGGGATTCTTTCAATGTGTTGTTTTGTTCCATTTTTTATCATTCTAAGTGCACCTACTATCACTGGCACGATTCTTGTTTACAATTTCCACATTATTTCAATTTCAATTTCCAGGTCTTTATATATATATATTGATAGTTTTTCGAATTCTTTGGTTGCTATGTTACAATCCACTGGACAAGACATATGAATTAGTAGGCAAATTTTTTCTTGTTGGTTTTTGAAAATAATGTTCGAACTGTTTGCTTCAATTTTCCTGGCTGTGTAGATGGTGTAATTCCATAGAATGGTGAACATCTTCTATTTCTGTAACCGGTGCTGGGTGATGTTCATACCAGTGTTTGTTTACAGATTTTTCAAAGTGTTTACCCATTGTCCTGCGTAAATATTGCCCCACTCTGTCGTGACGACTTTTATATTCATTTGGGACAAGTACAGAACGTCATGAAATTAGAAGGTTTATTGTTTCTTGGTATTTGTCAAAGAAACTGTATTTTGGGTTCACATTACTATGTATGATATTACCCTGAAAGTTCCTAGTGAAAAACTCTGATCTTGCGCTGCCAGAAAAAAGCCTTCAGTTTCAAACTTTAATCCAAATGCACGTAACCATCAATGAGTATTAACGTCATCAACATTAGGTTTATTAGCATGTTCTGGATATTAGCCATGCAGAGGTTTGTCTTGCCAGCGTTGTTTCATCTGTTCAAGAGCTTTATTTTTGGATTTCGTTTTCATACTGTTGGCTGCAATAGTTGGTTCTTGGCTTCTTTATCAACATGAGGTTTATTAGCACGTTCTGGATATTAGCCATGCAGAGGTTTCTCTTGCCAGCGTTGTTTCATCTGTTCAAGAGCTTTATTCTTGGATTTCTTTTTCATACTTTTGTCTGCAATAGTTGGTTCTTGGCATCTGTTTTGGTTTTCTACAAAATTTACTAAATGTAAATTTTGTTTGTATTTACTGCCGTTTTTCATTATTGAATATTTTTTCTTTCTGTTTTCATGTTGTTTAACTAATTGTATTATCCAGTACTTTGTTGTTTCCATGTATGTTAGTAAGTCAATAGTTGTCTTGTATGACAATTCTAGCTGAATAAAACCTCTTCCACCATCTTTACGGGTTATCTATAGACAGTCTACATCAGCCTTTGGATAATGCATCTTATGCTTAGAAAGAAGCTTTCTTGGTTTAGAATCCATTCCTCTGATGTCATTTAGAGTCTAGTTTAAGATGTAACTGTATTTAACCCCTGAGATGGCAAGGTTATTAATAGCCATATTTCTGTTCTGAGAATTCAGTTCAGTTTTTAATACCAGTCGCACCCTTCTATAGTACTATTTACGTACTATTTCTTTCCTTTTCTTATAGTGAATTCTTCCAATAATTTATCCATGCAGTTCTAAGATTTTTCTTTGCAATGAAGCAGTTTTCTAAGATCATCCAGTTAATAAGTAATTGGTCTTTACATCCGTAACAGCCACTGCTCAAGCGGTAATATGTTATTTCTCTCCAAGAAAAAATGTCTGTTTTGTTAAAATAGAAGTCAATAGCTTTTATGTTGTGGAAAGACATGTAACTGGTCTGTAGTTTTTCGGGATATTTGTATCATCATTTTTGGGTAGAAGAAAGGTATTTTAGTAGGATCGTTAACCATTTCTTGAAGTTCTTTGGCTAGGTTTTTGTGTGCTGTATTTAAATAATATCGCCAAAAGTTAGGAATTTTATCTATTACTGGAGATTTCCAGTTGTGTGCTTTTTTCAGTGCACATTTAACATCCTCTTCTGTGATTCCAGCCCATGTCTGTTCTGGTTTATTTTTCATTCGTTCTATCTCTTGTGCAATCCAGTTTGCTTCTTTATTATGTTCTTTAGAGCAAGTCCATATTTTTCCCCAGAACTGTATAACCACTTCCATTTTAAGGGGAACTGTCACTTCAATTCTTTGTTTACCTATTTCCCTGCAAAATTTCTTTTCAACTGTTTGAAAGATTTTGTTCTGTCTGTAGAATCTTGATCTTTTCTCATAGCGTCCTATTCTGTGAGATTTCAGTTGTATTGTTTGCTTTATTTTTTCTTTAGTTGATAAGACTTCATTTTCATTCCTAATATTGTATTTTCTTTCGACTCTTCCGCCTGTTCTACTTCTTACATTTAATCCTCTTGCCAGTTCATCGAGTACTGATAATTCACTTCTAAGTTGTTTGATTTCTTTTTCTGTTTTTCATTTCCAAGGTACATCTTCATGTCTGTGAGACTGCCTTATTTTTAATTTGATGTTCATTTATTTAGTTGCTGCTTTTGATGATGTATATATTGCTTCATTGAGATTTATATGCGTGTCTTCTTCATCCAGAATTAATTTAAGTGATACATCGTAGAGCTTAATAGTTTCGAGTTTATGCTTTGTTGGTTGTAATTTGGGGAGTTGTTCTGGACTTCCATTGCAATACTTTTTATCTGTTTTATATCGCTTTTCATTTATTTCTTCGCTTCTTGTATATTCTTTTTGTTTTCTGTAAAATAATTCTGTTCATTGAATTTTGAACTTGTTTTATTGCCGTCTTGTGACTGACTGAGATCACACATTTTCAACACTTCTAAAATTTCAGCATTATCTTCACAGTGATTTGTGTGTATCTCGGTTTCTTCGTTATGACCTGTGGCTTGTGTGATGTTGCTACTTTTTTCCGATTCTGTTACCCTTCATGTTTTGATGATTCGTCTATTCTGATTGTAATTCTTTTTATTTCTTTAATTTTAGCCTCTGTCGATTGGTTATTTCGCATGATGTACTTTTTTACATTGGTTAGTTTATTTTTGTCAATGTACTTTCTAATTGTTTGTCCAACATTTTCTCGCCAAATGTCATATTTTTGGCGAGTGATGTTTTTCTGAGGTTTGAGTAACGCTTCATGGAATTCAGTCATAACGACTTTGTACTCATCGCGAGACAATTTTTTTTCTTTCATTAAATGTACGGCTATGGATGTAGTTGGAGAATTTGCAGTGTCATCATTAGGATTAACCTGGTTGTGAGGACCTGAAGATTCATTCTTTGTATAGGAGTTTGTTCCAATAGCAGCTTTTTCGACCTCAAGTAGGTTTCCTCCTGAAGGACGGGCTCCCTGTTTATCCCCTGGAAGAGCCATATTGGACTTTTTGTTTCTATTTTTAATTTTCATGTTATTACTACGAGTGACACACAGGTCTAAAAGACCATCAAATATTGCCAGGAAGGTATTTTACCAACAAGGTTCTGAAGCCTCTAGGGGACCGTTCGCGACCTTATAAGGCAGTAGTCATTCACTCATCGCTACGATTATCACCATGAGTTGTGGTTTTTTTTTAATCATTTCACCCCAAGCAAGGCATTCCATTGCCACTATTGCGCATGGGACTACATAGGGGAAGGCAAAGAGGAGGAGTGGTTAGGTGTAGGAAATGTCAGAAGGAAGGTGATACCGAGGATGAGGGATGGGTAGATGGGAAGAGTGTTTGAAAGAATGGGAGCGAGTTAGTGTGTTAGGAGGTGTCTATTGACCTTACATTTAAACTCCTGGAGATTGTAGCCATCGGGGAAGCAATCATGTGGAAGGGAATTCCACAGTCGGGAAGTGCGAGAAAAGAAACTGTTGGAGTAGAAGTTGCGGTTGCATTTTATCGGTTTCACTGTAAAAGGGTGGGATCTCGTTGCTAATCTAGTTTCTCGTGCAAATTCGTATCTAGGGGGCAGCAGTGATCTAAGTTCATTGGAGCAGAAGCCGTGAAAGTATTTATAGAAGAGACACAGGGAAGCCACGTTGCGCCGGTGAGAGAGAGACTGCAGGCGGTCTGCCAAGTTGGTATCGATCACATTACAGACTCTCCACTGTGCCATGTCGAGAAGCCCGAGGAGAATAGCAGGAGCACCCGACGAGATGTGGCAACAGTATTCAATGTACGGGATCATGGTAGATTTATATATGTGCAAGATAGATTCAGACGGAAAAAAACTTCCGGGCCCTGCACAGAGAACCGACTTTCATAGCGGCGGATTTAGCAATGGATTCGATATAGTCATTCCATTTGAGGTCCGCTGTAAGTGTGAAACCAAGGAGGCGTAGTGTTTTACTCTCTGGGAGTCAAGCCTGGTCCATGGTAATGGGAGGTAGGTGCGACTGTCTATGATGTTTAATTGATAGCTTTGTTTTAGAAGCATTAAATCTTACGAGCCATTTCTTACCCCAGTCCATTACGGATTGGAGGTCCTTTTCAAGTTCGGCTGCAAGGTTAACTTTGTCGCCTACACCTGATTTTTGGTCGAGGCGAGAGTAAACTGTGATGTCATCGGCGTACATACCTACTTGGGATATCATGGAATCAGGGAGATCATTAATGTATATCAGAAAGAGTGTAGGACCTAGGATAGAGCCTAGAGGGACACCTGCGTTCGTATGGTAGTTCTGGGAGGCATGTCCGTTTAATACCACCTTCATTGTGCGGTTGTTGTTCGGTTGTTCTTTCCTTAAATGGGTTGCTAAGCGACAATACACAGATACGCTATAAACGCTATTGGAATTCAGAGAAAAAAAGAGAAGCAAACTTTGAAGAAACAGCCGCTCAACCAAGCAAAATATCATTATGTGGAGAGTATTATGGAGAGAGAGAGAGAGAGAGAGAGAGAGAGAGAGAGAGAGAGAGAGTATTTTTTCTTTTCCTTTTCTTCTCAGTTTTTTCTTTTTGACTCTTGTTCAGATGAATCGTGAACTAATTAAAAAAATGTTGCTACCATTACAAGTCCTTGTTTTAAATAAAAAAAAAATGTTAGTGGAAAAGAAATAGTTAACATTCGTTTAATAAAGTTTATCACTGATGTGAAATTTACAAATAATAATTTGTTCAGCCATCTGTATATTCAGTTATTTTCATTAAATTTGTCGAAAATAAGTGTTATCGAAAAAAAGAAGCAAAATCAAAAACAAAAAAAAAGTAGTCTTTATGAGAAAAAATATCATAGAAATTGTATCGTATTGTTTTTTCTGTCGTATCTTACTTTTTTATTTTTTAAAGAAAAAATATCGAAGTTTGAAAAGATTATTTCGAAATATCAACAACTTAGAGATAAATGAGTAATAAGAAAACTAATTGATTAATCAGTCATGATCATTGAAAGGGGAAACAAATAAATTTAATAATAATAATAATCAGTCAGTCAGTTTAGTGCCATGCGCGATACACGCTTTGGGCGATCATGTCTCGAAAGAGGTATGACTAACTGGGCAGAAGATTATCCCGCAGTAGGTTGCCATTGCTTTTTGCGGTAGACTTGTTGCCGACCAAGGCTATAGAACCCAATCCGTCCTATTATTTAACCCATAACTGGAGGGAAGAGTCGGATTAATACCTTTCCCAAGGGTATTTGCGCGTAAGTGAATGCAAGGAATTCAACTGGAATTCGAACTCGGTTCCCTGATTTCTCGTTCCGAGCCGATATCCACTGCGCCACAAACGAATCAAAATTCATATTCACGTTAAAAATAATAAAAATAACAATGTTTCATATAGTTAAATGAAAGAAAAAACATTACGTTTTTAAGAGCATCGAAAAACCAGTTCTCGTTGTAATTCCAACCGCGTCTCCTATTATTATGATTATTATTATTATTATTATTATTAGTAGTAGTAGTAATAGTAGTGGTAGTAGTACTAGAAGTAGGAGCAGTAGAAGAATAATCACAAGATAAAAAAACAAAAAAGAAAGGTGAAGAAGAAAAAGAAGAAGAAAGAAAGAAAGAAATTATTGCGATAAGGTGGAAGGAAAGAATATAAGTAATAATTCGAAGAAGTAATAATGACGGTTATGAAGATTGGAAGAAAAATAGAATGAAGACTAAAAAGAAACAGAATGAAAATACAGAAGAAAGAGAGAATGAAGAAAAATAACACAAAGAAAGAAAAAGTGTGAAAATTTGCAAAAATAATAAGATGAAGAAGAAAAAGAAAACCAACAGTGACAACAACAATAAATAAATAAATAAATAAAGGAAGGAAGGAAGGAAGGAAGGAAGGAAGGAAGGAAGGAAGGAAGGAAGGAGAGAGAAATCGAGGCGATGGATATGGGGGGGGGATTAATGAAAAAAGAATACGATTGAATATACATATGCCAAAGGCGGATAAATGGCACAAGAAAGGAATGTAAAAAAATAAAACGAATGAAATTTTGCAAGAAGAAAACAAAAAAGAATTACTTAATGAAAAGAAAAACGCAATATAATGAAAAGAAGAAAAGAGCAAGATGTTGGAATATGGAGTAGAAATATTGAAAGAAAAAAAATAGAAGAAAAAAGAAGAGAAAGAACAACAACATAAAGAATGAAAGAAATTATTACGAAGCAAACAAAAGAAAGAAAATGAGAACGAAAAGGAAAGCAAAAAAAAAAAAGAAAAGAAAAACTGAGGCCATTAATTTTGGAAGGAAGGAAGGAAGGAAGGAAGGAAGGAAGGAAGGAAGGAGAGAGAAATCGAGGCGATGGATATGGGGGGGGGGGGGAATGAATGAAAAAAGAATACGATTGAATATACATATGCCAAAGGCGGATAAATGGCACAAGAAAGCAATGTAAAAAAATAAAACGAATGAAATTTTGCAAGAAGAAAACAAAAAAGAATTGGAGGAAGAATGAAAAGAAGAAGAAAAAGATAATAAAGAAACATAAGTAAAAGTGATTGCAGAAAAATGTTGAGAAGAAAAAGAAGAAAAACGGGAAGGAGAAAAAGAAGATAAAGAAGGAATAGACAACTGAAAAAAGAAACTGAAGAAGAAGAACACAAAGTTATGAGGAACGGAAATATTGAGGAAGAAGAAAAAAATAAGAAAAAAAATTGGTCGATTAAAAAATTGGTAAGAGACAGAGAAGTAATAAGTGGTAATCATCCCAACTCCAAGAACAGGTACCAAGAATAAAAACGAGAAAAAGAAAAGAAAACGGGAAGCAAAAAAGAAAAGGAAAAGGAAGGAAAAGTCAGATAAAAGAAGAAAAAGTCGGGATAAAAAAAAAAAAAAGCAAGAATAAAAAGAAGATCTAAAAAGAAATGGAAGAGAGGAAAAATAAAGAAGAACGAAATAAAAAAGGATGTGAAATCAAAAGAGGAAGAGAAAACGGGCGGGAAAAGAGAACAAAGACAAGACTGGATTTTAGCCAATCAGCAATTTATTATTCAGCAAAACCATATTTAGAAAAAAAAAAAAATAGCGAAAACGCTTATAAAAGAGGAAGAAATAATAATAAAGAAACAGTGAAATAATAATAATAATAATAATAATAATAATAATAGGTGGGAAATCTAATTACTGAAATTGCTGCATGGTACGAAATATGTCAGGAAAAGCGTTTAAATAGAAAAAATAAAATATAAAAAAATGAATTAAAAATTATCTGAATGATAATAAAAAGAAAGTAAAAAGACAAACAATTAAATCAAATAAATAAAAACTATTATTATAAATAAATATTCCATAACGAATATTTACAAAAGTTACAAAAAATAAAATAAAATAAAATAAAAATAAAATAAAATAAAATAAAATAAAACAAATAAATAAATGATATAAAGAGTAATTCTCTATCCTCGTTTATTCTTTCCTCTTTCTATTTTTCCTTTCTCTCTCGTAGTATGTGAGTGAGTGCGCCTGCATGTGCAAAATAGTGAAAAGATTTTAAAAATAAACCAATTTCCGGTATCTGGAACCTTTTTACCGCTTGTGCTAGTTGGGCCTTGGCTAATGAAGGCACCACTGTTCAGCCATTGGCAAGTATTATTACAACATCGCCAAACTCTCATTAATATCCGAAGAAACCTTCGGGTTCCCTACTAATTAGCTGATATTTTTTTCTTTACACTTTATTACCCATGTCTTTTTTCTCTTTGTTTTTTTTTCCCCTTCTCATAGCCAAGATTTCCATCGAGGCCACAAGCTTCTCACTTGAGATCTAAATTATCGTGACTTTTTAAAAAAATTTATTTTGAAGTTCACAATTTTCCCTATATTATTGAGCGAGACTTTCATCTTCTATTTTTCTTTCCAGTTTTGATGGAGTTAGAAATCAGTCTCCTTAGTTGACATATTCCACACTCTGACTCAATGTTTCAAGACTATATCCGCTTCCACAGCAAATATTCTAATGATGTCCATGCTTTAGAACTACCAGTTAAAACCATTACATCCAGGTCACACCATGACATTTCTACAGAGTTAAACCATCCACATTTCCCCCATGTAAGGAGAAAGTTCCACCCAGTTTTTTTTTTCGCAAAAACTGCTATTTTCTTTAACAGACACCTGCGATGTTAGGGATGCGTGCATATTTCTGCATGGAAAAGCCAGATGAGCAGCAACTTAAACAGACTGATTAATGAATAATTAATTAATGAATAATTAATTAATGAATAGTTAATGAACATTGTGCATAACTAAAATACGCAAGCTTATTATATACTCAGTTGTGGAGTAATTGGCTGTGGTTCAATGCAATCGGCAAAAATGACAAATACACGGAATTGACAAAGCTTTTAACCAAAAATAAGAGAGAGAGAAAAAAAAACTACGAAAAATTATCTAAACTTATTTATAAATGGAACTTTCTCTATGTGTGTATGTGTGTGTGTGTGTGTGTGTGAGTGTGTGTTCGTTACCTACAGACACCGAAACGGCTGAACCGATTTTCTTGAAAATGTACACAGTTGTACTATACGCGCCTGCGAGTGTTCTTAGCTAGGTTTTGAGTCGAGGTACCACCGATAAATATCGAAAATCGATAATCGAAAAAATCGGGTTATAGAAAGAGTGGTCCGATTTTAATCAAATTTGATACACTCATAGACAAAGACACTAGAAACAATATTCAGAAGTTTCAAGGTTGCAGTTCTTACAATAATGCAGAAAATCGATAATATATATATATATATATATATATATATATATATATATGAAAGGCAAGATGTTTGTGTGTGTGTGTGTGTGTGTGTGTGTGTCTGTTTATCTGCCTGTATGTCTGTACTTTTTTCAGCCCTTTTATTTTAGTTTTTGCTTCGGGTTTGGCTCTAAATAGATATAATTGTAGTTCTTAGTCTCAGTCATGATACCATTTACTCAGAAGGCTTATTTAGCCTTCAAAATTCAGTTTACGACGAAATAAAGTTATTTGATATCGATAGCAGGAAATCAAAATTTGACTTACATCCATTCATTTTTCTTTCAGTCTACGGTTTCGCTTTAACTGGAAACAACTATTGCTTTTTAGTCTTTCGTACCAACGTCCAAAGATTCTGAGTTCCAGGACCATGGATTAGTTTTAAAGCTTTCATTACACCCGAGCAACGCCGGGCTATACTGCGCGTTATAACTAAACAATGTACATGCAAGTTAAAACTAGCTAAAGCAACTTTAAGTTAACTGTCATACGTGATACACACTTTGGGCGATCATGTCTTGAAAGAGACATGACTGACTGGGCAGAAAATTTTCCCGCAGTTTCCGGCTTTCTCTTTTCGAATCGTTTTACTTTTTTTTTCAATTGGAGTAGATAGACTAAACTATCACCCGGTTCACACTCCATCCACGTCTATTGAACAGGTGAAGAGGCTCATCCCTTGTTCCCTGTTTAGAATGTGGTTTCCGGCTTTCTCTTTTCCAATCTTTTTACTTTTTTTTCAATTGGAGTAGATAGACTAACCTATCACCCGGTTCACACTCCACCCACGTCTATTGAACAGGTGAAGAGGCTCATCCCTTGTTCCCTGTTTAGAATGTGGTTTCCGGTTTTCTCTTTTCCAATCTTTTCACTCTTATGTAGCCCCCTGCGCATCAGTGGCGTTACCGTCTTGCTTGGGATGATATAAAAAGTAGGTTGCCATTGCTTCCTGCGGTAGACTGGTTGCTAAAGAACCCAATCTGTCTTATTATCTAACATATAACTGGAGGGAAGAGACGGATTAATACCTTTCCCAAGTGTATTTGTGCGTAAGCAAATGCCATTAATTCAAATAGAATTGAAACCCAGCATCCCGATTTGTCCTTCCGAGTCGATATCCACTGCACCACAATGCACATAGGGGGTGCCAGGAAATGGATAAAAGAAGGATGATAATACTGATGAGAGTGGACTGAGAAAGAAGCATGAGAGAGAGAATGCAAGTCAGTGAGATAGGAGATGACAATTGGCTTTACATTTAAATTCTTGGAGATGGCTCGCATTCACTTGCGAGCAAATAACTTTGGGAAAGGTATTTGCGCGCAAGTGAATACGAGGAATTCAACTGGAATTCGAACTCGGCTCCTGCATTTGTTGTTCCGAGTCGATATCCACTGCACCACAACGTACATTCGTTTTTGTATATATATTTGTCATCCACATACAAGCCTGTTTCGGGATTAAGGCCATATCACGTTAAATACACCGGTTCTCGCTCGATCACCGAAGTTAAGCAATGTTGAGCCTGGTGAGTACTTAGATGGGTGACCGCTTGGGCTTACCAGACCAGGTGTTGTAAGCGTTTAGTGACAGATGTGCCTTGTGGTGCAGTGGATATCACCTCGGAAAGAGAAATCGGTGAGCCGAGATCGAATTCCAATTGAATACTCTGCATTCACTTAAGCACTGGTTCCCTTGGGAAAGGTATTAATCTTTCCCTTCCCTCCAGTTATGGGTTAAATAACAGGATAGGACTCTTCTCTTCTTCACTTTTATAAAAATTCACAATGACATGTGGAATCTTAATTTTGACAAATAGGAAAAGGATTGACCGCGTACTGAAAGAAAAAAACGAAACCGGATTTCGCATTCCGATGTTAAATTAATTTTTTTAACCAATAGAAGGAAGCGATTTGAAAAACTGAGAAAAAAGTTAGTAATCCAGTGTGAAAAACTAAATGGCTATAAAAACGTAAAGAAAGTCGAAGCAGTGAGTCCGATGGGAGCAGGGATCTGGTAAGGACTTCGTCACAATATAAGGGAGAAATTTCAAGACGACAAAACTGTAATGTCTCGTCGACATACATTCGTTCTTTCTATCCTTTCAATTTCCTTTCTTCGTTTTCACTCCCACGCCGTCAACGAAACAACAACAACAAGATACTTCAATTGACTTCTAAAAATTAACTTCGATAAGTACCATTTTCCTTTATTGCTTCACCTTCCTTTTTACTTTCTTGCTGGCCATAAAAAAGGAAAGGAACACAGACTTTATTAGTAACCTGTTAATCTTTCTACATATACCCATTCTGCTACTTACTACTATTTCTCATTGAACATTTAACACCGACGAATTCATATTATTCTGTTCTGTTAATAAAAGTCTACTTTAACTTACAATTTTATTCTTCCACATTTCAACCTTCTGATAATTCTGATGATGATTCTAATGAATCCTAAGTTGTATGGAGTTCGATTATGTTTGACACAAGGCCAATTTTCATCTCTCTGCTACAGCCCAAATATTTCCTTGAGCATCTAAACAGTTCTTCAAGCAAGTAGTTGTAGAATTAATAAAAGATTTACGTTCGTAGAAAGGTTTTATTGTCTGTTAGTTGGTGTTCGTATTAGCGGAGCTCTTAGAAGGTGAAACAAGCAGGTAGTCTAACGAGTGAGCAATTTTGTAACAGCTAAATAGCTCCTTTGCAATCTAGTAGTTATTTGTTCGGACCTCATTATAATATTTGCGGCTTCGGGCCATTGGAAACTGCTTGGCGTGCAGTGGTCGGCAACCTACGGCACGTGTGGCGACTTTTTCGTGTTGGTAAAATGTGGCGAGTTCAGTTTTTCCGTTTGACAATAGAATCAGCGGAATAATCAGTAATATGCAAATTAGTTTTCCCAATTAAGGAAGAATAGGTAAGTTGGGCGACATATAAGACACATGCTGTTCGAGGTAAGGTGGAGTAAGGAATAACGGTTTGGATTAAAGAATCAGAGAATTCTAGTCGAGACGTTATATTCACTTTATTGCTATTAACTTGGGAAAAGTATGAATCCATCTCTTCTCCCTTCCCACCCCGGCATGAGTAAGGCTGATGGTAAATAGCAGGGAAGACTGTGTTCTATAGCCTTTGGTGGGAACCGGTTTAGGAGAAGTAAAACTCAAAACCACCTCACCCGGAGGATACAGGGGGTTTTCAGGCTACAAAAATATCGATGACAACGAAAAAGCCCAGAACAGAGCGCGATAGTGAGGAGTCGTCGATAGCCTATACTCCACTGGGGGCGATGGGCTAATAGATAGATAGAGAGATAGATAGAGAGATAGATAGATAGAGAGAGAGAGAGAGAGGATGTATAAATAATGAATACGGCGTGCTTTTATATATGTACACACATAATTGGAGTAGATAGATGTATCAATTGGAGTAGATAGATCTATCTATCGCCCGGTTGACACTCCACCCACGTCTATTGAACAGGTTAAGAGGCTCATCCCTTGTTCCCTGTTTAGGATGTGGTTTCCGTCTTTCTCTTTTCCGATCTTTTCACGATTACGTAGCCCCCTGCACATCAGTGGTATTACCGCCTTGCTCGGGGTGATACGATTAAAAAAAATATATATACGAGCAGGCAACCAATTTAGGTTTAATTTTCAGGTTATCTAGCACAGGGTTTTCAAACTGTGGTCCGCGGACCACAGGGGGTCCGCTTGGATAAGATAGGGGGTCCGTGGATTAACTCATCACGTAAAATTCAAAGTATAAATTTTCAATGCCTGGATATTTATTTTTACTTATTAATGTTATCAAATGATAAAAGCTTGCACTATCACCCATTACATGTCAACGTTATTTATACAAAAAATTATTTTACACATACAAGAGCTTGATATTCAAATATACTTTTTTTTTCAGGGTGAAAGTGTCACCCATAGATAAATCTTTAATAAAGGGGTCTGTAAGTTTGAAAACCCCTGATTTAGCAGACAGAGATACATTCTTTAGCTTTTTATGTAAGTTATGTTGAGGAGTCAAATATGTGCATCTCGAATTGGAGACATCGGAATACAGTGTAACACTGATATAAGAGAGTTGTCGGGACCGGATAAAAGTTATCTTATAACCGAGTTTCTCTTATATCAGGGTTTGGTATGTTTAATATACATTACCTCAGGCTCTAATTCGGGACTAGAGAAAATATATTTTATATCAGGGTTTCTCTTATATCCGGGTTATACTTTATATATACATTTAACGATCTAGGTTGTATAATTAATATAGGAGAGAAATCGTGTCATACATATCCGAAGGGGCATCGGAATAGTGAAAGAGATCTCCAAGAAATTAAGCAAAGTCTTAAGATGTAGGAACATTCATGAGAAAGAATGAAATGATTTTTGTGCCTCTATATCATATCGCTCCTCCTGTATGGTAGAGAATGAAGGAAAATTCTCTTACTCGAACTGACAGAGATATGGGTCAACAGACGGATGCTAGGATTACCATTGGCAGCACAAGCCACAAAGGAGTTCTAAAGAAAATTGAAACCAGAAAAGAACATTAGGAAGGAGGGCTTGGAAAATTAACACTCAAAGAACATATTGAAAGAAGGCGAGTTTCAATTTGATATAGCCATAAGATTGTTCATATCGAAAATTTGTATATATTTTTTCACGTTCTAACACGAATGCCCGCTCTCTCTCGTTAAATATACAGTGGAACCTCTACTTACGAAAGGCTATATATACGAAATTATCAGGTTACGTAACGCCTCTTTGGAAAAATATTGCCTCTTTTTACGAAAGAAATGTCAGGATATGAAAGGCGAAAATTTCAAAATATGCGCTGCTACTTGCAGATCCCAGTGTCTGCCTCATTGCCTCCCCAAGTGCCTCCTCATTCTCGATAATGCCCCTGCCCACCTGCCCATTTTCTCTCAGTTGTCAACCCTTTGGCTCTTCCTTCGTTGTCCCCCACCAAGGCTTTCGTCTCGTCTCTCAACCACCCCACTCACCGTTGTCTTCGCATAGTCGCCCAATCCCAAAGGTAATTGTATTTTTTATCCTTTACTTTATTCTTTATTCTTTACATTATGAACAACCCCCATTTTTATGTTTATTGTGCAGTAATTTAAATCTGGATATACGTTGTGGTGCAGTGGATATCCGCTCGGAACGACAACTCAGGGAGCCGAGTTCGAATTCCAGTTGAATTCATTGAATTCACCTACGCGCAAATATCCTTGGAAAAGGTATTAATCCGTCTATTCCTTCCACTTATGTGTTAAATAACAGGACAGATTGGGTTCTATAGCCTTGGCTGGCAACCAGTCTACCGCAGAAAGCAATGGCCACCTACTGCGGGATAATCTTCTGCCCAGTCAGTCATGTCTCTTTCGAGACATGATCGCCCAAGCGTGTATAACGTATGGCATTTAACTGACTGAATCTAAATCTAACATGTATTTGTTACAGGCTTTGATGCATTTTTATAATTTATAAAAAAAATTATGTCCAAACTTTGGGAGCTTGGAACCGATTAGAGCATTTATAAGGTAAAAAGCGTCTTTACTTACGAAATTTTCGTGTTACGAAACGACTTCCTTCCAGAACGAATTAATTTCTTAAATAAAGGTACCACTGTATATATATATTTAAAATGCAGTTTTCGTTGAAAATGAAAAACAATGTATTATCATTAAGTTTTTATCTAAATTTTCATGTGTTCTTATGATTTGTTTTCTTTTCAGAACTCAAATTATATAAGAATTGTCCAAAGGTTTTGTATTTCTGAGCGCTTTCGGTTATACTTTTAGCCATTAGCAAGAATGAATTTTGTTTTACTTTTAACTAAATATGTGTAAGTGTAGGCAAAAAGAAAAAAGAGTAATCTTACACTTAATAATATTAATTATGAACAGGCCAACAATGTGCTTACCATGTTCTGACCATAACATACACATGCTTACCATGTTCTGACCATAACATACACATGCGTCTTTATACATAAACTTTACACATATTTATTTACAAGTAAAACAAAATTCACCCTTTTCTGTGTTTACTACAAATACTTCTAATCTGGCAAGCTGCTTTCTCTGGTGCCCCGACCGCATGAATTTACTCGTGATACTAGATTGGCAATTAGGTCCCGTCTTTTTACTTACAAAATAGTCAAATGTAACCGCCACGCTTACTTTCCCAGTTTCTTTTCTCGCACGTCCCACCTGTGGAACTCCATTCCGTTTACTTGCTTCCTTGATAGCTACACTCTTCAAAAGTTAAAGTGCAGCATCAATTACCATCTTCTATTTTCTTGATTCCCATCTTTCTCTTATCCTTTCTTCAACATCCCCTGTAACCCGTTCCTTCTTTCTTTCTTTCCTTTTCGATCACTGTAATTTTCTTCGCACCAGTGGCGGTACTTGCTTGAGGTGAAATGATTATGAAAAAACAAAAAACAACCCCCCCCCCCCCAAAAAAAAAAACTGTAAATGAAAATGACGGCATTCGATAAGTTTGATAAAATGTTTCTATTTCTTCTCTGTTACAGTTCGATGGTGAATCGAAATTTGTAATTAGTTACTCCCAAAAATTGCTTTCTCAGATTAATTGTTAAAAATCTGCTTCGGGCAAATGAAACCTGTATCATAGCGAGGACCACCCTTCTTCGAAACTCGTGGACTGGCGCTGCATAATCACAAACAAAGAACTGCACAGAATAACACTAATTCTATCACCTGAAAACTTCCAACAGCAGCAACAACTAAAATGGATAGCGCATGCAAATGGGAAAGAAAATAATGTCATAATTTGTATGTTGACATTCTACGCTACTTAAAGCAAAAGGTTAGGAAAGAAACATCCATCGATACTCGAAAGAGCAATAACATTTACTGGACTTGATAAATCTATTTTTTTGAAAAACTGTTTTAATAGAATGTTTTTTTTTATAAGTTTCAGTTTTCGCGGTAAATAAATACCAAATGTTTCCATTTAAAGAAACGACTAATCTTACCAATGTTAATGAATGGCTTGTAATTTCGAGATCCGATTTGAGGGCATCTACAACATTGACAATCAAATGAATTATTGAACAGATACAGTATCTTGGGTATTGCCTTTGGTCGAATACATCGCACGCTGATTGCAATCCTGACAACCATCGAGGACTTTCCGCTCAGTTGAACTGAGACGACAAAGAAGACGAAGACAGAAAAACAACGACGACAATGACAATGACAATGGCAACTTGTTACGTGTAGAGGAGACACTTTCCATATCGCATGTATCTCAGATTTTACTCACATAAAAGTGAAACAATTATAATTGCTTCGAACGACAGAAGATTCATTAGGACGAAGGGAAACCACAAATTATATTAATATTTGTTTTATATATATATATATATATATATATATATATATATGTGTGTGTGTGTGAGTGTGTGTGTGTGTGTGTGTGTGTGTGTGTGTGCGTAATTTTTTTTTTTTAATCATTTCACCCCGAGCAAGGCAGAAACGCCACTGATGTGCAGGGGGGTTACATAAATGTAAAAAGATTAATTAGAAAAGAGTGAGGAGTACAAGCTAGTTAGAAAGGAACCATAGAAAGCTGAGAAAGCAGGTGCAATGACAGATACATGGGCGGTGAGAAAGTGAAGGTTATACAGGGGAGGGGAGAGAGCTAGAGTCCAGTGGTTAGTAGATGAGTATTAACTTTGCATTTAAATTTCTGGAGGTTGTAGCCGTCAGGAAAGCAAGAATACGGGAGTGAGTTCCACAGGCGGGAAGTGCGAGAGAGGAAGCTCCAGGAGTAGAATTGTCGTCTGCATTTGGCTAACCTGACTGTGAATGGGTGGGACCCAGTTGCCAGTCTGGTTGCACGGGTAAACACCTGTTGAGGAGGCATCAGTGACTTAAGCTCATTCGAGCAGAAGCCATGGAAGTATTTATAGAAGAGACAGAGGGAGGCCACATTTCGACAATGGGGAAATGGCTGCAGTCGAGTTGCCAGATCAGTACCTATCACATTACAGACTCTCCTTTGGAGCTTGTCAAGAACACTGAGGAGAACGGCAGAGGCACCTGACCATAAATGGCAGCAGTAAGGAAGGAGCTTCATGGTAAAATCTCAAAGGAGATCCTATTAATATTGTTCGTTTAAAATTATATATTAAAAATGATCCAAAAATGAGGGCTCAATGTAAATAAAATTATTTATTAACAGAGCCAATATGTATTTTTTTTTACAAAGGTTACAAATTTATGATCAAATGATTATTTCTGCGGACTGAATTCCCTTCTTCACCGATTTTTAATATTATGTAAATTTTTGAATTTTTTCATAATATTAAACATTATTGAAGAAGCGAATTCAGTTCATAAATTTTGAATATATATATATATATATATATATATAATGTATACTTTAGCAGCAATCTTTCTTTCAAACATTATTTCAAGAAATATTTAATTTTTTCTATTTGTCTGTTTTTTAGCACCCCAACATTTTCCCGTTTTGTTGAAGTGAAGGAATATAAAAATTATCCATAATTGTGATTGCTCCAAGGGCTTTCGGATATTTCTATAGCCATTTTCAACAATGTTTTTGTCTCTGTTGTTATGTTTCTTCATGTATTGAGTGTTACTTAGTAATTTATTTCTGTGTTTTCTTTTTAAAAAGCGTTCATTCAAAACTCTTAGGTCCCTCGTAGAACTGGAATTTGCGTGAGTAACTTTTTATTAAAAAAAAAAAGACACAACTTTCAACACTCCATTTCCTTTATCAATTAATCAATTAGTCAATTAATGTTAGGAGTGGAATGTTTGATATATATAGTGCTTCTTGAACAGCACGATGTTTCTGATATAACGTTTTAATTAGAATTCTCGTTTCAAACAAAATTTTCCGTAAGCGTTCTTGTAATTATGGGTTAATAAATGTTATTTATGGCACTTTGTCATGATAAGTTCTATATAGAATTCTTGTTTCAAAGAGAATTTTCCGTAAGGGTTCTTGTAATTATGGTTTAATAAATGTTATTTTATGGCACTTTGTCTTGATAAATGGCACCTAAGGAAGTGGTAGTATATATATATATATATATATATATGGTCTATGGGTAGGTCTAGAAGGCTATTACAATGTGTTTTGTAAAATAAAAGAAGTTAGAGAAGGTGTTGGACATTACCTATTTATTATTCATTAATATTTCAAGATCAAAATCTCATCTTCAGAATGGTAGGGGAACTTGTTTTCACTATTAATTGAAAGGCACGGTCCACGAGCGGATGTGAAAACAAGCTCTCCTACCATTCTAAAGATGAGATTTTGATCTCGAAATATTAAGGAATAATAAATAGGTAATACCCAACACCATCTTTAACTTCTTTTATTTTACTAAACAAATTTTGAGAGACTTCTAGACCTACCAATATATCTAATATACACAATGCTTTAAGCAAATTACAAAAATCTCATATATATCTATATATACGCATCGCTCATTAAGTAATGAATTAGAGCACTCTGGCTATTGGCATATGATACATCATACGCTAAAGGTCTGCCTCCTTCTACCGAGCGCCCATAGATCAGAGGTAGAATCGCCGACTGACGCCAATTCGGTAGGGCTTCAATCCTGAGTTAAAAGCAATCGGATGTCTAACCGTACTGATGAGCTGTGATACAGCGAAACAGATCTTTCTGCAGATGTCTCTCTCTCTCTCTCTCTCTATATATATATATATATATATATATATATGTGTGTGTGTGTGTGTGTGTGTGTGTGTGTGTGTGTGTGCCTGTTTGTCTATGTATGTGTTCCCGTGTATAGTATGTTGGAGTAAGGGATAAGTATGTGTGCGTGTGTACGTATATATATATATATATATATATATATATATATATATATATATATATATAACAGAACCTTAGATACAACCAACGGACGTAAATAGCCTTATCCATAAAACGTCTCTAACGTAAAACAACAATAAGCAAAAAAGAAAAAATAGGCAAAACGGCAAACCTGTCTACTCAGTAAAGTGCCCAAAACCTAGATTACCTAGACAGACCAAAAAAATAAGAAAAAAATGATGGCCGTACATGTAACACAAGTTTCACGCTCCCGCGGTCTTCATATATAGTGCAGGAAAAGAAAGTGTTAACATAGAAATTATAGTTGCTTCTACGAATTTCAACTCTATAATGACGAGACCTATCTGCCAATCTAGTAGTGCGTTTACATTTGTAAATTCAAGGCATCGAAGTGGAAAGCTCATCAAAACTGTAACCATGAAATTACTTATAGAAAAATCAAGTTACTGTAGCTGAAAAGTGACTTAAGTCAAGATACAATATCAGAACCGATAGCATTGCACATTCAGTCGCTCAAGTGAGAGGTTTATTAAATGAGTTTGTTTTTTATAGTAGCCGAGGAAGCATCCTCACGGGCTTCTCTTTTACAAAGTAGAAGTTCATGGTAAGAATCTGTCTGAATGGAACTTCTTCCTTATCAATGGAATACATAGCATACCTAGCATGGTAGGTCAATGGTGTGGAGTTCTAAACAAGTGGAACCAAGAAATATAGCGATAGAGTATCGACAGGGGTGCGAAAGGATTTGCAGGATGGCAACAATACTCGAGTTTTGGTTTGATCTGACTGTAATGAATATAGAGCATGTCAAGAAGAATCGGGTACTTTCTGGGGGTGCACGAAGAACCAACCATTCTCCCAACATCATTTCCGATGAGACGGATATACACGTTCCATTTGAGATCTGGAGTGAGCTTTAATCCCAGAAGGCATTTAAGGCAAGGATCCTCATCATGGTTTTTGACCACTCATCAGCATTGGTATAGGTTTACTCGGTTCTGATGAGCTTAGTTTTAGATGTATTTAATGATATTAGCCAGTCTTCTTTCATTTTAGCCGTTAAATTTTGGTCAGAGGAGAGATCAACTCGTTTTTTTTTTTAATCATCTCACCCCAAGCAAGGCATTCCACTGCCACTATTGCGCATGGGGCTACATAGGGGAAGGTAAAGAAAAAGGACTGGTTAGACATAGGGAATGACAGAAGAAAGGTGACAGATGAGTAAGGATAGCGAGGATGAGAGTTGGGCAGATGGGAAGAGTGCTTGATAGAATGGGAGCAGGTTAGTGTGTTAGGAGGTGTCTATTGACCTTACATTTAAACTCCTGGAGATTGTAGCCGTCGGGGAAGCAATCGTTTGGAAGAGAATTCCACAGTCGGGAAGTGCGAGGAAAGAAACTGTTGGAGTAGAAGTTACGGCTGCATTTTATCGGTTTCAACTGTAAAAGGGTGGGATCTAGTTGCTAATCTAGTATCATGTGCAAATTCATATTTAGGGGGCACCAGTGATCTAAGTTCATCGGAGCAGAAGCCGTAAAAGTATTTATAGAAGAGACACAGGGAAGCCACGTCTCGCCGGTGGGAGAGAGACTGCAGGCGGACAGCCAAGTCGGTATCTATCACATTACAGACCCTCCTCTGAACCTTATCGAGAAGCCCGAGGAGAACAGCAGGGGCACCCGACCAGATATGGCAGCAGTATTCAATGCACGGGCGGATGGTAGATTTATAAATGTGCAGGGTTTGAACCCTTACACTGTAGTATCATCTGCATAAAAATTTGCTAATTATCTGATTGGGATTGACAACCCCAATCAGATAATTAGTGAATATATTTTTATGTCTTTAGGAATCGTAAGTATAACTGACACAGTAGTATTGTTATATGTATTGCGATGTCCGTCTTCATCTTCTATGTGACTTGTCCCTTAAAGACGTTGGAAATCATGACTCATGAATAGTTTCCTTTTGTTGGTAGCTCTTAGTAACTTTTATTTTTGATGTATCTCCTCATCCGACTTTTCTCTTGTCATCAATATTTCCTGTGAGTATCCAGTTTTCTAAGCATTTTTCCTTTTTCTCATCTCAGGTTTAGATTCTGCTCGATATAACCAGCCCAGATAAGAGCAGCACTTTTTGTTCTGATCCGACTGTTGTAAAGATAGAGCACAGTAAGAAGAGACAGATACTTTCTGGAACGATGATGCTCGGCATCACTGACATTCTCGGCAAAGTATTAGGATAATCAAGAACCTATACTGGCAGAAAACCGCTTGCATACAGACAGCGAATTATTTCAGCAGGTATACAAAAAATAGAAAGTGGCGACAGACAAGTATGTCTTTTCTCACCGGATCTATTCAACTTGTACAGCGAAACAATCCTGAAAGAGATAATATATGAATTTACATGATTAGCAAACAGGTCACATCCTTTTACAGTGAAACTAATAAAATGTAAACTTAAATTCTACTCTATCAGCTTCTTTTATCGCACTTCCCGCCTGTGGAATTCCCTTCTGTTTATTGCTTTCCCCAACAGTTACAATCTTCAAGAAATTAAATGTAAAGCCAACAGTCATCTCCTATCTCACTAGCTTGCATCCTCTCTCTCATTCTCTTTTTTCCATCTACTTCACTCTCCTAAGTATTATCATTCTTCTTCGTACCCACTTCCTGACACCTCCTATAACCTGTCACTCTTTCTCATAACTTTCCTCCTATGTAACCCCTTTGCACAACAGTGGCAGTGAAATGCCTTGCTTGGGGCGATATGATTATATATATATATATATATATATATATATTTGTTTTTTAATCATATCCCCCCTAGCAAGGCGGTAACGCCACTGATGTGCAGGGGGTTACATAAGAGTAAAGAAAATAGAGAAGAGTGAAGAGAAGGACGAACAGGTTAGAAAGGAGCAACAGAAGGATGGGAATTCAGGTGTGATGACAGTTGCAAAGGTGGAGAGAAAGGAAAGGATATACAGGGCGGCGTGTAAAGAACTAGGGTCAAGTATTTAAGAGATGAGTATTGACCTTGCATTTAAATTCATGGAGGTTGTAGCCGTCAGGAAAGCAAGACTAAGGAAGCCAGTTCCGCAGGCGGGAAGTGCGAGAAAAGAAGCTGAAGGAGTAGAATTGTCGTCTGCATTTGGTTGATCTCACTGTGAATGGGTATATATGAAAAAAAAAAAAGATAAAATCCTTGCTAGCATTCGACATTATCGGCCACAATCTCAACAATATAAGATAGATGAATGACAGTGCTAATAGCAGACACGGAAAGGAAAATGCAGGATCTCCTACAGACGGTAGCAAGAGAAAGAGAGAAGAAAGGACTGAGGATAAACTTTAAGAAACCTGAATGAATGATCATCAGCAAAAAGAAGACCCCAAAATGCCTATGACAAGTCGAAGAGAATAAAATAAAACAAGTAAAGAAATTTAAATAACGTAAAAGCATTTTGACAGATGGTGGAGAGTGCGACGTTGAGATCCGAAGACGCATTGTTATGGCCAAGGACGGATTTCTAAAGCTAACCAGTGTACTTCTTCTTCTTCTTCTTCTTCTTCTTCTTCTTCTTCTTCTATGTGCCCTGTCAGGACGTAGGCGATCATGGCTCTCCACGTCTCCCTATCCCTTGTAGCTCTTAGTATGTTTGCTCCTGTTGCTCCTGGCAACTCCCGTTCTGTCATCCACCTGATCAGGCCCTGCAAATATGTCATCCGCTGCCTTCCTCTGTCTCTCCTTCCTTCTATCTGTCCAGTCAGTATCAGGTTCTCCAGGCTCTCCTTCCTCATTGCATGTCCCAGGAACTTCAGTTGTCTTTTCCTGATGCTCAGCATCAATACTAAGAGATATAAAAATCTCATTGGAAACAAAGAAAGTGGGTGGCTTGGTCTTCCTCCAGCTAAGTGGTACTCTCTAGGAGGCTTGATCAATTTTTGCAATGTCGTTGTGGTGCATTGGATATCGGCTCGGAACGAGAAATCGGGGAGCCGAGTTCGAATTCCAGCTGAATTCATTGCATTCACTTACGCGCAAATACCCTTGGGAAAGGTATTAATCCGCCTGCTATGTAATATCTAGTCTTTTCTTTATGGCAACGAATGTTGGACAATCTATTTAAGGATGAAGGAAAGGCCCGAGGCAGCAGCAATGTGGTTATACAAAAGGATGCTGAGGATACAATGGAACGAGGACGTGAGCAACAAGGTGTTAGAGAGGATGCAAACGAAAGAAAAATCATACTTGACATAAGGAAGTGACAACTGAGGCTCCTGGGACACGTAAAGAGGAAGGAGGGTTTAGAGAATTTAGTACTCAAAAGACGGATAGAGGAAAAGAGAGACAAGGAGAAGCAGCACGAGAAATATTTTATAAGTTTGAGTAAATGGATGGCGGAACGGGGTTTGGGGGAGATACCAAGAGAAAAATATATTAAGATCGATAAGGGACAGGGACAAGTAGAAGTCCATGATCGCCTACGTCCTGAAGGGACACGGAACATAAAAAAGAAAAAGAAGTAGAAGACGACGAACCGGCCATTCTTCTAGAATCTTTAGCGAGTTATTTGTCTATATCTCTGAGATGAGGTAGTATTTACAGTATTTACATTATTCGGACTATTGTTCTTACAAACACATGGCTCAGTGGATATAGACGTTAGTTAGTTCCTGTGACTTGACCCAAATAGTTGAGTTCAATATCAGACTACAGCAATAGTGAACAAGTAACTTGCAGGTTTTAGAGGGAGATACCTCATGACTTCCAAAAAAGGCACTACTACTCAAGGGATGAGAATAATATACGGTTTGATTCGAAATTCCTAGCACCTGAAGAAGGTCGTAGTCTACAACGACCGAAACGTCGTACAAATGACAGCAAAGATGAGGACAATAGTTCGAATAATGTAAATACTACTTTAGCAAGTTCTACAACTATTATCACCCAAATACCATTCTGCAACAGTAAATGCCATTTTTTCGAGAAATATTACTCGAAAGACCATGTATGATTCTTTTGTAACTGAAACCAAAATATATCTATGAAACAGAATTCCTTTGAACTGGCAGAAGAAATTTAAACAATACAAAAAGTAAGAAAAATTATTAATTGACTAGAAAGACCCGTGAAGATTTTCTGTTATTAATTTTCTGATTAAACTTAATTATTCAGTTCTTGATTGAATAAGCTCATGGCGAGGACAATAAAATATCCGTACTTCCCTATCCCGAAATATTGAAATATTTGAGCTTAACTTTAATAAAATATTGCAAGAAATGAGGTTGAAAAATGAAAAGATTTGAAAGTGACAATTTTTTTCCATTGAGCTGAAAAAGATTTTAAACACTTCGATCTTTCTTTCTTTTTTCGTATGTTTTGTTTTTTTTCTACGTGATCTAATTATTTATGACGTATTTTCAAGAGACATTAAAGACTTGTTTGTTTGTTTCTTTCTTTCTGTCTAGCCAAATCCCCGTCTTATGAACATAATTGAGCAGACGATGTTCAATGCTATTTTATTTATGGAAAGAGTTTGTTTTCCCCCTTTTTTTTTCTTGTTTGGTTTGCACCGTTCGATACTGAGCATTTTAAAACTACTGTTTATCGGCCTTTTGGGGGAGTTCGAGGAAGTTCAAATAATTTAAAGCCCAAACCTCGAAAGTGGGTGGCTTGGTCTTCCTCCAGCTAAGTGGTAGTCTCTAGGAGGCTTGATCAATGTCGTTGTGGTGCATTGGATATCGGCTCGGAACGAGAAATCGGGGAGCCGAGTTCGAATTTCACCTGAATTCATTGCATTCACTTACGCGCAAATACCCTTGGGAAAGGTATTAATCCGCCTATTCCTTACAGTTATGGGTTAAATAACAGGACAGATTGGGTTCTAAAGCCTTGGTCGGCAACCAGTCTACCGCAGAAAGCAATGGCAACCTACTGCGGGATAATCTTCTGCCCAGTCAGTCATGTCTCTTTCGAGACATGATCGCTCGAGCGTGTATCACGTATGGCACTTAACTGACTGATTGTCAGTAAACATCGACCTTGTGTCACATTCGGTAGCGACGTATGCGCATTGAACAATGCAATCACTTCTCAGCATTCTTGACTGAGATCAAAGTGTAGTATCTGTTATTATCAGCTTAATCTGATTCTCTCTACCCACACTTTGGGAAAACCTCGATGTGGTGTAATGGTTAGCAAGCTTGTCTCGTTAGAACAAATTACGACTGTTTGTCAAGTTCTATCTTCGCAGGAGGCACCAATGATTTCGGTCTTGTGCTATATCTAAGCAATGATTAGAAAATCATTAGGGTACCTCAATGTGGTTTAATGGTTAGCGAGCTTGTTTCGCGAGAATATATTACAATTGAGTTCGATCCTAACTGAGCACCACATACTTTCGGCCTGGTGCCACATCTAAGCGGCATTTAGAAAATCAACACTTTATCCTACTTTCATTTTTTCACTGAAACTAAAACGTCTTCTCCTCTTTCCATGCAATCAAAACAAGGAAGATTCTGTTATTTATGAAGCGTAACCGTTGTGCGGACTGACGAAGCAGGAGAGAAGTATAATTATAATAAGATAATATAATTTTTACGTTGACAAAAATTAATGCAAAATCTCAAAAAGAATTTCAATTAACTCTGTGTGGTGCTGCGTTTTCTTAACCTGATATCCGGCTAATAAAACCCGTTCGCACCGGTAAGGAAACACGAATAAAGAAAATGGCCGTAAGCCAAGACAGACACGCCTATAAATACTAAAGAAACTTTATTGTCGAATTAATAGCAATATTACACCTTGCATAGGAAATGTTAGATATATTACAGGCGAGATATTAAAATAGCTTGGCTGCTCTGAGTTTTATAAATCGGATTTCCTAGTCATTGCAAGTGGAAATGGGGCTGAAATGTTAGTAAAATTCGTTAAGAAAAATAGCAGCTAAAAGAAAAAATATATAAAGATAAATCCAATTTCAAAATAGTAGTCAGCTTTCGAAATTTACAGTCTGTAAAATCTCAGCACAATTTCACCAGAGTCGTTATCTCAAATGAAACGTTTCCCACCCACGCACACATAAGGCATTTGCAGGCTAGATCGATTAATTATTGTGGTGAAATTGATGTCGGGTCGGAATGGGAAGTCGGTGAGCCGAGTTCAAATTCCAGTTGAATCCGTTGCATTCACTTACGCGCAAATACACCTGGGATAAAGGTGTGATTCTGTATCTCCGCCCTCCAGCTATGTCTTGAATAGCAGGACAGATTGAGTTCTGTAGCCTTGGCTGGCAACCAGTATACCGCAGGAAAAACTGACAACCTACTGCTGCAAAATCTTTTGCCACGTCAGTCATATCTCGAAAGACTGGAATAATTGCATCAAGCACTTAACTGACTGAGTGTAAGTAATTACAGCTTAGTAAACATATATATATATATATATATATATATATATATATATATATATATATATATATCCGAATGAATAAGGAACGAAGAAAAAAAAATTTACAACGATCAAAACATTAATTAAGAAAAAAAAAGTTCTCGATATATAATATATACAGCTGTGAATATTTACTATAAATTATATTTTACAACATGTACACATTTTTCTATATCCACTACAAATCGTACATTTATTTCGAGATTGAAACTACAATGTCTCATCAGGTGGTGTGGACAGAACAAGACTTATTCCCTTATCACTATCCCCCACTAACATCCCACACACAACTCACCAAATATAAGAAAAGAGGCTTTCCATTCCTGTCCACACCACCTGATGATACATTGTAGTTTCAATGTCGAAACAAATGTACGATTTGTAGTGGATATAGAAAAAATTTGTACATATTCTAAAATATAATTTATAATATATATATATATATATATATATATATATATATATATATACTAACGGCCATAATTATTGGGCCACCCCAGGTTTTTAAGAGAAATTATGTATTTCATACTATTTTTAAGTGGATAATTCTAAATGAAAATAGAATGGTTCTTTTGCTATTATTACTTTGCAAACTTTTACAAGGCATAGAAGCAAAGATAAACTCGTCCGTATCATACTAAATATTCTTCATTCGTTCATTGATGAAACTGCAATATAGGTAATTATTAAATATTCATAAAGTAATGTGATGCACATGTTTTTGAACAGTATTAACAAAAGAACCATTATATTTTCATTTACAATTATACACTAGCCAATAAATACTAAAAGATACTATCGAATGCATCATTCTTTTAAAACACTGGAGTGGCCTAATAATTATGGCCGGTAGTATATATATATATATATATATATATATATATATATTGTAACTAAGTTGTTGAACTCGATGGTTTATTTACCTTTTTGTTCATGCATTTACTTTTATAAAGAGTGCTCGATACAAATGTAGAGCGTTATACTGTAATGGTTGTTACAATGTTTTTAAATTCATAGTATCACTACACAAAAAATTTCTCATGTTTCGAAGCCAGCCCATTATGTTTTGGCTTCATCCTCAGGTGATTTTGTTTTAGAAATGAAAATTATCCAGTTGAAAAGACCGTTTATTTGTATTGGATTTGTTATTTTTGGGTGTTAGAGGGGTTGGTCTGTATTTTGAGTTCCGCTGACCTTTTTACTGGTCTTAGGGTCAAGTGTGTGTTTTTGGCAGAGTTTTTTCTACAATTACACATGTTTTCGTTGTTGGGTTTGGTTGTGTTTTGGTTGCTGGTTTTATTTTGGTTTACGTGTTGATTTAGGATATATTTGTTATGGTTAGTTATGATTTTTTCTAGGTCGTTTGTGCAGCTGTAGCTTAGTTTAAGTGTATTTTTGTTGAAGATTTTACTGAGGTGGTTATTTGTTGGGAAATGTTTTTTAATTAAGTTCAGGAACTTATGTCCAAGTTTGGTGTTGATCATTTGGTTGAAAAGAGGTGCGTACCAAATGATTTTTCTCTTTCTACTTTTCTTGTTGGGGTTGTTGTTTGTTATGTATTGGATGTCTTTGTTTCTGTAGCCGCTTTCTTTTAATGACTTGTTATCCAATACATAACAAACAACAACCCCAACAAGAAAAGAAACCCTAGCAACTGCCCACTACAAAATAAATGCAAAACAACCTCAATAATCTATTAATGCAACGTAACATCCACCGAAAATCCAACTATAAATAAAGTGTATATCGGATCAACTAAGAATACTTTTAAGCAGCGCTAGTACTTACACCTAACCTCATTTAAAAACAGCTTATACCGAAATCAAACATGCCTTTCTACATGCTTTTGGAAGCTAAAGAATTCAAAACAGAAACCCAAAGTAAAATGGAAAATCCTAGAAAAAACTAGAACTTGCAACTCACTTAATGACATCTGCTCTTTATGTCTAAGTGAAAAACTACACATTCTCCAGTACCCTAACAGCAACGATTTACTAAACCGTAGAGACGAATTAGCAGTAATATGCAAACATCGCAAATATTTCTCGCTAAAATTTAAGTCAACAAAAAAAAAAAAAACCCAACCAGAAACCCCCCTAAAAGAAAACAAATCCTATACAATATCAACAAAAAATAATGCAGTTGCAACAGAATAGAAGTTAAATAAATAAAATAAAAAAATTTTATATTTATAAAATATGTTGCATAAAGGATTTTATAAAAGAAATATATTTCTTGAATATTATGAAATGTTATATTTTATGATGTTATAAAATAGCTTAATATTATGGAATATTATAAAGTATTTTTCATGAAAGATATATTTTGTAAAGAATATTTTTTATAAAAAACAAAAAAATAAAAAAAACAGCAAAAAGCACTCACCCCAATACAAAAAAAAACATACATTAAATTAAGGAGAAATCAACCCCAAAGCAAAACAACACCAACAACCCCTATACTTTTTTATGAAAGATATATTTTGAAAAATGTATATTTGATAAAAAACAAAAAAGAAATTTAAAAAAAAAAACGAAAAAAAGCACACACCCCAATACAAAATAACATACATTAAATTAAGGAGAAACCAACCCCAAAACTAAACAACACCTACCAACCCCTAAACCAAACAAGCTAGGCGCCAGCAGCATCAGCCCTTTCAAGATTAATAGATTAACCTATCATGAACTCTGCCAAAAACAAACACTTAACCCCAACACCAGTAAAAGGTCAACGGAACTCAAGAAACAAACCAACGCCTCTTACACACGAAAATAACAAATCCAACACAAATAAACGGTCTTTTCAACTAGATAATTCTCATTTCTAAAAAAAAATCACCTGAGGATGAAACCAAAACATAATGGGCTGGCTTCGAAACATGAGAAATTGTTTTGTGTAGTGATACTATGAATTTAAAAACATTGTAACAACCATTACAGTATATATATATATATATATATATATATATATATATATATATATATATATTCAGATACTTTAATCCAAGCGGAAAAAGCAGGAAGGTAAATTCCAAAAACCCGATCTTAATTAATATTAAAAATTTATTTTAATATTAAAAAAATGATACAGGAAGAAAGCTCCATGTAATAAAATATTACAGAGCAAATCTATTTAAAAAGGGAAATTAGACTGATTTTTCTCCAGTTTCTGAAAGGATTGTTTTTGTTGCTGAGGTGATGTGTTATCCCCCGTGGGGATTTTCATATCGAAATGGTCATTCATCATCCTTGAATTAATCCTATTTTAATTTATATATATATATATATATATATATATATATATAAATTAAAATAGGATTTATATATATATATGTATATATATATATATATATATATATATATATATATATATATCATAGTCCTACTAGGTCTTATTTAAATACACATGGAAACCTACCAAACTCTATCCGTAACCTACTCGTCGATAATACGAATATAATAGCATTATCCACATGTAAAAAAACCTAAAAGTAAGGCAAGCATTATGAATAAAAAAGAAAAAGCCAACTCATTAATATCAACTATGAGCACTGACACATTGTGTTGAGCACTGACACATTGTGTTGAGCACTGACACATTGTGTTGAGCACTGACACATTGTGTTGAGCACTGACACATTGTGTTGAGCACTGACACATTGTGTTGAATGTGTTTTGTAAATAAATTATTCTTATAACTCTAGATACACACATAAAACAATCCATATTTTCAATTAGCAGTAAAATAAAATCCATCCTTTATAACGGCTAATGTATAGCTGAAAATGCTTGTATAAATACAATTCGGATAATTTTTATATCATTCATGTACTGAAACAAAAAATAAATGATGATATAAAAAAATTATATAAAAAACAACCAATAGCAACTTGTCCGTCATTTTTAATGAAACTTGCACAAAAGAGTGATTGCTGCTTAAATGCACAACATATACAGGGTGTGATGGATAAACTCGTCTAAATTATGTTGGTTGGTTGGTTGTTTTGCTTTTATGGCAAATCAACCTCGGCGGGTCATTTATTGCCAACTAAACTCGATTTATCTATTGCTGGTAATACCGTTTTCTTTCAAAAATTTATTGTTGTTTTTTATATAAGTTTTGTGTTTAGTATCAAGATTCATTGGGATTTCTTTTAAGGCAGGGTCCCCAAGTCCTACCCTTGTTATTTAACCCATAACTGGAGGGAAAGAAGGGATTAATATCTTTCCCAAGGGTACCAGTGAATGCAGGGTGAATGCAGGGTATTCAACTGGAATTCGAACTCAGCTCACCGATTTCTCTTTCCGGGCCGATATCCCCTGCCCCACAACGCACATCTATCACTAAACGCTTACAGCACCTGGTATTCCCAAGCGGTCACCCATCTAAGTACTGACCAGCCTCAACGTTGTTTAACTTCGGTGATCGAGCGAAAACCGGTGTATTCAACGTGATATGAACGTAAGCACGCACATCCGTCACTATACGCTTACAGCACCTGGTATTCCAAAGCAGTCACCCATCTAATTACTCACCAGGCTCAACGTTGTTTAACTTCGGTGATCGAGCGACAACCGGATTAGTCAACGTGATAGGCCTTAAGCCCTAAATTATGTAAAAATGAAAATAAAATTGACAACTCATTTCAACAGATATATTGACCAAAATTGCAGAAAAAATATCATGAAATACGATACCGAATACTGAATCATCTGTGCTCTTCTCAGATTGTCACATAAACCACTATGAAATGTTCGTATTGAAGATGGCGACGAGAGTGGGACATGCAGTACAAAATGCTGCTTTTAAATTTCTGGCGGAGTGAATTGTTTCATGGTTCCCTCTTTCACAGACGGTACATAACTGACGCTACTATACTCTGCAGTCGACAAAATTGAAAACAAACAACGTTTATGCACGAAATTAAAAGTATGAAATGGTGACAATTTACCCATTACACTCTTTACATATATATATTAGCGGTAGAATAGAATAGGAAAAAGAACAAGTAAGAAACAAGTGTCATTAATCTAACATGTTTCACTTTTAACAAACTTCTTCAGAGATTTATTAAAGACTAGCATTATAGCCCGGCGTTGCTCGGGTGTAATGAAAGCTTTAAAACTAATCCATAGGCCTGGAGCTCAGACGTTGGCACAAAAGACTAAAAAGCAATAGTTGTTTCCAGTTAAAGCGAAGCCGTAGACTGAAAGAAAATGAATCCATTCATTTTCTGTAAGTCAAATTTTGATTTCCTGCTATCAATATCAAATAAGTTTTTTCGTTGTAAACTGACTTTTGAAGGTTAAATAAGTCCTGTAAATAAATGGTATCATGGCTGAGACTAAGAACTACAATTATACCTACTTACAGCCAAACCCAAAGCAAAAACTAAAATAAAAGGGTTGAAAAAATACAGACATACAGGCAGATAAACAGACACACACACAAACATCTTGGCTTTTATATATATATATATATATATATATATATATATTCGATTTTCTGCACTATTGTAAGAACTGCAACCTTGAAACTTCTGAATATCGTTTCTTATGTCTTTGTCGATGAGTGTATCAAATTTGATTAAAATCGGATCACTCCTTTTATAACCCGATTTTTTCGATTATCGGTTTTCGATATTTATCGGGGGTACCTTGACACAAAACCTCGCAGACGCTTTAGTACAACTGTGTAAATTTTCCAGAAAATCGGTTCAGCCGTTTCGGAGTCTATAGGTAACGGACACACACACACACACAGGCACACACATACACACATACAGACAAAGTATTATTTATAAATAAGTTTATATATATTATTTATATATATTATTTATAAATAAGTTATATATATATATATATATATATATATATATATATACTACCATCCGCCCGTGTATTGAATACTGCACCCATATCTGGTGGGGTGCTCTTGCTATCCACCTAGCGGTCCTTGACAAATTCCATCGGAGAATCTGTAATATGATCGATCCCGAATTTGCAGCTCAGATACAGTCACTTTCTTACCGGCGCAATGTGGCTTCCCTGTGTCTCTTCTACAAATACTTTCACGACTTCTGCTCCGATGAACTTAGCTCACTGGTAGGCCCTATGCATGAATTTACTCGAGCCACAAGATTAGCAACTAGGTCTCACCATTTTACTGTGAAACTATTAAAAGGTAAGCGCAAATTCTATTCCAGTAGCTTCTTTTATCACACTTCCAACCTGTGGAATTCCCTGCCGTTTGTTTGCTTCCCCGACAGCTACAATCTCCAAGAATTTAAATGTAAAGTCAATAGTAATCTCCTATTTCACTAACTTGCATCCTCTCCCTCATGTTCCTTTCTGCATCCACTCCACTCTCATCAGTATTCTGATCCTTCTCTTAACCACTTCCTGACACCTTGTCCCTCTTTCTCATAACTTTTCTCCTATGTAACCCCCTGCGCACCAGTGGCAGTAAACTGCCTTGCTTATATGATTATAATATATATATATATATATATATATATATATATATGATTATAATATATATATATATATATATATATATATATATATATATATATATATATATATATTATAATCATATCGCCACAAGCAAGGCAGTTTCAGTGTTTCTGAAAGGATTTTTTTGTTGCTGAGGTGATGTGTTATCCGCTGTGGGGATTTTCATATCGAAATGGTCATTCAACATCCTTGAATTAATCCTATTTTAATTTATATTTGCGCTGTAATATTTTATTACATGGAGCTCTCTTCCTGTATCATTTTTTAATATTAAAATACAATTTTTAATATTAATTAGGATCGGGTTTTTGGAATTTACCTTCCTGCTTTTTCTGCTTGGATAAAAGTATCTGAATAAAATATATATATATATATATATATATATATATATATATATATATATATATGCAGGATTTTTCGGTTTCTGAGGTGATGTGTTATCCCCCGAGGGGATTTTCACATCGAAATGGTCATTCAACATCATTGAATTAATCCTTTTTTAATTTATATTTGCTCTGTAATATTTTATTACATGGAGCTCTCTTCCTGTATCATTTTTTAATATTAAAATAAAATTTTTAATGTTAATTAGGATCGGGTTTTTGGAATTTACCTTCCTGCTTTTTCTGCTTGGATTAAAGTATCTTAATAAAATATATATATATATAATTAGAGGTAATGTTTCGAAGTTTTTCATTTAGGTGAGAAGTGTTTTTTCTCATGTTAGTCATGCTAACTTCCAAGTGTCGTGGAAGGGAATAATTGTAAGGTCTTCACTCTTCAGAAAAAACAAATGACCCTGAAGAGTGAAGATATTACAATAATTCCCTTCTACGAAAACTTCGAAGTCAGCATGACTGAAATTATGCTGCTCAGCTAAGTTACAAACTACACAGTAATTCTATTAACCGTCTAGGGCCATTCGTATCATATTTGATACAGTATTTCCCTATAAGGAAACATTTGGTATTTCCCTATAAGGAAACATTTGGTATTCATTGACTGAGCAGTCAGTACTGCTTTCATTTGAAATTTATAAAATATTTCTCTTAAAAAATTTTTCAGGAAAATATTTCTTTCAAGGCTTGTTTTCATACTGTATCAAATATGATACGAATGGCCCTAGAGGGTTAATGCTTTATCCTTATCTTGTTACAGAGTATTTGATGACAAAAAACCTGCTTGCCTAAAGTGCCTTTCTTCCAGTAAACCGCTGAAAAAACTCCAGCAATCTTGGCACTAAGAATCATTGCAATTTAACACAGTATATATCCCTATCTATCTATCTGTCTATCTATCTATCTATCTATCTATGAATATATATATATATATATGAACCTGCGATCCCTATCCACATAGGGGAAGCTACCATTTGATCTAGCAACGTCTTAGACCTCTCGACTACGAATGACCTCCAGTCTAAACGACGTTCCAATCAAGCCTATACAACACAATTTTCGATTCATCGCAACAAACATATCTGTTCTGAAATGTATCGTAATGTCAACAAATGTAAACATGTTACGGAAATTAACGAAGATTAACGAAACTTGGTTATAAACAACTTGTTTATAACCAAGTTCTCGACCACGATTGACCTCCTGCAGGTTCGAATCCTGCCGGATGACACACATTTTCGTAATAAAAAGTTATCGTAAATAATCAGACCAGCAGATATAAATATATAATACTGTTTAATTAAAAACAGAATATCTACTTAAATATGAGTATCGATAAAAAATAATGTTGAAACAAATCATTTCAAATTGTCGGTTGTTTATAACCAAGTTTCGTTAATTTCCGTAACATGTTGACATTACGATACATTTCAGAGCAGATATGGTTATTGCGATGAATCGAAAATTGTGTTATATAGGCTTGATTGAAACCTCGTTTAGACTGGAGGTCATTCGTGGTCGAGAGGTCTAAGACGTTGCCAGATCAAATATATATATGTGTGTGTGTGTGCATTACGTAATACAACGGAATTAAGCAACATCGATCGATCACTTGGGAATACCAGGAGCTGCAAGCTTGGATGTGTGGATGGTGTATTGCATAACGGTTCCGATTTTGAAATTGGAGAGACGAGTTTCCATTCCAGATGGGTTCGTCATATCTATTAAACGCAAATACCTTCAGGTACGATATTAAACCTACTCTTCTCTCCATAACTATGGGTTAATTAGCAGAGCATGTATCAGTAAAAATCATTATCTTTCACAAATGTTTACTATCGAGTAATCATTACTCGCTTTAAATAACCTGCAAAAATATGACGTAAAAACAAAAAGAAAACAAAAAAAAATCAATCAATACATAAATTGTTACAGAATGAAGGCACACGTTTACATATTTAATCATTAATATTTTTTTCCAAACACTTGAGCCTGATGAAAGAGAACACAACTGATGATGTGATGCATTTCCAGGGAGAGTTTTACTCATGCGTTTGCCAGTAAACACTAGCTTGAAATTCTAACCCGCAGCTTATTATAAGTCCACAAACATGAGAAATAATTGTTTTTTCCTTTCGTTTACGTATAAACTACGCTAAAATCTCACCGTTCTTTTGTTATTGTAGGTCGACGTCAGTCGAATGAATCGAACGGCACTTTTGGCAGACAATGTAGCACTGATTTACATTTTCTTGCTGCGTTTTGTGGGTGAAGCAGTTGTTTTTGTCGCTTTTTATACCGAAAGAATTCAGTGGTTTTACAAAGACGAGACTATATCTTGGAATTTATCATATAATTTAACAAGAAAACCGACCCCCCCCCCCGCGGGATTGGCTTTCTAGTCTGCCGTTTTGGCTACCTTAGGGCAATGATGGCACAAAACATGAATATATACATTATTTATTTCCATTTTAAAAACGGATCATACATTTCCCTGATCGCTTTCATTCTTCCATCGAACAATCCGATATGTCGATAACTTTATGAATAAATATTTTTTTTCGATAGATTGTAAAAACACCACATCAAAACTGTCACATATAGTTGAGTGGCAATTATTTTCAACAACCCTGTATTTTTATTATTATTATTATTATTATTATTATTATTATTATTTCGGTGTTAATTTATATTATACTAGCAGTATAGCCCGGCGTTGCTCGGGTGTAATGAAAGCTTTAAAACTAATCCATGGTCCTGGAGCTCAGACTCTTTGGGCGTTGGCACGAAAGACTAAAAAGCAATAGTTGTTTCCGGTTAAAGCGAAACCGTAGACTGAAAGAAAAATGAATGGATGTAAGTCAAATTTTCATTTCCTGGTATCGATATATTAAAGACTAGCATTATAGCCCGGTGTTGCTCGGGTGTAATGAAAGCTTTAAAACTAATCCATAGTCCTGGAGCTCAGACGTTGGGACAAAAGACTAAAAAGCAATAGTTGTTTCCAGTTAAAGCGAAGCCGTAGACTGAAAGAAAATGAATGGATGTAAGTCAAATTTTGATTTCCTGCTATAAGTTTTTTCGTTGTAAACTGACTTTTGAAGGCTAAATAAGTCCTCTAAGTAAATGGTATCATGACTGAGCCTAAGAACTATATATATATATATATATATATATATATATATATATATATATATATATATTATCGATTTTCTGACTATTGTATGAACTGCAACCTTGAAACTTCTGAATATCGTTTCTTATGTCTTTGTCTACAGAGTGTATCAAATTTGATTAAAATCGGACCACTCCTTCTATAACCCGATTTTTTCGATTATCGACTTTCGATATTTATCAGGCGTAACTCGACAAAAAACCTAGCTAAGAACACTCGCAGACGCTTATAATACAACTCTGTAAATTTTCAAGAAAATCAGTTCAGCCGTTTCGGTGTCTATAGGTAACGGACACACACACACACACACACACACACACACACACACACACACACACACACACACACACACAAAGTTCCATTTATAAATAAGTTTAGATTACTTGGTTCAGTGAGAGGTAACTGTTGGTCGTTTATTTTTCAATGGATAAGCATTTTATTTGTTCGAGATGAGGTAAATATTGGTAATTTATATCTGAGTCTATATTTCTTTGGTAGGGGAACTTTTAGGATCAAGTTTCTCCACCTTTCAGAGGATACAGTGTGTATATTAAAGAAGAGAAGAGAAAAACTATATTTTTCTCGCCTACGCGTATCGTCCTCTGATGGACTTTATCAAGGCAAAAAGATGAAATTAATTTTATTTTAATTAACATATCTATAAACAAAACATTATTGGTAGCAAAAAAATAAGCGCTTCTGAATTGTTGGTAAGATTACCAGAAATTGTTAAACATTTAAAAAACTGCATTGTTCATATTTTTTTGGCTTTTAGATACGTTATTTGAAAGAAATTTCATTTCATCTCTTTGCTTGATAAAGTTCATGACAGAACAAAACGTTTAGGTCAGAAAAATATAGTTTTCCTCTAGTCTTCGTACTGTTTTTTTCTTCGCATTATAACTGAATATACTTTTGCAGTATGTTATTCTATACCTTGACGACAACAAAGTAGCATAGAGTTGTCTTCAACAATTATTTCCCATAAATCAAGGGTCGGTAACCTACGGCCCGCGAGCCGGATCCGGCCCGCGAATGCATTTTGACCGGCCTGCGAGCCTGATTACCAATAATTCTATTTTTAACATGAGAGACGAGGCTTTCGAATTCAACAAAAGGCCTGCTCTTATCTTCCTCTGATCCATCCAACCGAATTTGAATCCTATGACCGCAAAAACACGATCAAAACCCAATCACCTCCATTTCTGCGTAAAAAATTAAAAATAAACATAAAACAAAAACTGAGAGCCGATTTGAGCGACAGACCGGCGACAGACATTAGGCGGGGACACCTTCCAAGAGACAATGTTGTCTTAGTCGGCTTTCTATTTCGCTCCTCCAACAGCGACCCCCTATCGCTTACCCCTGCCACCTACCCTATGTAAGTTGCTGGAATATTTTTACAACTATTTGTACTCATATGTATGGGTATATGTGTTTCGTTTTTAGCTGATGTGTGTGTGGTTCGTTTGTGGTACAATTTTCAATAACAGTTTCAAACCTACACGTCATAATTTCATCCATTTCACGTCGGTAATTTTTTTCACTTTGAAGTATTTTGACGTTCTTTGAGGAAAAGTAATTTTTGCTGGGTGTCTTTTTAATTTTAGATATTCTTTTGTTTTTCTGATTTCTCAATGTTTATTTACATTATGGTTTTAAATATTTAGGTTGACAGGGCTCTGCATATGTCATTTTCCTTAATTTTTCATTAATGGCCTTCTTCCGGCCCGCGACCCATCATTATAACACGATCCGGCCTGCGGGATCGAATGAGTTGCCGACCCCTGCCCTCAATATTAAATCATTTCACAAATGAGTTAATAAAAGAGGAAATAATTGATATGACTTGCTGACAGGATTGCAATATTTCCTTAAAAGAGTTTTAAAATTATAGGGAAATTATAGGGAAAAATGTAGACGCTAAAAATTACAATGATCGTTGTTCTGGTAAGAACATTGGGTATGATAAAGAAAGTGTATCGATAATCATGTGAGTAAAATCCCTGGACACATCAGGATCTCAGAGTGACAAAAAATACTTCGTGGGGTACATATCACCCACAAAAATTCTCAACATCAAAACGAAACTTCCCAAATATATACCTCCCCCAGATAACCCTTCTACAGTGCTTTTTTGCTCATGAATAGACTTAGTAATAAAGCCCTTAAAATGAATTTATGGCAAGATCAGACCAAATTTAATATTAATAGTATATTTCCTTGAATATAGCGTGGGACTGTGGAAAATTACACAGAGAGCACCAAAGATACTGACAATTCTAATCACCTGAATATCCTTGGAATCTTTTAAAAATGTTCTCATTGTCACCCCCACCTGAAGTGGCTATCGTTAATCCCCATTTTCGCGTGAACTAAATAGTCACAACTATAGATAAAAAAGTCAGCAAAAAAGTATTTAAACGGTGCCCACTACCATTCTGACAGAGATGCGAAAATGCCAAACCCTGCCAACGGCCAACACACACATATTAAACCATAGATTAAAGCAGACAGATATATCATCAAATCTTAAAACGGCGCCCACTATCACTTTAACAAAGATGCCAAATCTTACTATCGCGCATACTCATATAAACCATAAACACACACACATGCATGCACTAACGCACACACACACTACAATTAATGACAGCAGTAGCAGTGAAAGGGGACCATTTGTTTAAAAGCACGGTCCACCAGCGGATGTGAATTCAAGCTCTCCTATCATTTTGAAGATGAGTTTTTGATCTCGAAATAATAATGAATAATAAATAGTTAATACCCAACGTCTTTTTACCTTCCTTTATTTTACTAAACGCATTGTGATGGTCTTCAGATACCTACCCCTACACCTTATATACACAATGCTTCAAGCAAATTACAAAACTCTCGTATTAATCACTTATTCTACTTAGATGATCTCAAACTTTTGCCATTACCAACAATGAGTTGGAAGGTTTTCTCAATACAGTAAAATGTTTGATCGATGACATAGTTAAATAAATCTATCTATCTATCTATCTATCTATCTATCTATCTATCTATCTATCTATCTATCTATCTATCTATCAATTCATTCAATTCTTATCTCAATATGTTCCTTCTATCTATCTATCTATCTATCTATCTATCTATCTATCTATCTATCTATCTATCTATCTTCATCAATTCATTATCTATCTCAATATGTTCCTTCTATCTATCTATCTATCTATCTATCTATCTATCTATCTATCTATATCAATATATTCTATCTATCTATCTATCTATCTATCTATCTTATCAATTCATTATCTATCTTCAATCAATTGTTCCTTCTATTATCTATCTCAATCTATTCTTATCTATCTATCTATCTATCTATCTATCTATCTATCTATCTATCTTCATCAATTCATTATCTATCTCAATATGTTCCTTCTATCTATCTATCTATCTATCTATCTATCTATCTATCTATCTAATATATTCTATCTATCTATCTATCTATCTATCTATCTATCTATCTCAATCTTTTCATATCTATCTATCTATCTATCTATCTATCTATCTATCTATCTATCTATCTATCTATCTATCTATCTTTTTTTTTTTCTTTCTTTCTGTCCTTTCTGTCCTTTAGCTCAAAACGCAAAGGAAATTTAATTTTGGGTGTGAACGGAAAAGGCACCCTGCAAAATTTAGGCACCCAAGAATTGTTTATTAATTTATTTATTCTTTATTTGCCAAATTTCCGTCGATTTTATAAACTGACAGGTTTATTTTCCCACTTTCTCTCTGAGTTTTTGCATTATGTAAACACACAGTATGGTGTGCATTACGTAGTTTAATTTTTTTAATAGACCTACGGGACAATTGTGAACCATAAAGGCGTTATTTGCAAGTAAACACGATTCCCTAAGTTACACAAGAATGTCAGTGACTGATATCAATTACATTACTCTATCGTTTTAGTACTGAGAGGCAACCATATGAATTCAACCGCTGAAAAAGTACACATTTGGTCGGTAATTTAATGGTCAATCGCGACCTGAGGTGTAGATTTATTGCGATCAAAATACTCTCCACCATTTCGCTGGCCTTTTACCAGACCAAATAGTTTTTCTAGTTTTTACTAGGGAACAACGACAAACACCCATTATATATATAGTGTATCGAGGCAGCAGATAGTTTTTTAAACATATACTGTTAAATATAAAAGACAATGAATGTCTATTATGTTTAATCATGAGTCGTTCTAAACATCGTATTTTGGCTTTAATTTCAGGTGAAAATAAAGACAAAAATTCTCCAACATTTGGATAATTTTTTATTAAGTTGGTTCTAAGCTTTCGGCTCACATGAGTGAGGTTACAAGGACGTTAACTTAATAAAAATTATCCAAATGCTTGAGTATTTTTGTCTTTATTTTCACCTGAAATTAAATCCAAAATACGATGTTTACAACGGCTCATGATTAAACATAACAGACATTCATTTTCTCTTATATTTAACAGTATATGTTTAAAAAACCTTTTATATATATATATATATATATATATATATATATATATATATATATATATATTCTATTTGTAAACGAGTTATTAAGCGACCTAGGTTTCTAACATGAGTGGTGTCGTCTGCCGATTTTTAATAACTGATTTTGCTGTTTACCGTTTTTTTAAAGAATGCTCACGTAACGGTGTTTTTTTTTAACGCTCACGTGTCAGGGAATTATTGAACGCGCAATTTTTAAAATTATCAGGAATTATAACGTTTGAATGAAAACGTTATAGATACCACTTATGGTAGAAACCTAGGTCGCGTAATATCTCGTTCACAAATAGAAAATATTCAAAAGTTCTACAATATAATTGTATTGAACACTTTTTATTACAAATATGCGCAAGTCTAATCTTATTATGACTAGAAACTAAGTAATTAATCAATCAATCAATCAATCAATATATAAATCAATATATAAATCAATATATAAATCTAAATTAAACCATATATATATATATATATATATGGTTTAATTTAGATTTTTCATGTGTTCGTATAATTTTCTTCTTTTCGGAACTCAAATTATATAAGAATTACTCAAAGGTTTTGTTCTTTCAAGCGTTTTCATGAATGAAACCCTATATAAAAGAGATTTTGTTGCCTAAAAAACCCTATTTCTGAATTACATGACTCCGGGGCCAACAAGGAAAACAATACTACAGCATTTAGGAAAAACTTTGTTTTACAACAAATAACAATAGCAAAAAACTCAATTCAACATTTATATAAATCTTTGATAATGGCTAAAAGTATCGCCGAATGTACAAAAGCTCTGTGCAATTCTTATATAATTTGAGCTCCGAAAAGAAAAAAATAATACGAACACATGAAAAGTTATATAAAAAATTTAATGATAATATATATATGTATGTATATGTGTGTGTGTGTATGTGTATGTGTATGTGTGTGTGTGTGTGTGTGTGTGTGTGTGTGTCATATTACTTTATAAGCCATATTTAGCTGATACACGTGTTTGCGTAAAGATCCATGTCTCTTTTTTTCTTTTTTTGTTAATTTATAGTTAAATTTATAAGTTAAAGTAAATTTATACCGTTTCAAAAAAAAGGGAATGTTTGCCTTCACTCCAACATGTGTGTTTAATATATATAATAGTTCATGGTAACGATAATATTAACCATTTTCTTTATAAGAAAACATTGGCGGTCATTGACCGAGCAGCTATTGTTTGTTAAAATCTATAAAATATTCCAGAAAGTAGGTTTGTCAATTCTCTTAAATGGTATCGCACTTTATGCGATATTTTAATATTGATGATATGGTGTGTTTTTTTGCGGGGGTTATTTCCTTTCTAACCTTTTTGTCTAACCTTTTGTCTGATGCTGATTGCAGACACGGAAAGGAAACTACAAGACCCCCTACAGAAGGTAGCGGTGAAGAGCGACCAAAAAGGACTACAAATAAACTTTAAGAAAACTGAATGCATGGTCATCAGCAAAAAGTGCAACCCAAAATAACTAATACAGGTGGGGGATACCAAAATCAAGCAAGTACAGAAATTTAAATACCTAGGAAGTGTTCTAACAGGAGATGGAAAGAGCGACACAGAGACCCAAAGGCAAATTGGCATGGCAAAGGACGCGTTCCAGAAGCTGAGTAAAGTAATAACACAGGAAAATTTCACTAGAAACAAAGAAGAGTGCTGGATTGCTATGTGATGTCAGTTCTTCAATACGGCAGTGAATGCTGGACAATATCATCAAAAATGAGGACAAAACTTGAAGCAGCGGAAATGTGGTTCTACAGAAGGATGCTGCGGATATCGTGGACTGAGCATGCAAGCAACGTTGAGGTGTTGGAAAGAATTGCAATAAAAAGGAAATTGATACTGAGCATCAGGAAGAGACAAATGAAGTTCCTGGGACACGCAATGAGGAAGGAGAGCCTGGAGAATCTGATACTGACTGGTCAGATAGAAGAAAAGAGAGACAGAGGAAGGCAGCGGATAACATATTTGCAGGGTCTGATCAGGTGGATGACGGAACGGGGGTTGCCAGGAGCAACAGGAGCAAACATACTAAGAGCCACAAGGGATAGGGAGACATGGAGAACCATGATCACCTACGTCCTGAAGGAACAGGGCACATAGAAGAAGAAGAAGAAGAAGAAGAAGAAGAAGAAGAAGAAGAAGAAGAAGTGTGGAATGTCATAATCTTGATTATGTCTATTATTTTTTCTTCGGGTTACACGTGATCGCCATTTTAGTTAAAGGTTCTGTTCTCAAGTGATGTGGATTCTGTCATTTAATGCAGTTCTTGCTCGTGGTTATGTAGTGTCAGTTCACGAGATTTGAAGAGGAATGGTTCTTCAGAAGACCTGCAGGCTTAATTCGTGCGAAGACATATTAAATGCAATAGGAAATAATGTCGGATTGTAATGAAATCCAATAATTCCATAGAAATTACATTGTTTGGAATACAGAATGAAAATCAGTTCATATGTACTTTTGAGCATATATGGGCTTTTGGGAAGATTTGTAAAAAAAAAAAAATGTTGAAAGTTGCTGTGTTATGTAATCCACTGTGACCGTACGGTACAAAATACCTCTGGTGGTGTAGGGTCGAACCTTATCAGACAGCATTTTCTTTTTGATATATCCCGGAAAGGAATATCAGTGTAAAGATTAGTGGAAGAATGATAATCGACACAGGAAAAAGATATAACGGATTTATTGTACTACTGAATAATTAACAATAAGATACAGATAAGCAATCAACGAGTAGGAGCGGAATAAACTATCAAGTAGAGAATGCCTTTGCTTAAGACAGTTGCGCTCTGGTACCGCTTGTCACCGTTATTTATAGTCTAGAGCATTCCATTCTCGGGGATGGCAGGATGTTCCACTATCACACTTTTTCAAGATTATCGAACGCACAAGGCGTTAAATATAATTTACACACGCAGAAATATATAAAGTGTCCACCGATGTCAACACCCGGCGTTGAAAGTCTGTTTCACGCAAACGTTATGTCTTGACGATTGCGTTTAAACATTGACTTCACTGTCCATACAACTGACCACTTTAGCCCACATCTTTGAAAATATATTTCATCATATATATATATATATATATATATATATATATATATATATATATATATACAAGTGAATATAGAACGAAGAAAAAAATAAAATTAACTACGTTCAAAACATTAATTTAAAACAGTGCTCAATATAAAATAGAGCTATGAATATTTATTATAAATTATAGTTTAGAACATGTAGAAATTATCACTAATTTGTATATGTTCTAAATTATAATTTATGTGTACATGTTCTAAACTATAATTTATAATATATATATATATATATATATATATATAGTCATCCGCAGACAGATCTGTTTCTCTGTATCACAGCTCATCAGTACGGTTAGACTCCGATTGCTTTTAACTCAGGATTGAAACCCGGCCGAATTGGGCTATGAGCGCTCGGTAGAAGAAGGCAGACCTTTTAGCGTGTATATTGTCATTATATACGCCCAATAGCCAGAGTGCTCTAATTCATTAGTGAATGAGTGATGTGTACATGCCAGAGTAGCTACTGTTTTTCAAAGTCTACATCCAGAGTGCTCAATCAGGGTGTGAGAGCGTAAATAGTCATCTGCAGACAGATCTGTTTCGCTGTATCACAGCTCATCAATATATATATATATATATATATATGTGTGTGTGTGTGTGTGTGTGTGTGCATTGTGGTGTAGTGAATAGTGGATATTCCAGTTGAATTCATTGTATTCATTTACGTGGAAATACTCTTGGCAAATGTATTAATCAGTCGCTCTCTTTCCAGCTGTGGGTTAAATTGCAGAACAGATTGGGTTTCCTTGGTTGCCAACCAGTCTACCGCATAAAATAATGCCAACCTACTACGGGAAAATGATTGCCGAAACTTGTATTATGTATGGCACTTAACTGACTGACTGATATATATACATATATATGTGTGTGTGTGTGTGTTGTGTGTCTGTGTTGTGTATGCGACTGACACTAAATCGGTCGAGTTTAGATCCCGGCCAGAAGCAAGTGAATGTGTTTAGCCACACTGATGAGCTGTGATACTGCGAAACAGGCGTGTATATGGATGTTTAATATATATATATGCATGTATATATGTGTTAACATATGTACATCTGTATATGTATATTTTTACTATACAAAAAATTGTAAAATTTTGCAATAACAAGAAAAGAACCATTCTATTTTCATTTATAATTATTCACTTGGCAATAAATACTAAAAATAGTATGAAATACATCATTTTTTTAAACACTGGTGTGGTCTAATAATTATGGCCGGTAGTATATATATATATATATATAAATTCTTTCTTTCTTTCTCTTATACACTTTCTTTCCGTTTTATTACCTTCCCCTCCGTCTTCGTACAGCTTGTTTACACATGGAAACCCAGTTGCTCGGATCCTGAAATCTGAACATACATTTTGCATTTTGCTACAGATAACGGCCATGTTTTGTTGTTTGGACAACTCTAGCGCGAATGCCGTATCAAATCGTTCATAACACCGGTGGCAACGCCAGAAAGTCACTTTATAGTAAACTTTATCTGTCTGTGATTTGATGAAGCTGTTATTATAGGGCGGCTTGAACAACAGGGATCTTATTTCTTTTATCGAATGTTATCTTTATTTCTTTTGCATTCAATTACAAAAAGGCAGCCGGATGTGATTGTCAACCAAGAAGAGACCGACGTATACTTTCAGTAAAGTGGAACATTGCAAGCGATAGTATTGGAAAATATCATCTCATTTTATGTACCCTGTACCTTCAAGACGCGGTCGATTATGGGTCTCCACAGTTTCCTGTCCTTTGTAATTTGTTATGGAGAAACACACCTATTTCTCAGATAATCGACTCTCCCTCCTATATTAATGGGAGTTAACAGGAAGTTAACGGGAGAAGTTCTTGGAAAGATCATAGGAGTTCTTTAGAGTTCTATTGGAGTTCAGTAGAACTACTAGGCAGTTGATATTAGTCAGCAGTTAGCCGAATACTAAGGAGTCAGCTTACAGTGGAAGATTACCAAGTTCCTAACATATTAGGTGCATCAAATCGATTAGCAACCGACATAGCCCGATTATAACCTTCAGTGCGAAAACTACTCCACAACAGTAAATAAGTAACTTTTGACATTTTACCAACTTTTTTTGTCCCGTGTAACCCAATCACGGATGTGAGTTGTGATGCAGTGAATATCGGCTCGGGACGAGAAATCGGGGAGCCGAGTTCGAATTCTAATTAAATTCTTTGCATTCACTTATGCGCAAATACCTTTGGGAAAGGTATTAATCCGTCTCTTCCCCCCAGTTATGGGTTAAATAACAGGACAGATGGGGGTTCTATAGGCTTGGCTGGCAAGCATTCTACTGCAGAAAGTAATGACAACCTATTGCGGGATAATCTTCTGCCCAATCAGTCATGTCTCTTTTGAGACATGATCGTTCAAAGCGTGTATTACGTATGGCTGACTGACTGGACACAACCACAAACACTCTTTAACTCTGCGTTCTTTTTCTTCTATGTGCCCTGTCCCTTCAGGACGTAGGCGATCATGGCTTTCTACGTTTCCCTATCCTATTCCCTATATGAGCACGCCTTCTCCTGTTACACCATGCAATCTTCGTTCCGTCATTCACCTGATTAGGTCCTACAAATATGTTATCAGTTGCTTTCCCCTGTCTCTTTTTTCCCTCTATCTGGCCTGTTTGTATCAGATTCTCCAGGCCCTCCTTCCTCATTGCGTGTCCCAGGAACTTCAGCTTTTGTTTCCATCATTTCTAAGACCTCATCATTGCTCATATGCTCGATCCATGAGATTCGCAGCATCCTTCTGTGCGTTAGTTATCATAAACTTGTAATGAAAAGCTGTGCCACATTGGATGTTACACTGAGTCAGGAGAGTATTGGAAGGGAGCAAATAAACAATTTGTCAACTACTACTTTACATTATTTACATTGTTCGGCTGTTGTCCTCATGTTTGTTACTATATTCACGACGTTTCGACCATTATACACTCCAACCTTCTTCAGATGACTTGGATTTTAAACTGAATCCAGTCCCCTGAAGAAGAACGAAGGCATAAGTATCGTGAATATGGTAACAAATATGAGGACAACAGTCCGAACAATGTAAATAATTGCAATACCTCATCTCAGAAATATAGACAAATAGTACTTTAAATTTTAGGCGGTAACAAAACACCCCTCATGATTAACGCTGAATTAAATATGTTACTGGCTTTTTTCCATTACTTTTTTTCCAGTATATCCCGAGAGTGTTAAATCCACCAGGCTTTCTTTACTAATTATACCCGCAGGAAATGTCAACAGTCATTTTATGATTGTAAGTATAACTTTCTTTGTAGTTTCTACTTTCTCTAGAAGTTGCTTTTTTTTCATGGAGTTTTTAGTATCTTTCCGTACATCAAGTTTCAATTTTTTCTCATCTGTGAAGCGATCGTTCAACAAACATTTGCTCTATTAAGAAATTATTACTTAGCAGCTCGACACTTTTTTTTTTGCATCTAAGCATATATTTTTTTATATCTTAATGTTTTGTATGGTTTCTGGAAAAACATCTTTCCCAGTACCTATAGATTTTTCTTTGTAATATTTTCGTTGTCTGTTAAGACGCTACACACTTTGATTTCTGAACCTAATTGAATAAAAATACAGGATGGAGAATATGCTATGCAACCAAGTAAATTTTAATTTACCACATCAAGAAAAATTATAATTTAAAAATAGTTCTTCTCATTTAATTCTATAGGCATTGCTCTTCAATTTGCCAGGTTCCTACTCAATGTGACCACCCCTTGGCGTTAACTAGCCTCCGAAGACGCTTGAAAAAAGAAGTGGCCGAGGCACGCCTAGTTTCCTGTTTGATTTCAGCCCGTGTACGAAGGAGAGCTGGCTTTTTTTTTTTTGTATTTTTCCGGAAGCATTTGACTCGAGGATGGGCCATATTGAGTCGTTCATAGGTTTTAAATATTTCAATTGTTTAGCGATGCCAGTGTTGCTCATTCCATATCGATGAAGATTGATTATTGTTTCATGCATGCTGTTTAAAATATAATTCCAGACTATCAAAATGTTATCAGAAACCTAGAAAATATAAGCAAAACATTAATACAACCCCAAAATTAAATAAAGCGAACAGTCGTATGCTGGTTAAAATTTGAAAATAAAGCCCGTTGCAAAACATATTTCCCACTTTGTCAGTCAGTTAAGTGCCATACGTGAAACACGCTTGGGCGAACATGTCTCGAAAGAGACATAACTGACTGGGCAGAAGATTATCCCGCAGTAGGTTGCCCTTGCTTTCTGCGGTAGACTGGTTGCCAGCCAAGGCTATAGTACCGAATCTGTCCTGTTATTTAACCCATAACTGGAAGGAAGAGACGGACTAATACCTTTCCCAAGGGTATTTGCGCGTAAGTGACTGCAATGAATTACATTGTGGAAAAGAAATAGAATAAAAATTAATCCAAAAATTATAATGTAAAAACAATTGTTTTTTATACTTTCACTCAAAGCAAGATGGGGTCGGCACTCGTGCGCAAGGAATCACAGCATTAGTAAAGACTGGATACAGAGGGTTTTGAGGAAATGATAAATGATGAGAGGGATTCAAGAAGAAAGAAGATGACAATTGACATCGCATTTGAATTTTTGGACATTGAAGCTATCAGTGAAGCAAGTATTGTTATTATTGACATTGTTCGAACTAATGTCCTCATTTTTGTTGCCATATTCAAAACATTTCTGCTGTTGTTCTTCTTTAGGTGATTGGGTTCAGTTGAAAATCTCAGTCATCTGAAGAAGGTCGGAGCGTATAACGGCCAAAACGTCGTGAATATAGCAACTAAGATAAAAACAACAGTTCGAACAATGTAAATAATGTAAATAATTTAAAGTACTACTTGACAAATTGTTTCTTTTGCTCCCTCTCAGTTCTCTCCTGACTCAGTACGGCAGTGTAGCAGCCGGTGTAAATGAAATGAAACGTCAATTTTCATCTTCTATCTTCTTGAATCTCATTCATCTTTTATCCTTTACTTCAATATAACCTCTATGTAATCTTTTCTCTCCCTGCACACACTAGCAGCGGTCTGCCTTGCTTGGGATGAAATGGTAAAAAAAAAATGACTTTAGTCCCAGTAGGCCAGAACTCTAATGCTAGGACTCGGCCCCCTACATTCATTATCTCCCTCCTCTTCTCGTTCTTTTAGAAAGAAGTAAATTGCGTTTGCTCCAGAACTGTTACTTTGCGGAAAAGCTCCCGAGAGGATGTTTCCATGATTACTACAGTTTTAAAATTTTTAGGTCTTGGCTGATATCTATATTAGATATGTTAATAATATGCACTTTTTGCTTCCGCCTTATCTCTCCCTTACATAGTGACCTTCTACTATGCGTGGCTTTTGAGCCTCGAATTAAGCCAACTGAAGTATGAAAAAATTTACCTGAGGTTAAGGGTTTTTTGCAAACCTCATAATATATCGTGACTGATGCCAAATTTGAAAATCGGACACAACGGACCAGTTCTTCCTGTTGCATTTGAGGATATTTAACTCATTCATTCTTTTATACGTTAACTATAGTAACATGAGAGAGAAGACCTTTGTATCAATAAGTACACACATTCGAACACCCACACATACGAACTCACACGTACACACATCCACACACACACATCCACACACACACACACACACACAAATATATATATATATATGTAATGAATTATTTTGGACATTATTTTTACCGATACTCGTATTTAAGTAGATATTCTGTTTTTAATTAAACAGTATTTTATATTTATATCTACCGGCCTGATTATTTCACGATAAATTTTTATGACGAAAATGTGTGTTATCCAGCAGGATTCGAACCTGCGACCCCTATTTACATAGGGGAAGCTACCATCTGATCTTGTACTGTCTTAACTACTCGATCAGACGAGGTTTTTATCATGCTTATATAATTTAATTTATTTGTTTAATCATTATTTTTAATATATATATATATATATATATATATATATATATATGATTAAACAAATAAATTAAATTCTACAAGTTTAGCTAAAGAGAAACGAAAGGATATGAAGGATATATATGCACTAAAAATTCTGTCTGCTTCCACCAAACGCACATAGCTCAGAGGTAGAATCGCCAATTCGGTCGGGTTTCAATCTTGGGTTAAAAAGCAATCGGAGTCTAACCGTACTGATGAGTTGTGATACAGCGAAACAGATCTGTCTGCGGATGACAATATATATATATATATATATATATATATATATATATATATATATATATAATTTGATATTTGTGTCTTTAGGCAGCAAATTGTCTTTTAAACATGTCAGATTAAATAAATTGCAAACATTACGTTTGATTAATTATTTGATTAACCGAGCACAAATCAACTCCTCCATAAAAAAGATATTTTACTCTGAACTAAAAATATTAAGCAGACTCTCACGAATAATGACTTCCCAAACCACATTGTAGATGAAGAGTGTTTGAAAGAATGGGAATATATATATATATATATATATAGAGAGAGAGAGAGAGAGTAAAAGAACAAAATCGGAAACGTATCTCAATCTAAAATGTTTCATTTATTAAAGCTTCTTTAAAGACTGAGAGAAAATGAAAAGTTAAAAAAGAGACAGTATGGTCCTGGTATGACAATAAACTGCATCCGGCAGCAAGGCCTCTGATTGTGAGATTGTGAGGGGCATGGAACCACCTCTTAACTGCTGTTGTTCTCAAGGTCCACCTTGACCCAGAGTGATAACACCTGTTAGGGTCCCAGCCATGAGCAAAAAGTTTATCCTTAAACTGGGCTCAAACACTATAAAAATACCAAAATAAAATTTTATAGTAAAAATTCCAGGAATACATTTTTAAAGGTAAAAAAATATTACGAACAATACATTTTTGAAAGAAAAAATATTACCAATAATATATTTTGAAGGAAAATATATTACCAGCAATACATTTTTGAAGAAAAACAATATTACTAACAATAAATTTTTGAAAGACAAACCCACCCATTACAAGTAATACATTTTTGAAGAAAAAAACATATTATCAACAAAACATTTTTGAAGAAAAAATAATATTATTAGCAATACATTTTTGAAGAAAAAATATTACCAACAGTCCTTTTTTGAAGGAAAAAATATTACCAGTAATACATTTTTGAAGAAAAAAAATATTACCAGTAATACATTTTTGAAGAAAAAAATATTACCAGTAATACATTTTTGAAGGAAAAAAAATATTACCAGCAATACATTTTTGAAGGAAAAAATATTACCTGTAATACATTTTTGTAGGAAAAAATATTACCAGCAATACATTTTTGAAGGAAAAAATATTACCAGTAATACATTTTTGAAGAAAAAATATTACCTGTAATACATTTTTGAAGGGAAAATATTACCAGTAATACATTTTTTGAAGGAAAAAATATGACCAGTGATACATTTTTGAAGGAAAAAAATATTACCAGTAATACATTTTTGAAGGAAAAAATGTTACCAGTAATACATTTTTGAAGGAAAATAATATTACCAGTAATATATTTTTGAAGGAAAAAAATGTTACCAGTAATACATTTTTGAAGGAAAAAATATTACCAGTAATACATTTTTGAAGGAAAAAATATTACCAGTAATACATTTCTGAAGGAAAAAATATTACCAGTAATACATCTAAATCTCAACAATAACCACTTTACAAAAATACATTGAAGTAACCTGATCTACAAACTTATTTCTTGTAAAGAATATATATCTATTCATACAAGTCTATTGTAAAAAATCTTGTCGGCATTAAATAACCCATTGAGGTTGATATGCCATAAACCAAAACAATACTAAAGAGACATGATACTGGTATGTTATGATTTGGGATTAATTCTTATCAGTCAGATATGTGTAACAATAAATATTTATTTTTAAATGTATATGCGTGGAATATATATATATATGTATACACACAGACACGACCATATATATATATATATATATATATATATAGGATGGTCCAAATTTAGGTGAGCACTTGGGGGAATACGTTTGTGTGTCGGCTATATTATTACAATGGTGTTTATTATAACTGTGGTGTTTGTATTATTGCATACAATAAAATTTCATTGGTAGGGAATATCGCAGGAGGATAACCGATAAACGAACGGTAACCGAGAAAGAAAGAGCGTTAATTCTTATTAATCAGATAAGTGTCACATGTATTAAAGCAAACCTTTTTTTTTATTTTTATATGTATTCACGGGGAGTATTTTGTATGTTCAAAGGTATAGTAGTGTACGTGTATATTTTTGGCTGAATGGTGTCATGAAATCAAGATGAAAACCCGGACAGAAAAAAAGACCAAGAAAGATATGGGCTTAGACCTAAAGTAATTAAACTAGTCTTTGACTTCGAGGAAAAACCCTATGTATGAATTTGCTCGAGCTACAAGATTAGCAACTGGGTCCCACCATTTTACTGTGAAACCAATAAAATGCAAACTCCATTGCATCTAATATCCAAAAAAATCTATCCCATCTAAAAAAACACACACATAGTAACAACTACCTCGAAAACTATTATAGACATTGTCAGATCTAAAAAAAAAAAACCGAAATCATAATAATGAATATGCAGGTATATGCAAAATAAATTGCCAAAATTGTTCCTCCATGTACATCGGGGAAACAAGTAGAAATCTAAAAGAACGTATTTATGAACATCACTAATAATAATCTAACGAATGCACTGGTGATTCACAGAAATAAATTCGACCAAAATTTCGATTTAAAAAATGCCACGCTAATAAGGAGAGTAAGCAATTTGTTCAGAAAAAAATTTCTCGAAAGTGCCGCCATCCAGCACCACCAAAATATCAATTTGCGCCCCTTTTTTTTCCAATCTCACCTTTGCTTATGGAAATGATACTGAAACAGACTAACATACATAATAAAAAGTCCAAGGAAAACGGTTGAATTCCATTCATTTTAACATCTCGTGACATTGCACTACACATCAAGGAGTGCTAAAACTAAAATATTCTGTTAATCTTTTTGAATGATTTGTGTTTTTATAGTTGCCAACACTGTTTGTTTATAGATACGTAATTTGGAATAAATCTCATTTCGTCTTGATAAAGTCTATCACAGGACAAAACGAGTAGGCGAGGGAAATACAGTTTTCCTCTTCTCTTCCATTCCTATCCTTAATCTCAGATCATAACTGAATATATATATATATATATATATATATATATATATATATATATATGTGTGTGTGTGTGTGTGTGTGTGTGTGCGTATTGAATGTTTTGTCGTTTTCGCATATATATATATATGATAGAATAAATTAAAATATCAAAATAGGAAACGTATCTCAATGTAATATGTTTCATTTTTATTAAAGCTTCTTCAGAGTCCGAGAGAAAAATGAAAAATGAATAAAGAGACAGTACACTGGTATGTTGTGTTTTGGGTGGGGGTTAATTCTTATTGGAGAGTTGCATAGCAACTTAGTTTGTCACAAGAACTAAAAATATAAACCAAAATTGTCAGCGATGGTTATACTTGTGTAACGAGTGGACAGTCATCATGAGTATATATATATATATATATATATATATATATATATATATATATATATATATATATTTGAACACTTATAATATTTTTCATGCGTTAACCTTTGAGTGCAGTTTTTCAGTTATTAATGGTGTACCTTTTAAGGTGTCATAATTTCCAGCTCCAACCTTCGTAAACATCTCAAAACATCCATCATTTTCACAACAAAAATATGCAAACTGTCGTTATCTAATTATCTCCCTGTAGTAGTGAAATTGCAATTTAGAATATTACAGGCAATGTATATTCAAATACATTTAGAATACCATATGTGCTATATCCTGTCAAGGCTGAAAATCAATGTATTAGCTTTATGCAGTTATCAATGCCTAGGTAGTATCTCTTACTTAAGACGAATAATGCAGATTTTGTAGAAATAACTTAGTTGTTGCCTTGTTTGATGTAAATTAGATATGATGAGTGGAATAATATATAAGAACAGTTGTGCAGTATTAATATAACTAATTATAAGAGACCTTGGGCAGAAACTCTCAGTAGAGTTACTCTGTCGGCAGTGTGTAGTCTTACTTTTGTCCGACTGCCACATTCGCAATAACGTCACGTGTCATTATTATTATTTTATTTGATCTCCGTTGTACACTCATTTAATTCCGTGTCAAAAGCAGAGACCTAAGGTCAGAAATGGCATCATGAAATTTACCAAAAATAAAAGATAAAAGCAGACCAACTTAAAAATATACGCATTTTATAGAAACGCAGCCTTTTCTACAGTTGTGTCGTAATGGATATCGCTTCGAAATGAGAAACCGGAGAGCAAAGTTCGAATTCCAGTTGAATTCGTTACGCGCAAATACGCTTGGGAAAAGTGATAAAACCATCTTCAGCTTCAGCTATGGGCCAAATAGCATGGTCGATTGAGTTCTCTAGCCTTGTTTTTCAACCAGTTTACCGCAAAAGCAAATAGCAATCTACTACGGGAAAATCTTTTGGTTTCCTGCAACTTCAGGGTTTCGTCATAGGCAAAAATCGCATTGATAAGGGAGGTAATTTCACTGCGGAAATACGAAGACGTCGCTAATGGGGATCTCTAACGAGGGCATTGCAGAGTATTTTGAAAAGTGAAAAGGAAGCTGAGAAAGCTGTGAGTGATCCCAGCAGGAGTAAATGTAAGGAAGCTAAGAAGCCATTGCCCTGAGCCGGCAAATCTTCCGTTAATATTAATTGGAGGGGTCATATCCAGACACACCTTTTAATACCACACAGCACGCACAGATATATATATATATATATATATATATATATATATATATATATATATATATATATAAAATGTATGTATGCGTGTGTGCGTGAGTGTGCATATATATATATATATATATATATATATATATATATATAGTGAGAAAGAAGCGAGGAAAGGAAGTATGGAATAATAAGACGCCGGGTGTATTCTCTGGGTGATTCGTTCTTCCTGCGTTTTAATTTCTTGTATGTTTGAACTTCAGTGCGACTCGTAAGACAAGATGTCCAAGAAATATTCTCATCATGCAGAATGAGTAAATTGAGAGGAATAATCTGGAAAAATAAAATACGTATATGGCTTATGTCAAATACCGACTATTTCCTTTTTTGTTAAAGTCTTGTGTTTGGACTTTACAGAATTCAACACCCACTCAAAATTGTTTCTTTTTTATTTTTTAATAAGAGAGAAGTATTAATATATATATATATATATATATATATATATATATATATATATAGTAAAACACTTTTCTCTCGAAGAAATCTTCACACTCGTTGCCTCTTGTTACACTCACTAGAGACCAAGTGACAACAAAAGTCCAGAAAACTCAATCATTCCTATATTCTTGACAGTTTTAGTTTGAATAGGTTTTGTTATTCGGACTTTTTACCTGTTACGTGAAAAAAAAAAAAAAAGAAAAGTAAAAAAACCCCAAACGACTATCCATAATTTCCTACTTAGATTGAAAGGTGACCTGAACCTTATATGTTGATTATCACTTGAATTGGCGTCTATGAATATTTTCATGGGAATTGTTCAGATAAGCGCAGTACTAGATTGGCGGCAAGGTCTCATCAATTCACTCTTAAATTAGGTAGATGTATCCGTAAGTTTTATGCCGACAGTTTCTTCTACCACACTTTCCGTTTGTGGAATACTCTTCTGACTCCAGACATAATAGCGTGCTAACGCTCGTGTGGATTATTACTTAAATTGGCGTCGTCTAGAACAAAATAAATATTTTCTTTGTAATTGTTCGGATACGTGCAGTACTAGATTGGCGTAAAGATCTCATCAATTCACTGATGAATTGGGTAGATGTAACCATAAGTTCTATGTCGACAGTTTCTTCTTGTTTGTGAAATTCTTTTCCGACTCCAGACATAGAGTGCACTCGCTCGGGTTTTTGTAAAAATTACCATCACAGCGTAATACCGATTTGGTCGTGGTTACATTAAGGTTGTCTTTGTAATTTACCTCTTGCAAAAGATCAAAAGTATTTTGGTGAGATCAAACTACGGTTCCTTCCTTGATGAAATTTGAACTGAGGTCAACACCAAGCGGCGACAAACTCTTTCATGATTGAACGCTATCTTCAAACTTGAAGGATGAAATAAACTGTCCACGCTTGATGTTGACTTCATTGTTCACTTTTATATTTATTCATTTTAAGCACTTTTGTTCAAAAATATATCTTAAAACTACCTAGCAAATACGCATCGTTCATTCAGCAATGAATTAGAACACTCTCAGCTATTGGGCGTGTATAATGATAATATACGCGCTAAAAAGTCTGCCTACTTCTACAGAGCACCCCCATAGCTCAGAGGTAGAATCACCGACTGACGCCAATTCGGTCGGGTTCAAGCCTGAGTTAAAAAGCAATCGGAATCTAACCGTACTGATGAGCTGTGATACAGCGAAACAGATCTGTCTGCGGATATATATATATATATATATATATATATATATATATATGTATATATAATTATTCACTAGTTATTGGTCAGAATAAAATTAGACCAGTATATAGTTCTATTAAAAAGTGTTCAATGCATATGAAATGTAGAGCTTTTATATATTTCCGGTCGGAAGTCAGTCGATTACACAACTTTGCTTTCAACCTTCCGGTATCTTTAGCCGTTTTATATTAAGTGATTCCCAAACGTTTATTCAAACGCACAACAGGAACTTTCAAAATGGAAAATCAGTTGATATAAAACGCCCGAAGATACCGAAAGGTTGAAACCAAGGTTGCGTAATTGACTGTCTTCTGAAAGAAACACACACACACACACACACACACACACACACACATATATATATATATATATATATATATATATATATATATATATACAATTTAATAATAAAAACATGGCATCTATCTCAAATATGTTTAGCCGTTAATAATAATGTTTAAACAAATAAAATAAAAATATGTCGAATTTAATCAATTTATAAATAGATTTTCTTTGTTTACGTTGTATATTTTGAGAATCGTGAAAGATATGTGTTCAAAAGCAATATTCGACTAATGACCAAATGAAATTCTCGATACGTCCCTGTCAATCGATACATAGACATATTGATTTAATTAACACGTGAGTTTTCGGTCTAACAGGTAACGAAAGATACATTGTATTTGTACCTGAATCACATTCAGTTAACCACGCCGTCTCAGCTTATTGTAAGTAGACAGGTAATTAGTATTCAAAATTAAGAATGCGCCAGAGGTCATCTAGCTGGAAAATGTAATCGGGAAACCATGAGATATGAGCAGTTTTATCGGTTAAACGTCGTCCCGAAGCATGAGTTTATCAGAAAGATAATGCTATCAACACTAACGAGTCCAGCATGTCTAGCAACTCAGTTTGGGTGATTCCATTTAACGAATGCAATGCACGGAGATAGCCTACAAGGCAACCTACAAAAGACCGACTGCAACCACAGACTATTTCAAAAGCTAAACTAGACGCTGAAAGTACAGGTATTTAAGGCTGTCTATGAGACTGAGTATATTTTTTCAACTAATTGTTCACACTAGACAAGGCCCAAGAAAAACTTCAGTTAGATGTTTACTGAATGAAGCCGTTGTATGAACGCAAGAGGAGGGTCCGATTCTCACTGTGTACCCCATAATTTCTGCCTTGTGCCACATCTAAGCCAAGCTTAGAATATATATTATGGACACCTCGACGTAGTGTAATAATTAGCAAGCTTGTCTTGCTGGAACCTATTAAAACTGCATCGTCAGTTCGATCCTCACTGAGTACCCCATACTTTCGGCCTTATGGCAGATGTAAGTGGTGATCAACACAAGAGGAGGATTTAAGAAATGTAGTTTATGAGGATATTGTAGTGATCGGGAAGCGTCCTTTTAAAAAGTCTACTGTAGATATACTCAAGATTTTACGATTCAAATTTACAGGAATAACGGTCCCAACCCAGGTATCTGCTTCTTTTGAGATGCCATATCCGGTGAACAGCAGATGCGCGAATATTCAGTCATTTAGAGTAAAAAAGTTAATGAGACATTATTGAGGTTGAATAACAAAAATGTTTAATGTTCAAGTACTGAAAATATTTTAAAAAAATGCCGGACAATAATGACCGAGTTTAAAACGTCCTGTGAACGAGACGGAACTATTCGGAAGCCGTCAATAGTTGCGAATTCAGAATTCATCGCGTCCGAGGGTTTGAACGTACAGGCATTTGCCAAACTTTTGATCATGACAGATTATATGGTCTCGCCCAGATATTGTCAGAAATGTCCGTTCTGAATAGTTGCAGTATAAAACATATTTGGGCTCTGTAAGTGTTGAATAAACACTAATGTGGCTAAGCAGACGTTATATATATATATATATATATATATATATATATATATATTGTCATTCGCAGACAGATCTGTTTCGCTGTATCACAGCTCAGCAGTACGGTTAGACTCCGATTGCTTTTTTACCCAGGATTGAAACCCGACCGAAATGGCGTCAGTCGGCGATATATATATATATATATATATATATATATATATATATATATATATATATATATTAAATTAGAAAAAAATTTCAAAATTCAAAGGTGTCTGATGTACATTTCGACATAGGATCTCTAATAGAGACTCTACGTCACGTCAGCGACATTGTTTTTCCAAATGGCGAAGGCCCTGAGTTAGTGTGGAGGGGTTTTTGGTTAACAACGGTCACAAAGTGGAAAAGGACAGAGCTGGTAGTCGCGGGGTTACAGGGTGTTGAAATGGTATATTTAGGAAGGGGAGGAATAGGAGTTCATATTTTATAAAGATAGACAATTAAATGAGTTAAATTACTTTTTAAAGTTAAGATTTTGGGCTTGTTTGAAGAGGTGTATTTAGGCGAGAAGGAATGGGTTTCAATATAAGATTTTAAAAATTCTTACTTAAGTTTATTTGATTAAACCTTTTAGGTATAAGCGAGTTAAATGCCAATTACAGGAAGTTCTCAGTTTAAAAATTATTAAAGAAAAAATATGAGAGAAAAAAATATTAGAGAAAATATATATATATATATACATATATGTGTTAACCAAGGAAAAAGGGGTTTAGTAAAAGAATCCATATTTTCTAAAGGCAATTAAAGGAGCTTGGGATAGGAAGGTAGGGTAGGTACTTTTAAAGGTTAACGTTAGGGTAAAATTAAGATTAAAACTTAAATTGAATCCTTTTAATTTATATTCTAACATCTAGTCAACGGGGATTTAAATTCTAAATTTAAGTATTCGAAAAATTTGCCTTGTGGCGGCACTTACTGATAAATTCCCTCCTAAGATTCAGTAGCCGGTGTTGGTGGAGGTATTTTAATATTGAAAATTTTCCCAGTAAACATAGACAGCACCTATCACGAAAATTCCTCGGAATACGGGCTGAACCTATCAGTTTCCAGCTAATTTCAGGATCCAGCCCTTCTTCTTTCAATTTCCAGAATGCCCGCGAAAGAGCTGTCTGGTACCTCTGACCGGGGTTCGAAAAGGAGTACCTGTGGTTATACAGTCTTTGTTTGAAAGGACCGGTGGACATACCGATATAGGTCCGGAAGTCATTTTTTTTTTTGTTAGATGGAGAAATGCGGGCTTCATAAATCACCTGGGTGGATTTGCATTTTCCCTCCACCGAGCAGGCGTCCACAGAATTAGAGTTGCATTCGTTTAGAATTCCGGACCTAGATTCAGCATTGCGCAAGTTCACCAGAATTCTCCTATTATGGGAACTAATAAGGCTGTTCATGTTCGGGGTGCAAGAATAACTAATTTAAGGGTGTACCTATTAAAAATCTTCCGTAGAGGGTTACTGTTATTAAAATTTCTGTCTATTGTAATTTACTAAGCGCAGCTTAGATGTGGCACAAGGCCGAAAGTATGGGGCACCCAGTGAGGATCGAACTCACTACTTAATTGCAATAGTTCTAGCGAGACAAGCTTGCTAACCATTACACCACCTCGAGGTGCCCAAATTTCTGTCTATTAACTTGAGAAAATATTTACCAATATTGATGTTAGTTAGTTTACAATAAAGGGGTTAAACCAAATTATCTTTCTTTTTCTACAGTTTCCTTTATTTTCATTTTTGGATGATTCTGAGTCTATTGTATGTTTATTATATGTTAACTTGTTCTTATATCCGCTTTTTTGAAGGGCCTTATTGTAAATATTTTTACTTGCGTTGAAAGTTTTAATGTTGGATGATAATTGGTTGATTCTATTATTCACTATATTGGGTATCTGTTTTATAATATTTTGGGGGTTGTTGGATGAAATATTAATATAAGTGGGGGAACTATTTTCTTTGAGAAATGGTTGGTAGGATCCATCATTTAAGTTAAGGGTGATGTCTAGATAGTTTACAATTTTAAGATATATATATATATATATATATATATATATATATATATATATATATATATAACATAGTGATGATCCATGTATACTGTCTTAATAATATGCATAGGAAAAACTATTGAAGATAGGTTTACGTTTAAAAAAAATCTGTCGCTTTCTGCGTCACGTGATGTAAACAATCTCTCGGACGAACGCTCCTCGCGAAAATTAAAATTTTAAAATCATTTGTTTCTGATGAAAGGCTGAGGACGGTCTGAAATATCAAATATAATAACAGAAATAAATAAATACTGTCAAAAAAATACATTTTTAAACTTACCACTTTTTAGTAGTTTTTCCTATATATATATACATACACACACAATATAGAGCCATTGACACACACACACACACACACACACATATATATATATATATATATATATATATATACCGTATTGGGACAGAAAATAATTATCTAAACATATATTGTTAAATATAACAAATATCTATTATTTTTAATATATTTAACAACATATTTATATATGCAAGTTTCATTAAAAATCGCAGAAAAGGTGTTATATACAGTGTGTCTATAAAGTTCGTGTGCGTTTTAAAAATATTATAACTTTATTTGTATTTGAGATAGAAATATTTTGTAAAAAAGGATTAGGAAGAAGTAAATCTATAAGGTTTTATTGAAATTTAAGCTTATTTAAGTTTTTACATGTCCTCCAACATAAGCAATACAAAGGGTAATACAGTTTTGCACTTCACAGAAAGCATCAGTAATGCCTGAAATCACATTAGTTATTTTAGCTTTCAAATCTTCTAATGAACTAGGTTTGGTTGCATACACATTTGTTTTCATATGTCCCCACAAAAAAAAAAAAAAATAAAAAAAAATAATAATAATCTAATGGAGTCAAATCTGGTGGACGTGGTGGCCAATAAAATGGTCCACTCCTTCCATCTGTTAGGAAATTTTTAATTTAGAAACTGTTTAATACGCAGAGAAAAGTGACAAGGAGCTCCATCTTGTTGAAACACTCCAGTATTATCTTTCAAGTTTAATTGTTCACGCTGCGGAATAAACTAATTTTGCAGAGCAAAAGTTTTTTGAGTGTACTTTAACTAAGTTAAAACTTCGTAAGTCACTTTTTTTTCTCAATTGGAGTAGATAGACTAAACTATTGCCCGGTTCACACACCACCCACGTCTTTTGAACAGGTGAAGAGGCCCATCCCTTGTTTCCTGTTTAGTATGTGGTTCCTGGCTTTCTTTTTTTTCCAATCTTTCACTTTTCATTTTTCTTTTTTCTCTCTTTTTTTTTTCTCAATTGAAGTAGATAGACTGAACTATCGCCCGGTTCACACAGCACCCATATCTATTGAACAGGTGAAAAGGCTATCTATCTATCTATCTATCTATCTATCTATCTATCTATCTATCTATCTATCTATCTAAACTATTTTTATTTATTGACTTTAAAATTATCTTATGAAATATTCATAACAAAATATATTTCTTACCACAGCCACGAAACAAATCCTAGAGAGATTGAATAACGTGTGCATCAACAAAAATACCTAATATTTATTATTTTACATTATTTTTATCGGTCACTGTTTTTTTTGTATTTTTTATTAAAAATCTCAAACCTTGTCTAATTCAGTTCATTTTTGCAACCAGTGTGCTATCGTCATGAGACAAGTTGTCGTCAACTCATTAAAAATAATTCAGTTTTTATATACTGTTTTTATACACTGTTTTTGTACAGTGCTTTTTTTAATATGTAAATTTTAGATAGGCATTTTTATTGGTTTATTCTATTTTATTTATTTTTGTATCTTTTTTTTCTTTTTGCTGTCAAATATATTACCCCCGCCAACTAGAATCTTCCCACACGCGCTGTGCATTATGGGTAGCGAGGCGTTGCGTCCGGGTCTGGGGGTCACTTAGTCCAAACTGAATAGCTTTCTTAATGGAGTTTAATGTATTTCTTTTTCTTTTCTCATATTTTTTTCCTCTTTTTTTATTTCAATGTCTGGGTTTCTTCTTTCGCAGCAAGAACCATTTTGGTTAGGGTGGTCGTGGCGAGGAATTATGTTCGCCTCTCGGAAAACTTTTTTTTATCTTCCACCCCAATTCAGTGCTGACCGAAATGACCCGAAAGACACACAAAAAAACAAAAAAAACAAAACAAAAAAAAACACTTATTTTTAAATTAACATTCCCTCTTGATAAAAATAGGCTCTGGTGTCCACACACATATGTACGGATATTCCATATATATATATATATATATATATATATATATATAAAATATGTTCTGTTTTTATTTTCTAAACACCGTCAGCACATGTTGGTCGTGTTCATAGTAGATGTTGAGTGTTAGTTTTATCTTTACTGCCAGCTTTCAGAGAGAATTCTCTTGGTTAAACTGAGAGGAAGGCCCTTCAACATATCTATAATAGTAGTTTATACACCAACAACTTAAAGCACTGAGGAAGAAATAGAATCATTCTACTCCATTCTGGACAATGCCAAGGATCAGTGCAAAAACCAAGAAATTAAGATCATAATAGGTGACTTGAATGACAAGGTAGGTAAAGAGAGGGAAGGAGACACGACCGGCAACTTCGCGTTAAGAGTTCGCAACGAACGAACAGAAAAACGTGTCCAATGGTGCACAGCAAATGACCAGATAATAACTAACACATGGTTTCAAAAACACCCACGGCGTCTATGGACATGGAAAAGCCCAGGAGGTGACAGGAAAAACCAAATAGACTACATAACCATAAACAGGAGATTCAGAAACGCAGTGGTTCAATGCAAAACCTATCCAGGTGCCGACTACAGAAGCGACCATGTCCTAGTCATCTGCAAGCTAAGGATAGAACTCCGGAGAATGAAGAAGCCTATCACAGCACCAAGACTGAAATACAACACGCTCGTGAATGACCTCAATCTGCAGAAAGAATACACTAACAGCGTGAGAAACAAATATGAAGAACAAATTGAAAAAGAACACTCGAAAAGGGACTCACTAAAGGAAGTAATAGTGACGTCAGCAAACAGTACTGCCCCAAGGGAAATCAGACGCAGAAGAAAAAACGAAGAAGGGATTCTCGACATGATGCAAAGGAGACAAAAAATAACACCAAGACATGGAAGGGAATACAGGAAACTACAAAAGGAAATAAGGAACAAATGCAGACAGGCTAAAGAGGAATGGATCAACGACAAATGCGCAGAGGTAGAGAGACTGAGGTAGAGAGACTGAGGTAGAGAGACTGAGCATGACCAGTAAAGCAGACATACACTGAGAGATAAGAGAACTGACAGGACTAAAACGTGCACCTCAACAGGATGCATAAAATCCAAGGATGGAATGATAATATTGGAGAAAGAGGAAATACTCCACTGATGGGAAGAATATATAAAAGATCTTTTCCACGACAGGAGAGAGCAACCGAGAATACACAAAGATGAGGATTGACCTGGAAATATCAAAGTCCGAAGTGGAAGCTGCAATGACCAAACTGAACAGAAACAAAGCAGTTGGTCTAGACGGCATTGTAATAGAGCTACTGATAGCCCTGGAATAATTCGGCACAGAGAAAATTACAGAAATAATAAATGAAATTTATAATAGTGGAATAATACCAGATGACCTATGCAAGTCGATTTTCATAGGCCAGATAGAAGGAAAGAAAGACAGAGCAATAACATATTTGAAGGGCCTGAGCAGGTGGATGATAGAACGCGGGTTTTAATTCTGTAACAGAAGAAAACGTTCTAAGAGCCACTAGGGATAGGGAGACGTGGAAAGTCATGATCGCCTACGTCCTGAAAGGACAAGGCACATAGAAGAGGTTTCCATTATTTTTAACATTTTTTTTTACATAAGCATGTGGCTATTATATTTCTGTTGCTTACGATTAGGTTGCAGGTGCAGTTTGAAATGTCTTCGTGTGTATTTAAATGAGACCTAATTGAACTATGGTCACAGAGATGTAACTAGAGTTTTCTTATTAAGATGTAGTAGTAAATTCAGTATAATTATTCATGAATTTTGTTTGATCAAGAACAAAGCAAAAACAAAAAAGACAATACTCAATGCTAACAACTATAAACATGGTCACATGTTTGGTTATATATCCATACATTCAATTGAAAGTAAAGTGTGACTGTTAGTCCGGCTGTCAGAGTTACCTGCTGGAATAGATTCCGCTCTCACCCTCAGTATATACTATTGTACCCATCGCCGTATCTGACTACCGGGCACACCGGGCACGGGTCCGGGCACACCGGGCACGAATCCGGGCCGATCCGTTTAATCATAGAGAATATCCAGGCAAGGAAAAATGTCTTCGTCAGAAATCAAACTAAACAATTCACAAAGAAAGAAAGAAAAACGAAGAAAACATCCGAATGAACGCAGTAAAAATCTGTTTATTTATTAATTTTGGGAGAAAATACTTGTTATACTCAGAAAGTTCGAACCCGATTTCCTGCTTTCGTTCACGTTCTGCGCCTAATTTCTATTGGAATAGCCGAAAAATCCGCAAAAATTATAGTTTCTGGAAACGGATGACACTGATGACGTCATCATATTGTTAACTAATAAATCCGAGCAATTTTCTGTGCCCGGGTTTTTTTTAGCATCAGCCACGGCCCTGATTGTACCCATCATGCAACAGATGCGACACAAGGTCAAGTTTTTAGGTTTGTTTATCGGCAGTACCGTAAAAAAATTCCCAAACTCCCACAGCACTTCCTCTTTTGGGTACACTTCAGGCGTAGGGCAATAAACTCATCCTCCTCTGGAGGGAGAAATAAATCTTGGGGGATGGCCTCCTGGGGTTTGGCACCCAACAATATAACTTTTCTTAGCTGCATGTCCGTCCTCGGACAGACATACAACCAAGCCAAGCCGGACTCTACCCGAGAACAGAGACGCAACTGAGAGGTAAATCAAATTCCAGCCTCAGCTGGAATAGATTCCACTCTCAATGTTTATTGTACGAACGTACAACTGCGGCACAAGGCCTAAAATGGGGATGAGGAAGGCTGGTCATTACCTGTCCTAAACTTTAACTTAGATATTCACATTCGTTGACCGTAGCACTTTACAATAATTCTTACACCAAAACGCCACAGCGTTCTTACTACATCCGGCACAAGGCTTACGGCCTATCACGTTGAATACACCGATTCTCGCCCGATCACCGAAGTTAAGCAACGTTGAGCCTGGGCAGTACTTAGATGGGTGACCGCTTGGGAATACCAGGTGCTGTAAGCGTTTAGTGACGGATGTGCGTTGTGGTGCAGTGGATATCGACTCGGAAAGAGAAATCGGTGAGCCGAGTTCGAATTCCAGTTGAATACCCTGCATTCACTTAAGCACTGATACCCTTAGGAAAGGTATTAATCTGTCCCTTCCCTCCAGTTATGGGTTAAATAAGAAGGGTAGGACTTGGAGATCCTGCCCTTAAAAACAAATCCCAATGAATTTTGATACTCGAAAAGAAAAAAAGTATTACTAGACACAAAACTTATAAAAAAACAACAATAAATTGTTGAATGAAAAAGATATTACCAGAAATAGATAAAAAAGATTTAGTTGGCAAAGGTTGATATGTCATAAAAACAAAACAACCAACCAACATCCAGCACAATACCTTAGATACTCTATAAAGTCCTAACTATCTCCCATATATACAATTTTGTTTGAAGAGTAGAGGCAAAAATTAACAAAGATTAAAAATTCCCCAATGTGTATGTACAATGAAAGATAACTACATATACAAGGATGTGCATTGTGGTACAGTGGATATCGGCTCGGAACGAGAAACCGGGGAGCCGAGTTCGAATTCCAGTTGAATCCATTGTATTCACTTACGCGCAAATACCCTTGGGAAAGATATTAATCCGTCTCTTCCTTCCAGTTATGGGTTAAATAGCAGGACAGATTGGGTTCTATAGCCTTGGTCGGCAACCAGTCTACCGCAGAAAGCAACGGCAACCTACTGCGGGATAATCTTCTGCCCAGTCAGTCATATCTCTTTCGAGACATGATCGCCCAAGCGTGTATCACGTATGGCACTTTAACTGACATATACAAGAAATGAAACAAAATCATGTTAGTAATACCCTCCACAACGATTAAACTGTGGCAGAATCATCAGTTAACTGTACGAAATTAATGTGACTTTCACTTTTAACTGCATTCATCCGATTAAAAAAACTCAGTCACTCATATATCTAAACACGACAACAAAAACGAACAAGCACACCCGTAAAAAAATGAGCATTCATCAGTCAGTTAAGTGCCATACGTGATACACGCTTGGGAGATCATGTCTCAAAACAGACATGACTGACTGGGCAGAAGTTTATACCGCAGTTGGTTGCCATTGCTTTCTGCGGTAGACTGGTTGCCGACCAAGGCTACAGAACCTAATCTGTCCCATTATTTAACCCATAACTGGAGAGAAGAGACGGATTAATATCTTTCCAAAGGATATTTGCTCGTAACTGAATGCAAGGAATACGACTGAAATTCGAACTCGGCTTCCCGATTTCTCCTTCTGAGCCGATATCCACTGCACCACGACGCACATTTCATCACCTAGCTAAATCAACTTAATGTAACAACAAAAAATCCAAATAACCCCTAAATTTACCTTGGTTGCCTATGTTTCCTCCAGCACACCCAATATCCTGAAACCTAACCTGCATCAAACAGCCTCTCTAGGTCAGCACCTCTCACCCGATAAATTCGCGCAAGACTCACCCACCTTTTGCCAAATTCTGTCCTAATCATTGTAACAATATTGAACATGGACTTTGATTATAAAATTGATACAATATTAATAAGGGTTTAGCTAGATTCAACGTCTTGAATGGACACTCTCTGCAAAGCGGAACTGCTGATTATATATTGTTTGGATGGGTTCATGTGTCATATGGATAAGTCACCATAACAGATTCGAATTCTGTCGAAGGGGGCATATTTTCCTAACAAGATTTTCCCATTATTTAAGCCAGTAGATATAACTAAATTTAATGTTTAATTATAAAAAAACAACAGAATTTCTACTCAAATACGAGCATCCTTTAAAAATAAACAAATAAATCTAAACATATTTATAAATGGAATTTTGTGTGTGTGTGTACGTGTGTGTGTCCGTTACTTATAGACTCCGAAACGGCTGAACCGATTTTCTTGAAAATTTACACAGTTGTACTAGAAGTATTCTCAGCTAGGTTTTGTGTCGAGGTACCCCCAATAAATATCGAAAATCGATAATCGAAAAAATTGGGTTATAGAAGGAGTGGTCCGATTTTAATCAAATTTGATACACTAATAGACAAAGACATAAGAAAGGATATTCAGAAGTTTCAAGGTTGCAGTACTTAAAATAGTGCAGAAGATCGATAATATATATATATGTCTGAATTTTTTTCAGCTCTTTTATTTTAGTTTTTGCTTTCGGTGTGGCTCTAAGTAGATATAATTGTAGTTCTTAGTCTCAGCCATGATACCATTTACTCAGAGGAATTATTTAGCCTTCAAAATTCAGTTTACGACGAAAAAACTTATTTGATATCGATACCAGGAAATCAAAATTTGACTTGCATCCATTCATTTTTCTTTCAGTTTACACTTTCACTTTAACTGCAAACAACTATTGCTTTTTAGTCTTTTCGTGCCAACGTCCAAAGAGTCTGAGCTCCAGGACCATGTGTTACTTTTGAAGCTTTCATTACACCCGAGCAACGCCGGGCTATACTGCTAGCTAAAAATATGTCGGAGTTAATCAATTTCGTAACGGATTTCGTAAGTATATATATATATATATATATATATATATATATATATATATATATATATATATACTGAACTTACTTGTGTAAACGGTGCGAACGTTCCTCCCACGTATAATCTTTGAGGGACGAACATACTAATTCGTTCGACCCCATATGTTTGTGATCAGCCCTCATCTTTAAAAAAACAATATACCTTTTTACGTACAGGACACCCACTCACAAAACAACTCCCAGGGACAACAGTTCATGTTCTGCTAAACAAGTTAACCTCATATATTTGGGAACTACTAATTGCCGTAAATCCCAAAGAGAATATTCTGTTACTCATTAACTCGCACCCATTTTTGCCGTTAGTGCATTTACCGTTGTAACATCTAGAACTGTGTGAGCTAGCACACCAACGAATATATATATATATATATATACACGCCCACATATCTAAGCATTTAAACTAATATTGTTTCTAAGCTAGTAACGTTTCTAAGCTAGTCAATCAGTTAAGTGCCATACGTGATACACGCTTTGGGCGATCATGTCTCGAAAGAGACATGACCTGCTGGGCAGAAGATTATCCCACAGTAGGTTGCCATTGCTTTCTGCGGTAGACTGGTTGCCAGCCAAGGCTATAGAACCCAATCTGTCCTGTTATTTAACCCATAACTGGAGGAAAGAGACGGATTAATACTTTTCCCAAGGGTATTTGTGCATAAGTGAACGCAAGGAATTCAATTGGAATTCGAACTCGGCTTCCTGATTTCTCGTCCCGAGCTGATATTCACTGCACCACAACGAACATCCGTGATTGGGTTACACGGGACAAAAAAAGATGGTCAAATGTTAAAAGTTACTTATTTACTGTTGTGGAGTATGTTATAATAATGTTCTAGGATCTTTCACACTTTCCCTGATGACATATACATCGTCACTTGGCGTTGTTTTTCTCTTCCGACCGCATTTCCATTACGTTTTAGGCTGATGAATCTAGTTTGTTTATTCGCCTTGATGACACAGCTGAAAGTTGAACGGCTGACACCAGTAATATCTGCGATCTCTCGATAAGGTTTACCAGTGTGTTTGTGCAGCGTTACAATTTTTGTATGCTTTCTTTGAGTAACCTTCATCGCAGAAAATTGCCGTAGGACAATTAATTGACAGTCGGTACAATAGTGTCCGGGGGAGATAAAAATCTCATGCAATCACGGATGACGCAATATTTTTCAAGGCCAAACAAATTTCATAATACACATCGAAAACAGATTCATATTACTGCACACCACTGCAAAATAGATATCGATTACACCCTGTAACTCTAGTGGGTCTAAAACAGACCATTTAGTGAAAGAAAGGAAACTGAAGCAGTTGTTTCAATTAATTTGCACAAGCTAATAACTTTTAAAGCTAGTAACGTTCCTAAGCTAGCAACGTTTCCTCATCACCTAGCAGAGCCTGAGTTTACCCCGACTCGATAAACGGTTTTGCTCTCAATATGTCCTCTTACCTCGTACATCTGTTGGAAATGACGCTCCCTCCAAACCTTAGGTGGAACTCATATCCTAGGATCTCACGCTAAAGATGTTCGAAAAATGGTCGCTTCCTTGTATCGTCCCAGAAAATTTCTACCACCTCCTGATTTGTCTTTACAAATGTTAAATCAGGAAAAAAGAAAGTACTGCATTCATATTTAGTCTGTTCCTAGCAAATCCTCATTTTCCAGCTTTAATAGAACTGAAAAATATCCGTGTAGTATCTTCGGTGATTTTTCCTCATACGACTTTTTTTTTTAACAAAATCGAAACGCTGCTAACCCCTTGGCTTCTCTGTCGCAGTTTTCATGGCAAATGTTTAAATGTGTTACATTCCTCAGTTCCCCCAGTCCAGACATTAACAGCAAGGACGCGCCATGTTACGTCAACATAGTCAATTAATCATTTCCATTTTATTTTATTGGTAAGAAGGAAATTCTACTTAGAAATGTTATTAGGTCGAACAGCGAATGCTTCCTTGATCACGACGATCTTATGCTCATCAAGTCTCGGTTCAACCGCCCTCTTTTTTACATATCCTCAAGATATGCACGTCTTTCTTTCCTAATTTTACGGACTTACATCATACTCATTCAGCAACCCCTCTATACGGAGGGGATTTGAGCCTTGTATTGTAGGCGCAATATATAGAATAATATATATGTTTAGGAACAAGAGATATGTGTTTCTCCTGCCCGAAAAAATAGTGCTAAGTTGACCTTTTACAGATATATTTTATTTATATCTTCACACACACACACACACACACACACACACACACACACACACACACACACACACACGGATTTAATACATGAGGGAAATGCGCCACAGTTTGCACTTTCCAACCTTGACAGAATTTTAAAAGAGAGGAATACCGAAGTAAGAAAAAAAAATGCACAAACTTTCTTTGGGGAATACCACGGTTAATAACTCTGGCTCCTTCCAGTAAAGTCTGATGAGGAGTTACGGCACCCAAGGGTTAAAAGACGTAATCTTAATTTAATCCTCACCGATAAATCTTTAAACTAATGATGAAAAATGCATTTATTTTAGAAACAAAATATTTCGTATTTTACAAAAGTGTCTTGCCATTTCAATACATGAATCATATAGATGTTGGACAGGTGTAGAGAATTTTGAGAGAGTTAGATGAATCTAATGTTGATATACAAAGGTTCCTTGAGGAGGTAGTGTTTCTTTAGGTCAATATTGTGCCTTCTGGAAGGACCTATGCCAGGCAGTTGGATTCAGCACCATGTCGCACAAACAGGAGAACCCAGCCATAGCTGTCAGACCATATTACCCCTTACATCTGGCCACCTAACTCTTCAGACTGCAAACCTTTGATTATTATGTGTGGGACGCTGAGAGACAAACAAAACTCCTTGTAACACCAAAGACTAACTGAAGGTAAGTGTTATGGTAGCATTCATCAACTTAACTTAAACATGGAGACTCTTGAGAAGAGTTGCAGAAGATTCCAAAGTTATCTCGAGTCCGTCGTTGAAGCCAATGACGATTTCATTAAATAAATTTACTCTTTAGTAGAATTTTGGTAAAAATCTCTGGTAAAATGAGATGTCATTTTTCATTTTTGCTTAATTTAGACAATAAACACCCTGTATATATAACCGTAGTTGGTATATTTCAACTATAATAAATTTGGCAAATAAATGTGCTCAATAGATTGCAGAGCGTGTAAGACGTAAAATAAACGAAGAATAAAAAATAGCACTGCAACTCAAGGTTCATCTGAAAAAATGAAGGATTCTAAATCCATGTTCAATATATATATATATATATATATATATATATATATATATATATTACTGAAATTAAAGAAGATTAACAAAACTGGTTATAAACAACTGACAATTTGAAATGATTTGTTTGAACATTATTTTTGATCGATACTCGTATTTAAGTAGAAAATATGTTTATAATCAAATATAATTATTTCTACCGGCTTGATTATTTACGAGAAATTTTTGTTACGAAAATCTGTTTCATTTGGCAGGATTCGAACCTGCGACTCCTATCTGCATAATGTTTAAACAAATCATATCATATCATTCATTTATATATATATATATATATATATATATATATATATATATATATATATATTAGCAGTATAACCCGGCGTTGCTCGGGTGTAATGAAAGCTTTAAAACTAATCCATGGTCCTGGAGCTCAAACTCGGCCTAAAGAATATTTGTGTGAAGTTTAGTGAGAATTGGATAAAGATTGTGGATTTGTATAAAGGACATACAGACAGATAAACAGACACACACGCAAACATGTTGCCATTTGTGTACATATATTATCGATTTTCTGCACTATTGTATGAACTGCAACCTTGAAACTTCTGAATATCGTTTCTTATGTCTTTGTCTATGAGTGTATCAAATCTGATTAAAATCGGACCACGCCTTCTATAACCCGATTTTTTCGATTATCGATTTTCGATATTTATCGGGGCGTACCTCGACACAAAACCTAGCTAAGAACACTCGCAGACGCTTATAGTACAACTGTGTAAATCGGTTCAGCCGTTTCGGGGCCTATAGGTAACGGACACACAAACACATACACACACATAGACAAAGTTCCATTTATAAATAAGTTTAGATATGTTCAAATTTCTGCCATTTTTGTGTCTTCGGACAGTTCACATAAAATATTGAGCGATTTGTCGTTGTGGGTCTTCTAACTTTGTGGCGGCGTCCCATTTATTTACTAAATAGACATGATTAGTGGGTATCAACGCCAACGTGATAGTTGTCTCCACACACACACACACACACACACACACACACACACACACACATACACACACACACATACACACACACATACACACACATACACACACACACATACACACACACATGCACACACACACACACACACACACACACACACACATGCGTGCATGTATAAATATAAATTGTTATTGGTTTTTAATTGACATCTTGGCTTCAGTCTTTTTGCCACCGTTATGACATAGCTTCTTTATAAATACAATATAAATACTTTTATGGTAATTGTTTGGGATATGCCTTCTTGTATGGTATTTAGTCTTTATGCTCAGTATTAAATTGGCGGTTGCAAGGTCTTATCATTTTACAGTTGAAATGTTCAAATGTAACAGTAAGTTCTATGGTAAGAGTTTCTTCTACTGCACTTCTCGCTTATGGAACTCACTTTCGGTTTGTTACTTCCCAGTCAACTTTGACCTCCAAAAATTTAAATGCAATGTCAGTCTGAACCTTCTGTCTTCTTATCTCTTTTATTTTTGTTTTTCTCTTCTTAATAGTGTATTTCTCATATTCTCTAGTACTCAGTAACCCCTTGCATCGGAGTGGCTTTATTGCCTAGCTTGCCGTGAAATGATTAAAAAAACAAAATATACATACATTCAATGTTAGATAAAATAAAAACAAAATATCTATTGTATTTAATGACCTTCATATGCATTTTGGTGATTGTGATGCAGTGGATATCGGCCCAGAGCGAGAAATCGGAGGGTCGAATTCCAATTGAATTCTTTACATTCATTTACGCGCAAGCACAGTTAGTAAAGGTATTAATCCATCGCTTCTCTCCAGTTATGGGTTAAATAGCAGGGCATATTGCGTTCTATAGTTTTGGCTGGCAACCAGTCTATCGGAGAAAATAATGGCAACCTACTGCAGGAAAATCTTTTACTCAGTAAGGCATGTCTCTTTCAGGACATGATCGCCTATGCATGTATCACGTATGGCACTTAGCTAACTGATATTCATATATTTTTGAAATATGATTGTAGTAAATGGATGAATTGGATAAAATTCATAGTTTATAGTCCAAGCTTTTGACTTACACGAATCATCATTATTGACTGCGTATGTACGTGAAAGACACACACACACACACACACACACACACACACACACACACACACACACACACACACACACACACACACGGAGTGAGAGAGAGGGAGAGAGAGAGAATGTTTAAGTGATTGATTTCTATCACTAGTTTTAAAGGGTCGTTATTTTTGGAAACTTAAATTGAATTCAGCCTGACCCAGCAATGCGAAGTCAAGTTGCAATAATGATTTTCGATTTTAGTAAATAATAATTATGATTTTCTTCTTATATTAAGAAAATAATTAAGTATAAAAATATTACATTAGAAAAACTATCATTAAATATAATAGACACAAAATGTCTATTGATTAAGATCCTTACATTATTAAAATAAAAATTGCAGTCAAAATACATTGATTCCCCGACACACATACACACATATACCCTTATAGTGGGACACTATATATATATATATATCTATATCTATATCTATATCTATATATATATATATATATATATATATATATATGTATGTATGTATGTATGTATGGATATATATATATATGTATGTATGTATGGATGGATATATATATATATATATATATATATATATATATATGTATGTATGTATGGATATATATATATGTATGTATGTATGTATGGATATATATATGTATGTATATATGTATGTATGTATGTATGTATGTATATATATATATATATATGTATGTATGTATGTATGGATATATATATATATGTGTGTATGTATGTATGTATGGATATATATATGTATGTATGTATGTATGTATATGTAGATATATATATATATATATATATATGGATATATATATATATATATGTATGTATGGATATATATATATATGTGTGTATGTATGTATGGATATATATATATATATATATGTATGTATGTATGGATATATATATATATGTATGTATGTATGTATGGATATATATATATATGTGTGTGTATGTATGTATGGATATATATATATATGTATGTATGTATGTATGGATATATATATATATATGAATGTATGTATGGATGGATATATATATATATATATATACATGTATGTATGTATGTATATGGATATATATATATGTATGTATGTATGGATGGATATATATATATATATATGTATGTATGTATGTATGGATATATATATATGTATGTATGTATGTATATATATATGTATGTATGTATGTATGGATATATATATATATGTATGTATGTATATGGATATATATATATATATGTATGTATGTATGTATGTATGTATGGATATATATATATGTATATGTATGTATGGATATATATATATATATGAATGTATGTATATATGGATATATATATATATATATGTATGTATGTATGTATGGATATATATATATATATATATGTATGTATGTATGTATGGATATATATATATGTATGTATATGGATATATATATATATGTATGTATGTATGTATGGATATATATATATATATGTATGTATGTATGTATGGATATATATATATATGTATGTATGTATGTATGTATGTATGGATATATATATATGTATATATATGTATGGATATATATATATATATATGTATGTATGTATGGATATATATATATATGTATGTATGTATGTATGTATAGATATATATATATATGTGTGTATGTATGGATATATATGTATGTATGTATGTATGTATGTATGGATATATATATATATATATATGTATGTATGGATATATATATATATGTATGTATGTATGGATATATATATATGTGTGTATGTATGTATGGATATATATATATATATATGTATGTATGTATGTATGTATGTATGTATGTATATATATATATGTATGTATGTATGGATATATATATATGTATGTATGTATGTATGGATATATATATATATATGTATGTATGTATGGATATATATATATGTGTGTGTATGTATGTATGGATATATATATATATATATATATATGTATGTATGTATGTATGTATGTATGTATGGATATATATATATGTATGTATGTATGTATGGATATATATATATATGTATGTATGTATGTATGTATGGATATATATATATATATATGTATGTATGTATGGATATATATATATATATGTATGTATGTATGGATATATATATATGTGTGTATGTATGTACGGATATATATATATATATATATATGTATGGATATATATATATATATGTATGTATGTATGTATGTATATATATATATGTGTGTATGTATAATATGGATATATATATATATGTATGTATGTATGTATGTATGTATGTATGGATATATATATATATATATGTATGTATGTATGTATGGATATATATATATATGTATGTATGTATGTATGGATATATATATATATGTGTGTATGTATGTATGGATATATATATATATATATATAATAATATGTATGTATATCAATATATATATATATGTATGTATGTATGTATGGATATACTATATATATATGTATGTATGTATGTATAGCTAATGTATGTATAGTGTCCAATTGGTGGACAATGAATGATAACATTTATTTTGAGACTACATATACATGTATTTACTAATAAAATTATTACATTGACAATTAAATTTTGTTATGCACAATAATACAAAAATACATAAGTTTTATCAACGCAGGAGCACAATTTGTTGCTCATCACAATTTACACAGCTACTACCGCCTACAGAAGGTAGCTAAAAAAAGCAGAAAGAAGGAACAACATATAAACTACAAGAAAATTGAATGCATGGTCATCAATAAAAAGAGGAGCCCAAAATACCAAAAAAATGTGGAAAAGAAATGTATATATATTTCTTATCCCCAGCAAAATGAAAACGTATAAGAGTGCTGGAAAATCAAATAAAAATTTCTTTCGTGTTGGTCTTTTTTCAACGAAACATCTTTAAATGAAAGATTGCTGCCCAAATATATATTAATATATATATATAGTCATCTGTATCACAGCGCATCAATACGGTTAGACATCGGGATTGAAACCCGACCGAAATGGCGTCAATCGGCTTATCTACCCCTGAGCTATGGGCGCTCGGTAGCAAGAGGCCGACTTTTAGCGTGTGATGTAACCTGTATTCATACGCCAGTATTGAGAGCGTTCTAATTCATTACTGAATAAATGATGCGTAGATGCTAGAGTAGCTACTGTTTTTTCAAAGTCTACCATTCTTCCAGTGTGCTCAATCTGTGTATGAGAGCATAAATACTCATTTGCAGAGAGATCTGTTTCGCTGTATCACAGCTCATCAGTACGGTTAGACATCACACACACACACACATATATATATATATATATATATATAGTCATCCGCAGACAGATCTGTTTCACTGTATCACAGCTCATCAGTACGATTAGACTTCGATTGTTTTTAACTCAGGATTGTAACTCGTCCGAATTGGCGTCAATCGGCGATTCTACATCTGACCTATGGGCGTTCGGTAGAAGAAGGCATACTTTTTAGCGTGTATATTGTCATTATAAACCGCCCAATAGCCAGAGTGCTCTAATCCATTACTGAATGAACGATGCGTAGATGCCAGAGTTGCTACTGTTTTTCAAAGTCTACCATTCTTCCAGAATGCTCAATCAGGGTGTGAGGGCGTAAGTAAATATATATATATATATATATATTAATCATCCACATACAAGCCCGTTTCGCTTTATCACAGCTCATCAGTGTGGCTAGACATATCCACTTGCTTCTGACCAGGATCGAAACTCGACCGATGTCAGTCGGAGTCTCTACTCCCTAAGCCATCAGAGAAGGGAAAGTTTAACGTCTTGTATATAAGCAGTGTATACAGACGCCAGTTACCGAGAGAACTCAATTCATTTCTGAAGAGTCACGCATATAGCCGAAATGGAAACTGTTTTTAAAATTTTCTTCTCCAGAGAGCTCAATCGTAATGAGAGCATAATATATATATATATATATATATATTTATTCAGCCCTTTTTTAGCCCTGAATGAGCTGCATTCACAGCTCACCCGAACGACTACTTTAATATGAAATTGCTGTGTAGACTGGCCCTTACCTCTTACAAAACCGCCCACAATCGCTGTAAGAGGGTTCTGGACAACGCAAAGTCCAACTACGCGTGAGATGTACAGGTCAAGATTGAAAAGAAACAAATTGGATCTCGCAAATTCTGGAAGATCACCAACCAAATTATGAAGAGTGGCAAAGCGACTGTGCTACTATTATAAATGGCCCCGAGGTCATATATTCCTCCACAGACTAGGCAAAGCTCTCCGACTCAATCTTTTTCTTAAACTCAACGTTAGTGACATAAGCCGGCCCCCTTCAACTTCCCACGTCTCCCTGAACACAATCTCAGTAATATATTTATGTCCTAAGACATAAATATATAAAATGCATCGACCTTAAGAAAGCCACTGGCCCAGACACAATTCAAGTTGTGGTTGTCCTTCAGAATATCAACACAGGATTATCACAAATCCTTGCAAAGTTATTTAACCGCTGCTTGAAGGAGAAATTCTTCCCAAGCTTGTAAAAGGAGGCAAGCGCCTGTTTGGTCTTCAACGGAGGCAGACGAGCGATCGCGCCCTTTTAGTATTGACCCAACAGTCTCCTCTGTTTTTTCAGTAAACTTTTTAAAGGCACATTTCTACAAATCAACCATCCGCTCATGCATTGAATACCGCTGTCCTATCTATTCAGGCGCCTCTGTTATTCATCTCAGAGTTCTCGAGAGACTCCAGAAGAGAATCTGCAATGTAATCGATCTAGACTTTTCTCCCTGGTGCCCCCTTTACAAAAATTTACTTGAGCAACCAGACTGGCAACCAAGTTCCACCCTTCTACAGTCAAAGTAACTAAATGCAGCTGTTATTTCTACTCTATCAGCTTCTTTTCTCGCACTTCCTGCTAATTCTCTGACAACCCCTGTAACCGGTTTCTCTTCGGTTCTTTTCTGTCTTCGCTCTCCTATGTAACCCTTTACTTTTCTCTTATGTAGCCCCCTGCACACCAGTGGCAGTACTGCCTTGCATGGAGTGAAATAATTAAAAAAACAAAAAACCATTATGATCATTTCCTATACATGTAAACTACCCCTTAACGTAACCCTCTATCTCGAGTGGCTCCTGGCTGGCTGGAACTTATTGTATATATATATATATATATAGGTTGTAACATTGTATTACTAGAAAGACCTTAGTGTATCGCCGTGGTAATGTTTACAGCCGAGCGTGTACAGGTATATTCTAACTTTTGCTTCCCTCTTCGCTTAACAGAAAATTGTACAAATTTATGTTATATCGTTGGCAAAAATCGAGTCTAAGGAATATGGAACAACTGATTCGCATCAAGTTTTACGTGAAGGTTGTTAAAGACGCGGTTGTAGCGCTAATTCTATTAAAAGTAGCTGATGGTGAATATGCTTCGAAGAAATCAAACGTTTTTGTGCAGAACAGTTGCTTAAAGGAAGAGCGAGAAATGTGCCCGTTTGACGCAATGAATGGAAAGCCGAAATCACAAAGAAAAGATGCAAATATTTATTTCGAACAGCTAAAAGGGTTACGAAAGCCTGTTTGAATGCAAAGTGGATTCTCCACGATGGCAACGCTCCTGCGCACGACGTGTTAGAAGTTCGCGAGTTCTTAGCAAAGAAATCCATTACGAAAATGGACAATCCTGCTTGATTCTCATCATCTATTCCTCCGTAAGTTTGCCTATTTCCAAAATCGAAAAATGCCCTGAAAGGTTTGCGGACATCTTTGGGTCCAGTAAAACATGATTACATTATTGAAAGATATTCCGGAAAAAGGAATTCTAACATTGATTCCTGTCATGTCACAATCGTCTCACGAAGTGAATACCTTCACAAAGGATGTCATTTTGAAGGTCGTAGCTCCCAAAAGCGACCTGGAAGGCAGTCTCTTCATTATAATGCCATTCTGGAAATTAATTTAGCGTATATGGTATAAACGTATTATTATATGTTTTAAGCATATTGCCAAGCTGCTTTTAATTATACCTTTATTATGAGGATTTTATGTATTTACTTTCGTCAACTGCGTTCTCAGACTTGAAGCTGGAATTAAAGTATGAATGCAAATAGAAAGGACCGACATTAATGACATATAGAGATCAGCATGGGTCAGAAACAGATCCAATGAAATGATGAAAGTAATTATCAGAGAAAAATTGACGTGTGCGGTATATTTAGCAAGAATAAAGGATAAAAGATGGGAAAAAAGGCTGGTTAATTGCCTATAGATCTTCCTCTATATGTCATATCCTTTCAGGACGTAGACGATCATGGCTTTCCACGTCTCCTTATCCATGGTGGCTCTTAGCACGCTTTCTTCTGTTACCCCACGCAATCCCCGTTCCGCCTTCTACCTGCTCAGGCCTTTCAAATTCCTCTGTCTCTTTTTCCTTCTATCTGGCCTATCAGTATCAGGTTCTCCAAGCCGTCCTTCCTCATTGCATGTCCCAGGAACTTCAGTTGTCTCTTCCAGATGCTCTCAATTAATTTTCTTTTCTTTGCCATTCTTTCCAGCACCTCATTGCTCACATGCTCGGTTCATGATATCCGCAGCATCCTTCTGTAAAACCACATTTTAGCTGCTTCAAGTTTTTCCTTCATCTTCGACACGCAATAGAGAAAGACCAGACCCAAGCTGGAGAAATAAGCTAAAGTGCATTACTGTTGGCATAAAACATAGAACAGAAGTAATCATTTCGAGATGAGAACGGTATTTTTCCAGCAGTGAACTCATAATTACTGATTTGGTCGTACCAAAATGAATAGATGACTTTAGTTTGATTGTTTAGTGGTATATCACCTCCTTATTGGTAATTTAAAATTGATTTTTTTTTCTTGTGAGATTTTTTTCCAAAAATATGTAACTGGTAATTTTTTATTTTAATAGTATATTGCTGGTAATTTTAATTGTCTTTTTTTTTTTAGTATAAAAATATATTGCTGGCATTTTTTCATCTAATAATGTATTGCATAAGAATTTGAATTATTTTTTTATTACGAAAATATATTGCTGGTAATTTTTTCTAATGTATTTTTATATTTTCATGTTTTGACCCTAGTTTGGGGGTTCACTATTTCCTCATAGATGAGATCCTGGGAACAATATAATGGCGATGATGATGATGATATTTCAGTTCACCTTATAATAATTTCTTATACTCAGGTCAGACTGTGTTCATACTTCCAGAACATGACCCGGATGTAAATCCACGCACGGCTGCATTTAAATCAGCACAAAACATTAAATTCATATTAATTTCCCATAAAGATACTATGGCGGCATTACGAAAATCATATCTGCAATTATTTAAATAAAAACAAGAAAATACTAAACCAGCAAAAGCACATCATCGCATGCAAACAAACGAGCCACATAGTGGATCGGGAGGCGCACATCAGTTAAATTTCGACTGAGACATGACCTTTGGTATCAATGTTCATCTATTTTTCTCCAGTGCAAAGTCTTGTTGCGAGATTCTTTTTTTCTTTTAAATTTATGTGCAAGATTCTTTCAGGATATTCTCAGCATTTCAACTTCCTGTCATATATCGCTCCAAGTAAATGTTTTGTCCTTTACCACCTCTGTTTGCCTCCTTTCCGTCATCCATACACACAAAGCCATGTCGTCGGTTATTCACTTTTCCACCTTTCTCTTTATTTCACTATACGCTGCGAGTGTTAAATTCTCCAACCCCTCTTTCTTTAACATGTGTTCCCAAAAATTCAACTGTCTTGTTCTGATTATAAATAAAAGTAATCTTTTTTTTCTATTTTCCTTAAAACTACCCAACTAATAAAATGTTCTGTTCGCTTTCAAAATTTGTACATAGAACCATGTCTGTAGATTTTTGTCTCGTCTTCATATGTAAAAAAAAATATTCGTGCATTCCCTGTTGCCTAAGAGATTTGGTCCTGGGTATAATGATAAACTACACCCGGCAGCAAGACACCTGGTTGGGAGGTTGTGAGAAGCATGGAATCACTTTGCTGTTGTTCCAAGGCCCACACTGACCCGGGGTGGTAGTACCTGTTATGGACAAATAGTTAACACCTAAAAATATAAAAAATAAATTGTTGTAGTAAAAATTCCAGGAATACATTTTTGAAAAAATATTACTAGTAACACATTTTTGAAGGAAAAATATTACCAGCAATACATTTTTGAAAGAAAAAAATATTATTAGCAATACATATTTGGAAAAAGAAATACATACTTCCCATTTAAGCGTTTCCAAGTAAGTTTTCACCCGTTTTGCGACATCTAGCCTAGCGTTGACATGTTACAATATCACTTTGTTGTGTCTCTGCTCGTATATCGGCCGTTATCGCTACAATTCCCTGTTGAAACGCATCAATTATAGTCAATAGCAATCTCCCGTGATGGTTTCGGTCGGTTTGAATAGCACATATAGGTTATAGTAGTGTATACACTCTTTATCACCGGTCATGATAGGATACAAAAATACCCTGGCTTTTCTGCCGTTGAAGCAGCTGTTCACACCTGACAAGACGCAGTTCGACGTCTCTCGGCTTGAGCTCGTACGACACCCAATGTCTATGCATTTGAATTATTCCAAATGGTTTCAAACGTTTCGAAACTGTTGTGTGATCAACTCCTAATGATTCTGCAAGTACAGCTTGCGCCTGACATGAGTCTTCATGAAGTAATGCCTCCAAGTCTTTGTTCTTTATCTTCAACATCAAAATCATTATTTTTTTGTGTAAACTAACCTCTGCATGTTGTTTCCGATAAATCATGGTCGCCGTAATCTCAACAAGAATTCTGTGTGCTTTAGCTGCAGATTTGTTTTAAATAAAGTAGTGCCATAAAATTCCTCGAAAATACACTTTCTTTGGAACGAAATCTGACATGTTTAACGCCCTGAAAAACAAAATAGCTTACAACTCAGCAAAATGAATCACTAAATTTCAAACTTGCCATATGAAACTATACGTACGCAGTTCTGGGAACGCCATCGTTCGGAAAGCAACCAGAACTTATTCAAGGTCCTAATTGAATAGATAACGATTGATCCTAGACTCGAAGAGAGTCAAGATTGTAGTGATCGGGGAAATACTGAGTCCGTTCAACAAAGCAGAGACCATTGTGAAAAATCTGTCGGAATGAAACTTTTTTTTTTTTTTTTTTTTTTACTTATGGAATATGGAGTGAATGAGGATGGTTCACCGCTGTGTACAATAGATGAAGAATTTTAGCTGTAAAAGTCTGAACGGGTAAAACTAAAGAATGTAGCTCTTCAGAACATCTTCCCATGGGGGTAGCGTTAGAATAGCGATAGGCTTGAACGTTTCGCCTGTTGGAAAGAGGGCTGGAAATAATTCCTCACCTGCAAGACTGCGTAAACGCTTTAGAATTGTGTCAAAGCTGGAAAGAGAGAATTTGGCATCTCAAGTCTTGATATGGCAGCAATACTCCAATTTTGGCCTGAACTGACTTTTGTTAACATCAAGTAGGGTTAATGGAGTCAGGTTCTTCCTTGCCCGTGTAAGGATCCGACCATTCATTTCTTCAGCATCTTTAGCGGTGTACAGTATATACGATTTCAACTTGAGGTTTAGGGTAAACTTGTGTATCAATGGGTGCTCAAAGCAAGGATCGTCTTTGAGAGTGTAACCATTCATCGTGATTAGTGAGAATTCAATAATAACGAAATGTTACAAGCTTCGTTTTGTAGCATTGAAAGATATAATCCAGTCCACACCTATTTACTGAACTTGTTCACTATTTGCATACAGGCTGTTTGGTCTCCAATAAAGGCTTCAGATTACTCGTCATTCTTTTCTGTTCATATATTCCGTCATGTTTTTTTCTTCTTCTATTTTGGTGGTCTTTCTTTCTTTCTTTCTTTCTTTCTTTCTTTCTTTCTTTTCTCTTCATTGATTCAGTCATAATTTTATTTTCCATTTATATTTCTTGTTTTTCTTTCTTTTTTCTTTCCTTCTTTCTTTCTTTTCTGTTCATCGATTCGGTCATGTTTTTTCTTCAATATTTCTTGTTTTTCTTCCTTTTCTTTCTTCCTTTCTCTCTTTACTGTTCTTTGATTCAGTCAGGATATTCTTTTTCTTCCACTCTTTCTTTCTTTCTTTCTTTTTCTTTCTTTATTTGCTTAATTCAGTAATATATTTATTTTTCGTCTATATTGTTTTTCTTTCTTTCTTTTTTCTTTCTTACTTACTTTCTTTCTTTTTATCTATTCAGTTATGTTTTTTCTATATTGCCTATTTTTCTTTCTCCCTCTCTCGCTTATTTCTTTTCTTTTCATTAATTATGTCATGTCTTTTCTTCTATATTTCTGTTTTTTCTCTTTTATTTTTCTTTCTTTTTTTCGTTTTTCTTTCTCTGTTTCTTTTCTGAACCTTGATTCAGTCATGATTTTCTTTCTTTCTTTCTTTCTTTCTTCTCATTACTTCAGTCATGTTTTTCTTTATATATATATATATATGCCCATTTGAACTTAATGACTCTCCAATAAAACCAAAGCAAAACACAAATTAAGAATTTATAAACGATTTTCTTCCTGATCTTCAAGTTCTCTACATTCCGGTCAACTTATTCGTTCCCGCCGCCACCTCAACCAAGGTAACCTGTTATCGATAATACTTTCTCCCCATTAACACAATCGACCAAGCCACGCCTACTTCATACTTCCTTCCATCCAAGTCGGTTCCACGTTCGCCCTGATGTTTATCCCTCTTACTGACCCTTGCTACTCTTTTCACTTTTCCATCAAAGATCGGATCCCCCATATTTTTACAAAGTTTTCGTGTATATTTCTTACGAGGTCAATTCCAGCCACCATCTACTTCTCCAATTTTATTCAACCTTAAACCCAACCCTTCCTCAATATATTTACCCAATCGGCCATGTCTCATCGAATCATTTCATTAAATCACCCCATTTGCTTTTGTGCCACCTGCACACTTTGCGTCTCACCTCTTCATAACACTGAATCGAAATCAACGTCCAATATCCGTGTGTCCGGTGATGCGAGCACATATCCACCAAGACCGATGACCTATCTCCCAGATAAGGGAATTTCAAAAGAAACAAATACTGGATTTATGCTTAATTTAAAGGAAGAAAAGACCGAAAGACAATTACGTCAAAGTCGGTTGATAAAATAATACTGCGATAGGCTAACGGGTACTTTATTACGGCACTTAGAATCTGGGATTCCATTCTAATGCTTTGGAATAGATGACCAAATGCCAATGTTTTTATCGAAATTGTCTTATTTGCTACGTACCACAGAAATAGGGAATTTTATGGACTGACAGCTCGGAAACGGGTGATGTGTGAATGGATAAACAGTTTTTTTTTTTTGGTGATTCTGCCCCACAAATTAGGGCGTTAACCGGAGGAAACAGGAAGCATACAGTCCTACTCCGGATATCTGAATTTCTCTGTAAACATAAACTGCAATGTATTGGTGTTTCAGTCTCTCTCTCTCTCTCTCTCTCTCTCTCTCTCTCTCTCTCTCTGTACGTTATTGCTTATCCAACATAAGACACAAGAGTCACTCAAGGTAGAGGATTATTAAATGGGAATCTTCTGTAAGTCTAAGAATTGTCTCTTAGCTGTAATGGTCTGAACTGTATTGATCATTTTCCATGTAAATCTCAATAAAATGGGGATAGACCATCAGGTCTGAAAGTGTGGGGGACTGGTCAGCTGAAACGTATAGGCATTTTCGGCACAAGGCCGAAAGTATGGGACACCCGGTGATCATCGAACTCACTACTTAATTTTAATGATTCTAGCGAGACAAGCTTGCTAATCATAACACTACCTCGAGGTGCCCATCAGCTCAAGCGTATATAGGGCAGCAATACCCCAGTTTCAGTCTGGTGTAAATTTTGTATAGACAGAGAATGCAGAAGAAGCCATGGACCTTCTTTAGCAACAAAAAGAACTGACCAGTCTTCCAGCATATTTAGCGATGAATCGTCTCTGAAGGAGTTAAAGGAATTGTGTTGCACCAAACCTACCATGTAGAGTGTTACCCTAACTTTTATTTTTTTAATTTAAGCTTGATAAAAAGCAACTCAAAATACTTATTTTTTATCAATCACTAATTTTATTTTTTAAATGTTGTTTTATTTTTGCATCGAATTTCTTTCATCTGATTTCTGTTGCTTTTTTTCCCGAAATATTTGTCTTTTAATTTTCAGATAACGATAAAGAATGCAAAATTAAATCCTGTCTATGATTGGGTTTCCGGTTCCTTTTAAAGTCTACTGCAAATCTATATTTCTAACTATATTTTAATTCATTAATAAATCTTGGCATCTTTAAGTCTAGAATTAACTCTTATATTTCATGTATAGCTCCAAGAATTTTACCTACCTTTTCTGACACTAATACATTTTTACACAGTAGTCCTCTACTTTGAGTGGCTCCTGGGCCATGTATTGGGTGAACACTAGTGAAAAAACGAAAAACAATAAAATGTTTGAAAAATATTATTGATTTCTGATTTGTATTATCTATTGATCAGTGACGTTTATATCTAGGCTATAAAGCGCAAAATGTTGATAAGCCGTAAAAAACAAATCAATCATTTAAATTAAAACTCGTCACATGACTTGTCTATGATCATCTTAACAGTTGTTTATTGAACGAAATTTCTGTCACTTTACATTGTGATTATACATGGCCCAAGAGTTTTCTACTTGCTTAACGCTTACAAATATTATATATTTACTAGATGACCTTCCCGATGTCATCAATTTCCAACTTGATAACACAGCCATTTACTTCTCTCTCCATAGTAATTTGGATCACTTTGATAACAACAAAATGGCAGCTGATATCCAAAATGACCAACAGTCTGATGTTAACAAGGGCAAAAGATGACTTGTTAATTTTAATGCTCCCAAAATTAAACTGCTTTCTATTAATCATCCGAGATACCCCTTTCTGCCTTACATCAGCATGGCTAATGCTAAGCTCCAGAAGAGTGATTTGCTGAGCCTTTTTGGACTGACATGAAGTGGAAAGATTATATTGAATCCATGGTTAGGTCCACTTGCCAGCGAGTTTAGTTCCTTGTGTCATCCGAGAGAGTTTTTCTCTCCAGAGTCTATCTTGCATATCTATAAGTCTAACATTTGTCCATGCTTAAAATGTTGCTGTCACATATGGTCCAGTGCTGTTGTTAAAAAAAAAACAAAGAAGAATCAGCAATATTTTTCTAGCGTCACGGTTTCAACCACTTTCCAACCGCCATAAAGTTATAAATCGCAATCTGCTGTCTTCCTGTCTTTTTATAATCGTGTCGCAAGCAAGGCATTTTACTGCCACTGTTGAGCAGGAGGTTACATAGAAGGTAAGTTATGAGAAAGAGTAACAGGTTACAGGGGGTGTCAGGAAGAGGGTAGGAGAAGGATGAGAATACTGATGAGAGTGGAGTGGACGAAGAAAGGAACATGAAAGAGAGAGAGAGAAAGAGAGAGAGAGAGAGAAAGAGAGAGAGAGAGAGAGCATGCAAGCTAGTGAGATAGGAGATGACTATTGACTTAACATTTGAATTCTTGAAGAATGTAGCTGTCGGGAAAGCAAGTAAACGGAAGGGAATTCCACAGGCGGGAAGTGCGAGAGAAGAAGCTGCTGGAGTAGAATTTGCATTTACAATTTATTGATTTCACAGTAAAAGGGTGAGACCGAATTGCTAATCTTGTGGATTGAGTAAATTCATGTATGGGGGAATATCAGTGAGCTAAGTTCATCTGAGCTGAAGCCATGGAAGTATTTGTAGAAGAGACACAGGGAGGCCACATTTACCTTTCCTCTGTTTTCGCACCTCAGCAACTGTTCATGTTTTTAACTATTCCACATCCAGTAAACCCTTGGGTCTCCGTGGTTTTACTGCCTTGCTTGGGTCAACTCGATTAAAATAAGATTTATTAAGAAAATCCTAAATCGTCAGACTCAAAGCTCAATTTAACAAATTTACTGAGTGAGGTTGTTTCATGGGCGCAAGACAAGGAATTAAGTTAAGATGATGCAGATATGTAGGATAGATAACGGCTGAACTAAGTCTTGAAGACGTTAAAATTGTAATGGTCAGGGAAGTATCATCTCAGTGTTTGAGCGACACTTTACCAATGGAGTACGGACAGAATAAAATGATTCGAACCAGTAGATATATTCAGCTTTCTCTTTTCCAATCTTTCACTTTTCTTTTATTTTTATTTTTTTCAATTGGAGTAGATAGACTAAACTATCGCCCGGTTCACACTCCACCCACGTCTATTGAACAGGTGTAGAGGCTCATCCCTTGTTCCCTGTTTAGGATGTGGTTTCCGGCTTTCTCTTTTCCAATCTTTTCACTTTTTTTTTCTTATTTTTTAAAAATTTTTTTTTCAATTGGAGTAGATAGACTAAACTATCGCCCGGTTCACACTCCACCCACGTCTATTTTACAGGTGTAGATTCTCATCCCTTGTTCCATGTTTAGGATGTGGTTTCCGGCTTTCTCTTTTCCAATCTTTTCACTTTTCTTTTTTTTATTTTAAAAAAAAATATTTTTCAATTGATGTAGATAGACTAAACTATCGCCCGGTTCACACTCCACCCACGTCTATTTTACATTTGTAGAGGCTCATCCCTTCTTCCCTGTTTAGGGTGTAGTTTCCGGCTTTCTCTTTTCCAATCTTTTCACTTATCTTTTTCTTATTTTTTATTTTTATTTTTTTTTCAATTGAAGTAGATAGACTAAACTATCGCCCGGTTCACACTCCACCCACATCTATTTTACAGGTGTAGATTCTCATCCCTTGTTCCCTGTTTAGGATGTGGTTTCCGGTTTTCTCTTTTCCAAATCTTTTCATTCTTGCGTAGCCCCCTGCACATCAGTGGCGTTACCACCTTGCTCGGGGTGATATGACTAAAAAAAAATATGAAGATGTGTCTGGTGGACATTTCGGCGTAGTCTAACCGGTGTAGCGGATTCAGCGTTGTCTATTCGGCGTAGTCATTTCGGCCGAAATCTTTTCGGTAAAAGAACGTTTTATCGTCGGATATGTAACTAAGAAATCACTTTGTTTGGCTTGTTGTTGTTAACTCTCTCGCTCTCCCATTCTTAATAGTGAAGCTACATTTGCATTGTGAGCTTGGAATACACTATCCCACAATCTAGAAAATCTCTGATGTCCTAAAGACAGAACAGAAAGGATGTGGTGCACATTTTGAAAAGTTGAGAGCTGGATATCAGACCCTCAAAAAGCTTAAAAATTATAGAGATGCTGATGAACGAATAAATAAAGGTATTTTTGAAGTTGAATCATTAGCTTCTATTGAATTCCTTAAAGGTGTTGCTCATAATTACGAAATGAAAAAGCAAACTTTACGATTAAAAGATTTACTCATTTTTCTAAAAATATATTTTTTTGCATATCAAGTTTTTCATTTTCGTTATCTCTTTTCCAATCTTTTCACTTTTCCTTATTTTTTTTTCAATTGGAGTAGATAGACTAAACTATCGCCCGGTTCACACTCCACTCACGTCTATTTTATAGGTGTAGGGGCTCATCCCTTATGCCATGTTTAGGATGTGGTTTCCGACATTCTCTTTTCCAATCTTTTCACTTTTCCTTATTTTTTTTTTCAATTGGAGTAGACAGACTGAACTATCACCCGGTTCACACTCCACCCACGTCTATTTTACAGGTGTAGAGACTCATCCCTTGTTCCATGTTTAGGATGTGGTTTCCGGCTTTCTCTTTTCCAATCTTTTCACTTTCCTTATTTTTTTTTTCAATTGGAGTAGATAGACTAAAATATCGCCCGGTTCACACTCCACCCACGTCTATTGAACAGGTGCAGAGGCTCATCCCTTGTTCCCTGTTTAGGATGTCGTTTCCGGCTTTCTCTTTTCCAATCTTTTCAGTCTTACGTAGCCCCCTGCACACCAGTGGCCTTACCGCCTTGCCCGGGGTGATATGATTAAAAAAAAAAATTCATCAGTTTTAAAAAATGGCGTAACATTTGATTTTAAGAATAAATGACAAAAATGTCGATTAAAAGTTTAAAGTTCTCATTTTCCTTGCAAAAAAATATTGATCCCTTGAACAGTGACGTCGAAATGTTCAGACGCCGAATCAGCTACGCCCAAGAGTTCAATTATTTATCGGCAACGGCCAATGGGCTACACTGAATGGGCGACGCCAAAACGTAGCAAACCCTGTTGGAAAGAAGCTTTGTAGGCTACTTTTGAGGTCTGGTCTTTAACACATAAATAATAGTAATTGTTTTTATACTAAATTTCTAACCAAACATTAACTGAGTATTGTATGGCTCAGATGCCAATAGGTATCAGGTAAAGATCGTTTTTGGTGTAATGGATACTGGCTCGGAATGAGAAATTTGAAAGCAGAGTTCGAATCCCAGTGGGGATCATTAAAATTATTTTCGCACAAATACCCTTGGGTAAAGTATGAATCCATCTCTTCTCCGACCATCAGCCATGGCTTGAATCGCAGGACAAACTTGGCCCTGTTTCCTTAGTTGGAAAGAAATGGCAAACTATTGCAGTAAAATTTCCTGCCTTGTCAGTTATGAATCAAAACAGGCATGATCACCCAAGCGGGTGTATCACGTATGACATTTAACTGAATGTTTGGGTTCATTTTGTAGCTAATAGTCATCTTCTTTGCTAAATTTGAGCAAGATTGATAATAAAATATTCGTTTTTGTGAAGAACGGAACCTTATTAGCGGAACATAAAACCAGAAACGAACTCACTACTCGATTTCTTAATCGAATTGATCAATCTAAACTTTACAAACATCCGTATCTCGGTTATAATGTGCACATAAACGTTTGTATGTCTCGATATCGGCAGTTTTCCTTTCACCCGAGAAAATCAGATGTATTCTTCTCTAATGACCTCGGACAATAATAACAATGGTAATGAAAATAGTGAAATTATCCATTTTCATCCAGGAAACATTGGACATTAATTGAGCGAACAGTTAGCGTCACGGTCGGTTGAAATTTATAAAATCATTCTCTTGAAACGGTTTCTCAGGAAAAGAGACTTTTCAAGTCCATTAACTGTTATCAGTCTGTCAGTTAAGTCCCATACGTGATACACGCTTGGGCGATCATGTCTAGAAAGAGACATGGCTGACTGAATAGAAGATTTTCCCGCAGTTAAATGTCATTACTTTATGCGGTAGACTGGTTAACAACCATGTCTACAGAACCCAATCTGTCCTGTTATTCAATCATTTTATTCAAATCAGTCAGTCAAGTGCCATACGTGTTACACACTTGGGCGATCATGTCTCTTTCGGAACTGACTTAACAGAAGATTTTCCCGCAATAGGTTGCCGTTACATTCTGTGGAAGACTGGTTGCCAAGAAAGGCTGTAGAATCCAATGTCCTGTTATTTAACCCAAAGCTAGATGAAGAAGAGTGGGGTTACTATCTTTCCCAAGGGTATTTGTGCGTAAGTGAAATGCAACAAATTCCACTGGAATTTGAACTCGGCGCTCCGACTTCCACTGCACCACAACGCACATCTTTCTTTTTATATATCGAAGAAATTCTCCTACCTAATATTTGTTTTTATTTAATTGATTCGTTTTTTACGGTTTACCAACCTTTGCATGTTGTTTAAAGCTCGAAAATATTTTTAGATAGTAAGACATTTTTTAGATAATAATGGTTTAATCATACAAGGTACAAGTCTTATTAACTAACCAAATATATGTTAGAGGGGAAGAAGTGACTTCATATATTTATTTACGATTTAGGGTATTTACCATCAAGTGAATCTCACGAATCGAAGAGGAATTTAAACTCAGTTCTCCTGTTAACAATTTCGAGTTCTCAGACGGTCACCCATTCAGGTACTGTCCAGACTGGACCTTCCTTAACTTCTATGATCGTAAGCGTTTTTTTCAGAGAATGTAGAGATCTAATATTTTGATTATCTTCATCATTATATCATTATTTTCCCTTCTAGTTACATTTGCTATCTATTTCAGTTGTTGATGCTGTTGGACGTCTTCGATGTGCTGTTTGTTATATGGTAACAATCATAAATAAAAAATGGATGATTAAATTTTCCCAAATTTTCACCCTTATCATTTTCTAGTATCGCTGGGTGTTTCCTTCCAAACACTTTGTTTTAGACAATGTGCAGAGCTAATATCCTGATTATATCATTAATTTCCCTTCTAGTTACATGTGCTACTCATTTTAGTTGTTGCTGCAGTTGGAAGTCTTTAAGAGATAGCCATTTATATTGTTTGGCTTAAATCTGTGATTTTATCTTTTAATTTGGATCTTTTTATGTTTTATCTTTTAATTTTGATCTTTCATAAAATAAGAAAAAAATTTAAGACTTTAAAAATTATTTGTTGTACTTCGGTAGAAAAACAAAATTTTGTTGAAGAAAAAAGTTAAATAATTCTTGAGCATATCATTATTTTCTATTCTACTTTCATTTGTTGTCGTTGGGGTTGGAAATATTCAAGTGATCTGGTTTTTATTATTTGGCATTTTTATATGATTTTACTTATGTGATTTTTTAGTGCCAGTCTAGAGGCTCTAATGAAGAATTGTGTTCTTTAAGATAGAAAAGATTCATTTGCTTCAACGCAATATCAAGAAATGTGTGGGTATGTAAATATCTGAATTGATACGGTTCTTCATATTTGGTAAAGCTCATTATGATTTTGTCGGGTCTGACTATAGAATCTGGTGAAGGATTCTTTCTTTGAGAGCTTCATCTACTCCTTTGGGTTTACTAATCATCTTTTTTGTTTTTGAAAATAGTTTCAACAATCTTTCTATGGTAGATTTGGCCTAGTGCACACCGAGAGTGATGAGCTCAGTCAGTTAATTCTTTAAATTTGAAAAAAGTTATATTTTTGGCGGGCATTACATGATTTCCTCTTTCAGTCTTAACGGCTAGAGTGTCAGTCGATCAAAACCCCTGTCTAGACTGAATTTCCGATGATGTATCTATTGTTGTCAGATTAGTCTTAGTTTTCTATGCATCATATAATTAATCCACCTCCCCCCCCCCCGAGTGTTACAGTAGACACACACACACACACACACACACACACACACACACACACACACACACACATATATATATATTTTTTTCATTTTTAATCATATCACACAGAGCAAGGCGGTAATGCCACTGATGTGCAGGGGGCTACATAAAAGTGAAAAGATTGGAAAAAAGAAAGCCGAAAACCACATCCTAAACAGGGAACAAGGGATGAGTCTCTACACCTGTTCAATAGACATGGGTGGAGTGTGAACCGGGGGATAGTTTAGTCTATCTACTCCAATTAATTAATATATATATATATATATATATATATATATATATATATATATATATAATTAATATATATATATATATAAGAAAAAAGTGCCAAAAAAACTGTAGATTTATTGTTATTATTATTATTATTATTACTCTCTCCCAAAAATGCAGATTATGACACGCTCATGATGCATAAGGAAATATTTATAAAACTTGCAAGCCTTTCCTCAACCAAACAACATGAAAAACTTAAGACACACACACAGACACACGAAATTCAAACGCGATAAAAAACAAACAAACAGAAAACACACACTAAATTCAAATCGTATTCCAAAAACAATAAAAAGAACTTGAATCAAATTCGCTGAAAACAATTTTGAAGTAGAAACAGGAAATCAAAAAGTGTGAAAAAACCCAATAATTTTCTGACCTGCTCACCACTTGACTTATCTATTTATACACGATACCTTGGCAATCAGAAAAAAAGTACGGATCTCGATATGTAAAGTCACAAGCTTATTCGCCTGAAGAGAGTCTACTATAGACTCGAAACACGTCTAGCGACAAAAATACCATTACGGACACTTATTATATCATACAAAAAGCAAGCAAAATGAATAATGATTACAACAATAAAACTACAATTTAAACCAAACGTTTGCGGCTTATCACACTCCTTTCTTCTATACCAATCTTTCGTTTGAAAAATCCCTATTTCTGTTTATATATATATATATATATATATATATATATATATATATATATATATATATATATATACTAGCAGTATAGCCGGCGTTGCTCGGGTGTAATGAAAGCTTTAAAACTAATTCATGGTCCGGGAGCTCAGACTCTTTGGACGTTGGCACGAAAGACTAAAAAGCAATAGTTGTTTCCAGTTAAAGTGAAACCATAGACTGAAAGAAAAATGAATGGATGTAAGTCAAATTTTCATTTCCTGGTATCGATAACAAATAAGATTTTTCGTTGTAAACTGAATTTTGCAGGTTAGATAATAAGTCCTCTGAGTAAATGGTATCATGGCTGAGACTAAGAACTACAATTATACCTACTTAGAGCCAAACCCGAAGCAAAAAGTAAAATAAAAGGGCTGAAAAAAATACAGATATACAGGCAGATAAACAGACACACTCACAAACATCTTGCCTTATATATATATATATATATATATATATATATATATATATATATATATATATATATATATATTAATACAGGTTTAATTGAATAATATAGACAAGTTCTGTCTATTTATTTTGTGTAAGATCCGTTCGTATGATCTGATTAGCTTGATAGTGTTGTCATGGAAAGACGACAAGAAATCGCAATAATTGTTGATTTTTTTATCAGGTCTGAGCTTTCGGCTTACATAAGCCATTTTCAAAGGATGAACATTGAATGTTCAGTGAACATAGAACATTTAAATTATTATTAACAGAGTGGAGTTATACAGAGAAAATTAGACAGGTCCATTTTTTGTGTCGCACATGGCTGTAGGCCGAGAAGGAATGGTGGTAGTGGGTTTTTTGTTCAATTGAGTGTATAGTGGCATGAGGGATTGGTCTGGGAACTGCTGCAACTATGGTGTAGGGGGTAAGTATAATAACTATGACCTCTCCCGTCTATTATAGGCATTGAAGTATATTAGTAGAGGTGTCGAAATTTATTTTATTTTAGGCTAGGTTTAAACTGTTTGATGTAGATAGCTTCTAGAATTTTAAGTTTTCGTTTATTATTTTCTTGTCTAAGTATATGCGTATTTTCAACAAGTGTTTTCCTAAGAAGTGTGTGTTGATAGCCGTGGTGTTTTAAATGTCGGAATATGTTAGAAGTGTATTATACTTATAATCTTACCATCCTCCATCCATTATTAAGCATGTACCCCCATCCACAGAATATAGAATTAGTAGAAATTCCGCAAATGAAGAATGTTCAGTAATCACAGTATTTGTTATAATCAGTCAGTCAGGTAAGTGCCATACGTGATATACGCTTGGGCGATCATGTCTCGAAATAGACATAACTGACTGGGTAGAAGATTATCCCGCATTAGGTTGCCATTGCTTTCTGCGGTAGACTGGTTGCTGACCAAGGCTATGGAACCCAATCTGTCCTGTTATTTAACCCATAACTGGAAGGAAGAGACGGATTAATACCTTTCCCAAGGGTATTTGCGCGTAAGTGAATGCATTGAATTCAACTGGAATTCGAACTCGTTCCGAGTCGATATCCATTGTACTACAACGCACATTCTTTGTTATAATCAGTCAGCCAGTTAAGTGCCATACGTGATACACGCTTGACTGGGCAAACGATTATCTGCGGTAGACTGGTTGTCAGCCAAGGCTATAGAACCCAAAATGTCCTCTTATTTAATCCATAACTGGAGGGAAGGGACGGATTAATATATTTCCCAACGGTATTTCCGCGTAAGTGAATTTTTATAATACTGCCTTAAAAAATAGTGGATATAAAATCCAAATATTAAATATGTAAAAGAGAATATCTACTCACGAAGAAAAAATAGGAATAAAAATATTATTTAGTATACATCCTTTTTTTAACCAAATCAGAAAAAATTCCTCGTTTTGATTAAGAAACACTTTCCGAATGATAATCCTGTCAGTATGATTTTCAATAAAAATACTTTAAATTTAAGTTATAGTTGTATGAATAATGTGGAAAAAATATAAAGAAAAATTATCATAATAGTATTCTAGATAAAAATTTAAGCCTACTTGAAAATAAGCATTATCCAATAACTGAAATCAACAATCAATAATTTATACAATGATAATATAATATAATACATAATAATTGTAATTGTAGAAACCGTATAGAGTGTCCGTTGGAAAACAGGTACCTTACAGAATCCATTGTTTATGAATGTATTATTTCTTCTATGGAAAACCCTAGTTGATGTGGATAGTATAGATTTATGTGGATAGTACTAAAAACTCTCTCTAAAAACGATTTTATCAGCACACGTCTCCATTTGATAATAATAAGTACAGAAATAGAATATCCCTATCGAAATATCATTAGTATCTAAAAGAAACAAATAAAACTCCCATATTAAAAAGAAAAAAATTTAAAAAGCTAGAATATGTAAGTATTTAATCGACTCATGGCCGTTGTGTGTATATGAAAAACTATATATTATTAGATTTCTTAAAAATAAAAATCTGTTAAGTAAACGTAATGAAATAAATGTCATATGTAAACATTGCAAAATGCTCACCTTAGAATATGGTTATAAAGATTCATCATAAAAAATATCCATTAACTTATATATATATATATATATATATATATATATATATATATATATAATAATTTGTTTTATATTACGAAATAATGATAATTAAATAGATATGAAAATAATTAAGTAGATATTTAAATTTTTTATAATCAATTAGATATTAAAATTTTGTATTATGATATCAAATATAATGACATTAAGCTTGTGTTATGATATAATAATATGACAGATTTTGAAATAATAAAGTGGATATTAAAATTTTTAATAAATAGATATTAAACATTTTTACAAATTAAAAGTTTATGATAAATTAAAATAAAATGCATTCTGAATCGAAATAAAAATTGTAGAATTACACACAAAAAAAGATCAAAATAAAAAATGTTTTCTTTTTTGTTTTAGAAAACGCTAGAGAGAAAATGCTACAGAGAAAACTAAGACAATAATCTTGCAACAACAATGGACACATCATCGGAAATTCAGTCTAGACAGGGGTTTTGATCGACTGATACTCTAGCCGTTAAGACTGAAAGAGGAAATCATGTATTCCCCGCCAAAAATATAACTCTTTTCAAATTTAAAGTCAATCTCTATTCTGATTATTTAAAGTGAACACACAAATTTTTCTGTCTTCCCACGTCGATAAATAACAAACGTATTGTTTTATATTCAAATGAAAATCCTGAGCTAACATTGCCTGATGACGATGTAAAATCTCTAAACATAGAAATTTACGTGTCGCAATATAAACTATACTAATTTTAATAATAATAATAATAATAATAATAATAATAATAATGATAAAAACGAATTTAATTATATAATGCTCTACAATATTTGTTGTATTGAGCACACACACACACACACACACACACACACACACACACACACACACACACATATATATATATATATATATATATATATATATATAAAGCCAGGTGAAGAGAACCAACAGTTTGAGAATTCCGAGTTCTCCTGCATTTACTTTTTTTAAAAAAAGTGCTCAATATATATATATATATATATATATATATATATATATATATATATATATATTCTTCACTACTCGACGACATAATTATTAAAAAAAATGAAATAATAAGAGCGAACATGTGGCAAGGGCTTTCATAACTGGTAGTCAACTCGTAGTAAAGAGAATGAACTGACCCGGCGCTCCCTCGCTATTGTCTCTCTAATGAATTCAGCCAACTCTACCGCGTTATTGTCTCTCTCTCTCTCTCTCCCTCTCTCTCTCTCTCTCTCTCCATGAGCGTCAAAGGAGGGAAATGTATTATTATTATTATTATTATTATTATTATTATTATAGAGAGGCTGTTTATTTTACTCCGTAACATTTTCTAACTATTAACTTTCATTCCAGTGTCTTTTGTAATGTTTCTCATCATTTTTAGCCTTGTCGAAAACTTTAAATAGATTTAATGTATAAAGAAACCCCTGCATAAAAACTATTATAAACCGCTATCAGTATCTATCTTCGTTATATTTTTATCATAGTTCACGTGTTAAATATTATACATGTCACGCTCGTACTGTGTTTGAGTGAGTTTCTCAAAGATACAGAAATCCGGTACGTACAGGTTCTGTCCACTAACCAATGATGATATAACTGACGATATAAGTACGTTACACGCTGTTTTCCCCTGTCTTACCTTCTCTCTATCTAGCCTGTTAATATCAGTTTCTTCGAGCCTTCCTTCCTCATTGCATGTCCCAGGAACTTCAGCTGTTTCTTCCTGATGCTCAGTATTAATTTCCTTTTCGTTCCCATCCTTTCCAAAACCTCATCATTGCTTACATGCTCGATTCATGATATCCGCTGTATCCTTCTGTATATCCACATTTCAGTTGCTTCAAGTTTTTAATTCATCTTCGATGATATTGTCCAGCATTCACTGCCATAGTGAAGAACTGACATCACATGCACATCGCTAAATAGTCCCTCTGATTATTATTATTTTAAATTGCTAAACAGTTTATTATAATAATAACTGGTTTTCCAACGATATGCTTAATATGTACAGGAAAATTCGGAATGCAAAATTAAACAAAAATGACTCAAAAATTATAGTTTGTTTTCTTTTTTTTTAATCGTATCACTCCGAGCAAGGCAGCAATGCCATTGATGTGCAGGGGGCTACATAAGTGTAAAAAGATTAATTAGAAGAGAGTGAAGAGGAAGACAAACCAGTTAGAAAGGAGCAAGAGAAGGATGGGAATACAGGTGTGATGACAGTTGCAGAGGTGGAGAGAAAGGAAAGGATATACGGGGTGGTGAAAGAACTAGAGTCAAGTAGTTAATAGATGAGTATTTACATTGCATTTAAATTCCTAAAGGTTGTAGCCACTAGGAAAACAAGAATAAGGAAGCGAGTTCCACAGGCGGGAAGTGCGAGAGAAAAAGCTGCAGGAGTAGAATTGTCGTCTGCATTTGGTTAATCTAACTGTGAATGGGTGGGACCCAGTTGACAATCTGGTTGCAGGAGTAAACACCTGTTGCAGAGGCACCAGTGACTTAAGTTCATTAGAACAGAAGCCATGAAAGTATTTATAGAACAGACAAAGGGAGGCCACATCTCGTCGGTGGGGAAGTGGCTGTAGTCAAGCCACCAAGTCGGTACCTATCACATTACTGATTCTCCTTTGGAGCCTGTCGAGAACACTGAGATTAACAGCAGGGGCACCTGACCATATATGGCAGCAGTATTCCATGCACGGACGAATGGTTGATTTGTATATATGATGGATGGATTCAGGCGGGAAAAACATCCTGGCCCGACACAGTGACCCAACCTTCTTAGCAGTGGATTTAGCTATGGACTCGATTGTAGAAAGAAGTATAAAACGTGTGGTTGAACACTGATCGCCAGATAAAAATAATACTAGGAAAATGGATTATTCCACTGGCAATCAGGTGACCACTAAAATAATTATATAAGCACCAGACAGAGGTCTGGGGCAATGAGTGAATAGCGAATAATGAGTCATCGGAGTTCAGCGAATAACCAATCTATCAAGCGACCATACTGTGAATCTACCGTGGTTCAATCGTATTACCAGCAATTAATTCATATACCACAACCCATCAGTAAACTTGTAAGCTACAAAAAAAAAAAACAAAAAAAACAAAACAAATATGCATTAAGCTATATATTACTGTTTCTCAAGGCTACCCTAGCGACCTCTTCAGGAAAGTTAGGGTTCCGGGTAGCACTAGTTAAGAAACTCTTTTTCTATAAGATTCGTTTATTTGATGCCATTTTGTGATCATTGATATAAGAAAATTGTTTTGTATAGAAGATAGTTAAGATATTTTGAAGAATGTTAAATAGATTATGTGTCTAAAACATCTTTTCTGATATTGTTTCTCCACTCTCCTGGCCGGTAACCATTTACTGCTATTTTCCAATTTTTCAAATGACTCAAACTTTTGAGGGCCATTCTAAGAAACGGATCGGGAAGACAAAAAATATTTTTTTAACTAATTTCTGTTGGTTGAAGTCAATTTAAGTTTGTATCTCCGAAAATAGATATATACTTGCATGTTTGATAATGTAAAGATAGGAGACACGGTGGAATAATGGATAGCAATTCGGATTGAGGAATCGGAGATTCGAGTTCGAATTCGTGTCCCTACATTAACTTACACTAATAGCTTTAGTAAGGGTGTGAATCTATTTCTTCCTTCCCCTGTATAGACTCCTAGACCAGTCTGGCTTCCAAGCCAGACTAGAAGAGGAGATGGAGACTTGGGCCCCGTTAGGCTATATTGCTCAAGAAATATGTACATCTTGCCCAAGAAGCTGAACATGTGGAGCTAAGGGATTCTGTTAGATAAAAATAGTTGCTCGGTATAGATTTGTGTAGACGAGTTGACATTGTCACTTTACTGACTACAACTTGTTGCAAAGTCGTGTGTATGTATGTATATTTTTATAAATTCATCTAAAGCAAGTCTAGAGATGCAATTAAAGATGTTACTTTAAAAAGGAAAAAGGCAAGAGAATCAAAGCATGAATGAAACTGAGAAATCGTTACTGAAAGGACAATAAAAATAATTTGGTTCAAGTAGACAGACGTGCGTTTTGGTGCATGGATATCGGCTCGGAACGAGAAATCGAGGAGCCGAGTTCAAATTCCAGTTGAATTCCTTGCATTCATTTACGCGCAAATACCCGTAGGAAAGGTATTAATCCGTCTCTTCCTTCCAGTTATGGGTTAAATAACAGGACAGATTGAGTTTTATAGCCTTGGTCGACAACCAGTCTACTGCAGAAAGTAATGGCAACCTACTGCGGGAAAATCTTCTGCCCATTCAGTCATGTCTCTTTCGAGACATGATCGCCCAAGCGATGATGATAAATATAAACTCATCTTCTTGAATCCGGTTCTTATTGTCCTCTCTCCTCAGAAACGTTTCCTCACTATTAAATTTTTTAGCTTTTATTGCAACATTTGTCAATCATTTTCCCCTTGTGGAAAACTTGTAATAGTTATCATTATTTTCATCCTTGGAGTGTTTCTCTCACAGACATGTGCATTCCTTGGTTCCACCAGTTCGAACCTTCTTGGCTAGGACCCACCATTCCCACTCTCAATGTAACAAATCACCCCTATTCTTTCCGTATTCCCTTGGTGAGAAATAAGTTCCACTCAAACAGCCTCTGCCCGAGAACAACTACTCTGTAAAACCGACCTCCAACAGGATGTTTCCTGATCACTACAACCTTAACCTGTTCAAGTCCAGGTTTAAAAGTTATCTTTCCTCATATCCGTATAAACTAACTCTTACTCTATAACCCTCTATCTTGAATAGTTCCCGATCTTGTAACTCAGTTAAAATAAAATTATCAGAAAACCCCTTCATTAAATTTATTACATACCATTATTAATATCTATCGTTTTTATATTTAAAAGATAAATGGATTCTTATGTCCACTAATTGTTATCGCTCTTTCTAATTCTGAGGAGTGTTTTTGATAAATGTTTTGTAGAGTCAACATCATCTTGATTATATCATATATTTTTTGTTATTGCAGCTGTTGGAAGTCTTTAGATGATGTAGGTTTTGTTATATTGGCAAAGATCTTTGCGATTAGTCACCAGAGCTTGTTGAAGGATAGTCTTCTTTAAGACCGAGAGTATTCATTTGTTTGAAGCCATTTTTAATCAACCATCTGAATAAACGGTTATATACTGATAATTTTTGGACATTTTTAACGATCTGGTCACCATTCTGTATTTCCATATGAAAGTTTCTATCTGACGAGACTATTTAAGAATGTGGCTTGGGCTGTAAGCTCCATGTTTTGAATTTATAGCACATTGCGAGGGCACATCGAGGACAAAAGGAGCAAGGGAAGACAGTGGAACGCCTACATAACGAGCTTGTGTCAATGGATGGTGGATTGAGATACGGGAGGCTTAGCAAAGGGACATGCATTGCTAAGGGCTTTTTTTCAGAAAAAAAGGGCAGCCTACTGCGGGAATGTCTTCTGCCTATTCAGTCATGAATCGAAAGAAATATAGTCTCCCAATTCCCTTAAAAAATGTATGAATCAATGTCTACTTCCCACTAAATTATGAATTGAAAAGCAGAACAGACGTTGTTTTATAGCCTTGGTTGGCAAAAAAGCCTATCGCTGAAAGAAATCGCAACTACTCCGGTAAAATCTGCATAGTCAGTCATGAATCGAAAGAGACATGATCACCCATGCGTGTATCATGTATGGCTTTTAACTGAATGAATGTTCATCCAATACAGGGTCAAAGATCCACTCAAGATAGGGATTTACTCTGTGGTGTTCTATGAGTGTAAGAAGAGGTAAGAATAGCAGTTCATGAGGTTATGAAGGAAATATAACGGTTAACCCAAGACTTTAAGAAGCCAAGATTGTAGTAATCGGGAAAACATGCTGTTCAGAGTCTGTTTGACAAAGCATCAGTTCTTGTGAATATTCGGCCTGAGTGGTGCTTACTTTTTACCAATGGAATATGAAGGAAATGTGGACGATTCATGTTTTAGTACGTGGCACGGTGGGTCCTAGCTGCAAAGATCAGAAGAGGTGGAACCAAAGAATATTGCCCATCAGAACACGTTCCAGGGATATAGCAATTGAGTAGTGAGAAGCTTGCAAATTTTTTTTTCGGGAAAGGGAAAAATAATTAATCACCCACAAGGCCGCATTTGAACTTTATCTAGACAAGTAAATGAGGACTGAGCATCTCCAACCCAGATATAGCAGCAGTTCTATTACAATGGATGTGCGTTGTGGTGCAGTGGATATCGACCCAGAACGACAAATCGGGGAGCTGAGTTCGAATTCCAGTTGAATTCCTTGCTTTCACTTACGCATAAATACTTTTGGGAAAGGTATTAATCCGTCTCTTCTCTACTGTTATGAGTTAAATAATAGGACAGATTGGATTCTAGAGCCTTGGCTGGCAACCAGTCTACCGCAGAAAGCAATGGCAACCTACTGCGCGATAATCTTCTGACCAGTCAGTCATGTCTCTTTCGAGACATAATCGCCCAGAGCGTGTAGAAACTTAACTGACTGACTATTACAATACATTTTTGGATAGATCTGGCTCTTGCAGAAATCGAAAAAAATGGTAGGGTGGATATTAATTGGAGCGTTAAAATGAACCAACATTCCCACAATCAAGTTTGAGTTTTGTGGGTTATTTAATGCCAAAAAAGTGGAGTTTTAAGGTGTTTTTTTTAATGTTCGGTTATAGTGAGAAAGCTAACTTAGTTAGATTTTAATGAAAAAAATTTCTTTTTAGAAAACTGAAGATGCATTCAAAAATGTATTGTTGGTAATATTTTTTTCCTTCAAAAATGGATTGTTGGTAATATTTTTTCAAAAACGTACATATTTCTATAAAAGTCTGTTTTTATACTTAGTGTTTTGACCCCAGTTTGGGGGATAACTATTTGCCCATAGCTGGGACCCTAACAGGTGCTACCACTCCGGGTCAGAGTCCACTCCACTCTCATCAGTATTCCCATCCTTCTCTTACAAACTTTCTGACACCCCCTATAACCTGTCATTGTTACTCATAACTCTCCTCCTATATAACCCCCTGCCAAACAGTGGCAGTAAAATGCCTTGATTGGGGCAATATGATTATAAAAAAAAAATTGTAATATATCAACGCTAGGCCAGATGTCGCAAAACGGGTGAAAACTTACTTGGAAACGCTTAAATGGGAAGTATGTATTTCTTTTTCCAAATATGTATTGCTAATAATATTTTTTTCTTTCAAAAATGTATTCCTGGAATTTTTACTGTAACAGTTTATTTTTTATGCTTTTGTGTGTTAACTGTTTGTCGATAGTTGGGACCCTAATGGTGCGCCTTGGAACAACAGCAATTAAGAGGTGATTCCATGCTCCTCACAACCACTCAATCAGAGGCCTTGCTGCCGGATGCAGTTTACCGTTATACCCAGGACCACCCACTATCAAGAAACAGTAGGTAGTGAAGAGCCATGGACGCCCAGTTCCACCTTCCGTATCTGTAGAGTAGATTCAGGGTAGATGGTATCACAAAACCTATTCTAATTCCAAATCTTAAAGTTGGAAAGATTTAATTCCAAATTCTTGGTAAAGAATTCTGATTTGGTTTTTGTCCATGATCATGCTTATATCAAGCCTGAACACTGATATCATCAGCACACCACCACTTACCGTCGATAAACTATCGACTGGAATAACTCAATGCTGTCATTAATCAAATCCATTTTTAAATTTAAAAAAAAATCAACTTTGCTTCAAAGAGTTTTTCGCTGCCATAATGTTGGATATTTCAAATTAATGATTACATTTTTTTTTCAAATTTTCAGTGCTTAATTAATTTTCCTTGTGACTTTTCTTGATAACATTTTAATTTTAGCTTCACTATGATTAATTAAATTCATAAGTGAATCCATTCATCCCACAAGCGTTATACTATAACGTTTCATAATGAAATAGTTGTTTTTTACGAGGTTTGAAATAATAGTCATAAATATGGGGGACCCAGTGAAGTTCAGACATGCTTGTATTAGTCAGCCAGACTACATCACTAACTATTACATAACTACATATATATAAAAACTACAGGCCATAATTATTAGGCTACCCCAGTTTTTCGAAAGAAATTATGTATTTCATACTATCTTTTAGTATTTATTGCCAAATGAAAGTAGAATGGTTCTTCTGTTATTATTACTTTGCATAATTTTACAAGGCAAGGAAGCAAAGTTGAAGTCGTCCGAATCACCTTAAATTTTCTTCATTCTTTCATTGATGAAACTGCAATATTTTTTTCAATCATATCACCCCGAGCAAGGCGGTAACGCCACTGACGTGCAGGGGGCTACATAATAGAAAAAGATTAGAGGAGAGTGAAGAGAAGGACGAACCAGTTAGAAAGGTGCAAGAGAAGAATGGAAATACAGGTGTGATGACAGTTGCAAATGTGGAGAGAGAGAGAGAGGAAAGGATATACAGGGCGGCGTGGAAAGAACTAGGGTAAAATAGTTAAGAGATGAGTATTGACATTGCATTTAAATTCCTGGAGATTGTAGCCGTCAGGAAAGCAAGAATAAAGAAGCGAATTCCACAGGTGGGAAGTGCGAGAAAAGAAGCTGGAGGAGTAGAATTTTCGTCTGCATTTGGTTGATCCAGCTGTGAATGGGTGATACCCAGTTGCCAGTGTGGCTGCACGAGTAAACACCTGTTGCGGAGGCACCAGTGACTTAAGTTCGTTGGAGCAGAAGCCATATAAGTTGATCACTGTTGTTATTTGTCCCTACTTATTTTCACTATTTTCTGTAAGTGTTAAATTTTTAAGACCTCTTACCTCATAATGCCTCGCAGAAATTTCAGTTGTCTTTTTCTCATTATGCATACAAGTGTTCTTCTTTGTTTCTATTTTCTTTAAAACGTCTTTGTTGCTTATGTGTTCCTAATATGACATTCTCAGTATCATTCTGTGGCATACAGTTTTCATGAATTTTTCATGAGCATATTCAATCTTTAAGTTAAGAACTAAGATTCAACTTCATAAAATAACTACTAGCATTCATATTCATGATTCTTATTTCAATATTTTATTAAGGTTGTTAAGCTCAAATATTTAACGATGTGATATTTCTTCGTGTATTTTATTGTCATAGAACTCTTCATGAGGTTATTAAATCCTTAAGTAAAGAACTAAGTTTCAACTTCATAAAATAACCACTAGCATTCATATTCATGATTTTTATAGCAATATTTTGTTAAGGTTGTTAAGCTCAAATATTTAACGATGCGATAGTGGAATTTCTTAAGTAATTTTATAGTCGGGACACTCGCAAGGAGATGATTCAGTCCTTAACATAATAGAAATTATGATTCTTCAGAAATTTGGAATATGAGAATTGTGAAAATTTCACGTGTAGTAATAGTGATTTTTAACTTTCAAAATGTTGTAAGAACACAAAACCAGAAATATTTGTTTATAAATTTAAACTCACTCAAGATAATCTACAAACCTTACTTCATTGATGCTTATGTTGACGAAAATAAAATAAAAAAATATTTGTATATCGGATATTCTGCTGCGATATATACAAAGTGAATATTTTTATTTCGAGATTTAAAAGATCGATTTAGCTTATTGACAAACTTGACATTGTTTATATAAATATCGATTGAATCACACCCCACTCACGTCTATTGAACAGGCTAAGAGGCTCATCCCTTGTTTCCTGCTTAGGGTGCGGTTTCCGGTTTTCTCTTTTCCAATCTTCTCACTTTTTTTTTTTCAATTGGAGTAGATAGACTAAGCTATCGCCCGGTTCACACTCCACCATCGTCTGTTGAACAGGTGAAGAAGCTCATGCCTTGTTTCCTGTTTAGGATGCGGTTTCCGTTTTTCTCTTTTCCAATCTTCTCACTTTTTTTTTCAATTGGAGTAGATAGACTAAACTATCGCCCGGTTCACACTCCACCATCGTCTATTGAACAGGCTAAGAGACTCATCCCTTGTTTCCTGATTGGGATGCGGTTTCCGGTTTTCTCTTTTCCAATCTTCTCACTTTTTTTTTCAATTGGAGTAGATAGACTAAACTATCGCCCGGTTCACACTCCACCATCGTCTATTGAACAGGTGAAGAGGCTCATCCCTTGTTTCCTGTTTAGGATGCGGTTTCCGTTTTTCTCTTTTCCAATCTTCTCACTTTTTTTTCATTTGGAGTAGATAGACTAAACTATCACCCGGTTCACACTCAACCCTCGTCTATTGAACAGGTGAAGAGGCTCATCCCTTGTTTCCTGTTTAGGATGCGGTTTCCGGTTTTCTCTTTTTCAATCTTCTTACTTTTTTTTCAGTTGGAGTAGATAGACTAAACTATCGCCCGGTTCACTCCACCCTCGTCTATTGAACAGGTTAAGAGGCTCATTCATTGTTTCCTGTTTAGGATGCGGTTTCCGGTTTTCTCTTTTCCAACCTTCTCACTCCTCTGTATCCCCTGCACATCAGTGGCGTTACCGCCTTGCTCAGGGTGATATGATTAAAAAATAAATAAATAAAATAAACAAAATAATGATTTCGTGTTTTGAATATTCGGCTGTCATAGTTTGAATATGAAAAGGATTTATTTGTAAATTTACATATTCAGAAGAAATAAACTACAAACATGGTGGAGCTGATTCATCGATGTAATGAAAAACAATATTTTTTAATTTTGAAAATTGAGGCGAGATAATTAAAAATTGAAAACATTTATAAGTTTTAAGTTTAAGCCTCGATAGCCTAAAAATATTTCATAAAAAGACATAGCAATTTTTTACAATGAAGTTCATCAGATGCAAGCCACTCGAGGTAGTTTATTACAGATTAAGAGGCACAGTTTATGCGGATAGGTAGAAGGAGATGATGGTTAAACTTATCTTTGAACAGATTAAAATTGTAGTAATCGGGGAAGAAACCTCTTAGGAGTCGATTCCCCAGAACAACTCTTCGTGGAAAGAAGCCGCTCGAGTGGAACATATATCTCACCAACCAAATATTAGGGAATAAGGGTGGTTCGCTACAATGTGCGTCGCACGATGGTTCTCAAACGTAAAGATTAGAATTTATCGAACTGACAAATGTTGTTTGTCCAAACATTTTCCATGGAAATAGCGATAGATTTGTGAGAGTCTTGTGTTTTTTTAAAATCATATCACCCCGAGCAAGGCGGCAAGGCCACTGGTGGGCAGGGGGTTACGTAAGAGTGAATAGATTGGAAAAGAGAAAGCCGGAAACGACATCCTAAACAGGGAACAAGGGATGAGCCTCTACACCTGTTTAATAGACGTGGGTGGAGTGTGAACAGGGCGATAGTTTAGTCTATTTACTCCAATTGTTATCAGCAATTATTGTCCACAGTTGCTGTCAACAATCGGTGAAAACAGCGAGTCGCCTGCAATTCATGGTCTGTTTTTCGCCAAAAAATTATAACCAGCTGGATTGCACACTTATTAGATATTTCCTTCCTAGAAATGATAGAAATGCATAAATCTTAAAACTTTTTCCCAGCGGTCAAAGTTGAAACTCCCATGGGGAATTAGAAACATCAAACATCTATCTATCTATCTATCTATCTATCTATCTATCTATCTATCTATCTATCTATCTATCTATCTATCTATCTATCTATCTATCAGCCTGGATTTCTCTGGGAGCATTAATTCTGTTACTTGAATGAATATCATGAGGTTGGCAATCAACTAGAGGCACTGTGATCGCAAAGGCGACTGTTCACACCACGTGTCAGCAAGAGTTCGGGCAAAGTGCGAGTGGGTCAAAAATGAAGATCAGTTTGGCAAGTGGTGTCGTGTCAAATTGAGCGGAAATAGTCGTTTAATGGACGGGTTTGTTCGTTAAGAGGATGGGAAATTCGGACATAAGGACTGCTTGACCCGCTTTGAGAGCAAGTGTGAAAATTTCCGGATGTGCTTTACTAAGAATTGCCTTGTAAACTTGAGATATATATATATATATATAATTATAAAATAATTGTAAATGTAAATAATTTCCACAACCAGCATCCAACATTGCCTAATGAAGAGAATCTATTCGAAACAGAAATTTCCGTGTCGCAATGCATAATTAATTCATAATTATCTGATTATATTAAACTCTATAATATATATTATATTGAGCTCTGTTTATAATAAAATAAATGCCGTGGTACTCAAAATAGTAAAACCTTGAGTCCTCTTCACCTGGATTGATATATATATATATATATATATATATATATATATTGTATCGAGGCAGCAGATAATTTTCTAAACATATACTGTTAACTACAAGAGACAATGAATTTTTATTATGTTGAATCATAAGCCGTTCTAAACATCGTATGACTATATATATATAAATATATATATATATACATATAATAATAACATAATAATAAAATCGACTCTGTACGTATCCAAATCTTAAAATCTTACACAAGTAATTTTTTAGGACCACGAATAACCGGCAGAATCTAACTCCGTTATTGTCCGCCGCTATAAAGCTTTGGACAATGAGGGGGAAAAAAAAAGAAAACTGCGGAGCACCGACAATACATACAGTACTTCACAGCAAAACAAAAAACCCCTCAAACGGAACGAACCACAAAGAAAGAAAAGTGCTCGATACAAAACTAACCAAAAAGGATTAACCAAGAGGCAGTGACGTAGAGCAAAAACACACGAGAAAAAATCGCAAGATCGCCAAGACCTACCACCCGGTTTCGCACAACGGCTCGTCGGGGCCCTGACGAGCCGTTGTGCGAAACGGTAGGTCTTGGCGATCTTGCGATTTTTTCTCGTATATATACATATATATATATATTAATCATGAGCCGTTCTAAATATCGTATTTTGGTTTTAATTTCAGGTGAAAATAAAGACAAAAATTCTTCAACATTTGGATATTTTTTATTATGTTTGTTCTTGTGAGAGTCTTGTGTTTTTTTTTTTAATCATATCATCCCGAGCAAGGCGGTAAGGCCACTGGTGTGCAGGGGGTTACGTAAGAGTGAATAGATTGGAAAAGAGAAAGCCGGAGACGACATCCTAAACAGGGAACAAGGGATGAGCCTCTACACCTGTTCAATAGACGTGGGTGGAGTGTGAACCGGGCGATACTTTAGTCTATCTACTCCAATTGAAAAAAAAAAAAGAAAAGAAAAGTGAAAAGATTGGAAAAGAGAACGCCGGAAACGACATCCTAAACAGGGAACAAGGGATGAGCCTCTACACCTGTTCAATAGACGTGGGTGGAGTGTGAACCGGGCGATGAGCCATTTTCAGACAGGATGCTATTTGGTAACTCTTATCGTTGCTTAGCAAAGTTTTATGTCAACGCAAGACATAATCATCTTTGATGTTGATTGTTTTTATCTTAACGTCCCTGTAACCTCAAGGTTGTTGAGATGTTTGAAAGAAAATGGTAACAAAATGGTCACTTGTATTTAGAATCAGAAAGACACAATTAAATCTTCGCGGGTATATATTAATTTATCGATTAATTTGCCCTTTGTAACGAAAAAGTCATTGTTCTACCAGGAAGTTTGAAAGTTAGTGAGATAGAAGATGACTATTGACTTTACATTTGAATTCTTGAAGATTGTAACCATAAGGAAAGCAATTAAACGGAAGTGAATCTCACAGGAGGAATGTGCGAGAGAAGAAGCTACTGGAGTAGAATTTGCGTTTACAAATTATTGGTTTCGCAGTAAAAGGGTGGGACCTAGTTGCTAATCTTGTGACTCGAGGAAATTCATGTATGGAGGGATACCACTGAGCATTGAGCCATGAAGGTACTTGTAGAAAGACACAGGGAAGCCACATTGCGTTGTGAGAAAGTGACTGTATCCGAGATGCCAAGTTGGGATCAATCACATTACACACTCTCCGTTGGATTTTGTCAAGGACACCTAGGTAGATAGCAGGAGCATCCGACCAGATATGACAGCAGTATTCAAAACGCGGGCGGATTTGTATATGTGCAGGATTGTTTCAGACGGGAAAAACTTCCTGGCACATCACAGAGAACCGACCTTCTTAGCAGCGGATTTAGCCATTCTGTACAGTTATTTAACTTGGGGTATGTTGTGAGAGTTAACCTGAGGAGGTGCAGTGTTTTACTTTCAGGGGGACTAGACTGATCCATGCTAATGCGGGTAGGAGCGATTGTCCGTGGTGGTTAATAGATAGCAACTTCGTTTTGGGAGCTTTTTTTGAGTGAATATTGCGTTAACACTGTTTTGATAATAACAATTATTTTTTCATTACTATTTAACCCATAGCAGGTTGAAAAGAGGGAATTATACTGCGGAAAGGGATCTCGGCGAGTTGGACGTTCACCTGGCATCATAAAAATACAAAACAGAAGAAAACATATAGCAATCTACTTAATAAGTTTGTGTAAATTAATGGCAGAGCGCTGCCTGTATGGTAAGTGAATAAAGATTACTTAAAGTTAATGGTGGGAAAGTGTGGTTAATCAACGTCCCAAAGGGACAGGGCAAAGAAATGACTAAGATGAATAATAATAATAATAATAATTAGAGCGATCCGTGAAAATTTCACGGTCTTCCTATTTTAATTTTCTGACGAATCTTAATTCTTAATGATTGAATGTGCTCATGGGGAGTTCTACGACAATAGTCAGTCAGTTAAGTGCCATGCGTAATACACGCTTTGGGCGATCATGTCTCAGAAAGAAACATAACTGACTGTTCAGAAGATTATCCCGCAGTAGGTTGCCATTGCTTTCTGCGGTAGACTGGTTGACAGCCAAGGCTATAGAACCCAATCAATTCCTACGAATAGTTCCCTTAATAACAATTTACAAATAATTCATTATACGATGTTATTTTATTTAATCTATGGTAACTGTCGAACATAACAAATATATATATCAATAACGAGTACCCTAATTCGAAACTCGAAAAGAAATTCAAATTTCATTTAAACAAGTTTTCACGTTGATCAAAGTCTTAACATAATATTGACAATAACGCTAATGCTATCAGTTAATTGTCATACGTGATAGACGTTTGGGCGAATGAGACATGACTGACTGGGTAGACGATTTTCCTGCAGAATGTTGTTTCTATGGTAGACTGGTTGACAACCAAGGCAATATAACTATTTAACTCAGCGACAGATTAATCCTTTCCCGAGGATTATTTGCGAGTCAGTAAATTCAACGAATTCAACTTGAATTCGCATTCGGCTGTCCAATTTCTTTTATCGAGCCGATATCCATTGCACCACAACGAACATCTGCTAATGACATATATTGTCAAAATCAAACACACCAGAATTACAAAAAAAGACTAAACAGTAAAAAAACGCCGTATATATATATATATATATGTGTGTGTGTGTGTGTGTGTGTGTGTGTGTGTGTGTGTGATCCACATACAAGCCTATTTCGCTGTATCACAGCTCATCAGTGTGGTTAGAAACATTCACTTGCTTCTGGCCAGGATCGAAACTCGACCGAGTTGGTGTCAGTCAAAGTCGCTACCCACTGAATAAAAAAAAAGGAAATTTTAACGTGTTATATATAAGCAGTGTATACACATGCCAGTCACCGAAAGAACTCAATTCATTTCTGAAGAGTCACGCATATTCGCAACGGTAATGAGAGCATATATATATATATATATATATATATATTAGCATATTCATTATTTCTGTCTATATTTCTGAGATGAAGTATTGTAATTATTTACATTTTTCAGACTGTTATCCTCATCTTTATTGCCATATTTACAACGTTTTCGGCCGTTTTCTACCCCAGTGCTTGAAATAAAGAGTTCAGTTCGGAATTCCAATCACCTGAAGAAGTCGGAGCGTAAAACGGCCGAAACGTCGTGTATATGGCAAAAAAGATGAAGACAACAGTCCAAACAATATAAATAATATTCATTATTATACTAAAAAAGTTTAAAAACTAAAAACCTACTTATAAGAAATAATACACCCCAAACTTTTAATTCCCTGTACAATATCAATGTTGTTTATGAGTATATTTGGTCACTCAGAGAATGGTTCTCTGTAAATTTAAAAAAAAAGGATACATAGGATACACCATAACCACACCTCACAGACACTCACCTGTCAGATATCGGAGTACCATCGGACAACATATTAATCAGCAACATAAAGATTATAGTAACATTAGACAGCTACTAACAAACAATGTCAAAATGAAAGTTCTGCATAAAGTTTTTCTTTTGAATGTGTGTTTTAGAGTTCAGTTTTCTTAAAGTTCGACGAAATGGATTTGTGAAAAAAAGACAAGTCTGATGTCGCAAACGTAGTAGTTGAATGTTCGTCCTGAGTGTGAATGAATGTCTAAATGATGTCTGTGTTCTTTCTTTTGTTCCCCACATGTAAATGAGGGATGAGGAGAATCAATTAGTGCGCTGTGAAAGGGAGAGTGAGAGAGTGTGAAAAGGGCGTGTTGCTTAGATGATACATTTGCATGACGACCTGTGACTCACTGCTAAGAAAATGAAAACAAATACGCTTTAAATATTTGTGAAAAATAGAAATACATCAATTTTTAGATTTTTTCCTCGCTCCTGATTGGCGGATAAAAAAGACGTTATATTTTATTTGTGCAGGCATCAGCACAGGGCAAAACTTAGTGAATCAAATGTCTTCTAAAAAGAGCTTTTCTATCGATGAATGTATTCGTGTATATGCTTTCTTATTGGCTCATGGAAAGGTATAAGTTAAGTACCTACACTAATTCACTTAAAAAAAAACAAAAAAAAACAAACAAACAAACAAACAAACAAACAGCAAAGTATGAATAAAAAGCCCTAAACATAATTAAAAGGATTTTTTTCCATCCAAATGTTTATATTATTGGGGAATTTATATCACCTATTTTTAAAATTTGGCCTCTGTATCCGAAAATCTGCACCAAAGAGTAAAATAAAAAATGCAATAAAACTCTGATATTATTTGATTTGATAAGCTTTTAATTGCTTGAATAAATAATAAAAATTATGGTCATCATAGTCTGAAGAAAAAAAAACTTCTCGGTTACTAAGGAATTTCAAAAGAATTGTTTTCATTTTTTTTTAATTATAATAATTCATAAAGTTTCAAAAATATTTTAAAAATACTTTAAAGGTCTGTTGCGGTTATATTTTGAAGTTAATAATTGAAGATTATCTGGCCTATCGAAAATTGAAAAGTTTAATACAAATCTTTTGACCTTAATAAAATAATTAAATTTTTTTTGTGTATTTGAAACTTTTTGTCTGGTAATTTCTATGTGCAAATTAAAAGATCGGAGTTTCCGCCATTATCCGAAAAAAAGTTTGTACAATTTTGTCACTTGTGAACGCCATACACTTTTATCTTATCCCTAATCACACACTTGTCATCAAGTGATCGACGGCGGACAGGTCAAAAAGTTCAAAAGCGTGATTAAGAATTAGTCTTATTCAAATTTCATGCTATAAATAAGTAATACTTGTATAAATCAGATTAATTTAGCATAAAATTTACTCATTTTACAAAAATAAGGTGTCACAGGTGTATATTTTATTTTTGCAAAATTTTTACAACCGAGAGTTAACTTTTGTTTACAAATGTGTCGATCACTCAAAAATGGCGGCAAAATTCAAAAATTGAAAAAAAATCTCAGACTTTTATATTCCAATCAATAGAATTTCTGTTTTAAATAAACCAGAGAGTATTTTGCTTTCTGGAAATAGTTAATTTAATCATTTAGCTTTCAATTGAAACTAAAATAAAAATTTCAAGAAAAGTTTTCATTTTTAAAAGTTCAATTTAAAAGTTATATATAAAAAATGACTGGAGGTACCTATAGGTGTGCGTAAGCTCGGATATTTCTCGTGTAATCAAATCTTATGAAATTCCGACACTTGCAAAATGAAACCGTAAAACAAATTTATGATATTCGAAGTAATATTCATACAGAAAAAACAGCAGTCTAAATAAAACTAATTAACATTTAAGTGTGTGCATCCTCAAACGTGTATATAAAAAAAAGTTTACACATACACAAACGTCTCAATTCTCTTACGTCACAACACTCATTTCCCACGCCACTATACACTCGAGTTTACAAAACTCAGCATTCGAATCTACTTATTCCCGCTGAAGACAAAAAAAGTTGAAAGTTTTGTAGCATATTTTTTCCAAATAAAGTTGAAAGTTTTTGGACCTTATTTTTTCCAAAATAAACTTTGGACAATTTCTGATGGAACGTTCTCCTTATTTAAGAAAATAATTTAGTAAAAGTCAATCAATAAAAATAACGACTTTTATCTTAATAACGTTTACCTTAAAAAATCACTTGCTTCCAAAATATGCAAACAAGATATGTGTGTATGTGTGTGTATACGTGTGTGCATTTATTTGTGTTGAAATGCAGCTGTTGCATTTCTTTTATTATTTTCGCTAAGTTTATAGAAATAAATCCCGAATATTTGCTTATGAGTTTCGTCATCCACTAAATAAAGTATAAAATAAAAGTCTATTCACACACGTTCACATTTCAGTTGCAAATTGCTTCGAATATGTGCTTACTTCCGTCAGGACTTATCGGAAACGTCCGACTATTTCCGTTTGGGAGAGTAGTCGTCTTTCGGAAATGTCCGGCCATTTCCGTTGTGGAATTCCGGAAATGTCCGGCTATTTCCCCGTACAGAAGTCGGAAACGTCTTGTTATTTCATACGGCTAGTTCGATGCTGACTTCATTACTTTACAATGTAATTTTTATCTTGTTCTTTTTCTTTCTTGGTTAAAGTTTATGAATAGCAAATTGATTTGGGACGATGTGAATAAAATTGAATACCTAACCCATTTATTCTGTTGCTTAAATTAGTTTTCATGTCTAAGAGAAAAGAAAATTCGTGGGACAGATGTACAAGATGTGAATATGTGCAAAAACTTTTGGTTTTAGGAGAAACAGATAAAAATAAATAGAAATAAAACCGCTAAACGTTATAATTATAAAATTTAGGCAAAATATTGCCTTAATGGAAGTGTTTGCATTTTCTATTAGAAGTATATCTCAGAAGACATCTTTTATATAAAAGTGTCAATTCTCATAACTAAATATTATCATCTGAAGCTTTCTACCTCACCAGTAAGAATATAAATATTTTTAACTAAATAATCCGAATTTTAGGATAGTGATTTTTAAGCGCTGCTTAGATGTGGCACAAGGCCAAAATTATGGGACACTCAACAAATTTTAGGAAAAAGTCTGAGATTTTTCTCCTTTAAGCAAGTACGCACACACATTTTATACATACATATGGTGATGTTCTAAGCGTAGCTTATATGTGGCACAAGGCGAAAAGTATGGAGCACCTATTGATGATCACATGCATGCATATAAATGTCACTGTATTTAAATTTTTGAGGGTCAAAGTAGATCAGATATTATTTTCTACAACATCAAACTTCTTTTTCTTTTTAAATCAATGTTTTATGAACGGTGTACATTACGTCTACCGGCCTGTGGAATCGAGAGATTTAATAATAATGCCCTTTGGTTGGTTTCGTTTATGTAGGAGAAATGTTTTAGGCCCCTTAGACACAATAAGCCTCACATACTCGCTACGCTTCAGCTAAGCTTTTAAGGATATTTCTGATATTTTAGAAATACTGGTACAACTTTTTTCTTTAGTACAGTTTGTCTATCTAGACCGGTTACTATTAATTTGACTATTTAAGAAAATAAAATTGAGTATAGAACCTCAAATCCTTGTGCCCACTAAGAATATATATATATATATATATATATATATATATATATATATATATAAATTAAAAAAGGATTAATTCAATGATGTTAAATGACCATTTCGATATGAAGATCCCCACGGGGGATAACACATCACCTCAGCAACAGAAAAATCCTTTCAGAAAATTTTTAATATTAATTAGGATCGGGTTTTTGGAATTTACCTTCCTGCTTTTTTCCCTTGAATTAAAGTATCTGAATTAAAATATATATATATATATATGTGTGTGTGTGTGTGTGTGTGTGTGTGTGTGATATATATATATATATATATATATGAGTGTGTGTGTGTGTGTGTGTGTGTGTATATATATATATATATATATATCACACACTAAAAGTCTGCAGCCTTATACCGAGCACCCGTAGAATCGCCGACTGACGTCAATTCGGTCGGGTTTCGGGTTTCCAGCAGACGAAAAGTGTGACACAGTGATCCGAAGGCGAACTGCCATGTCGAAGGATGCGTTCCAGAAGCTGAGTAAAGTATTATGACACAGGAAACTTTCACCAGAAACAAAAGAAGAAAATACTAGATTGCTATGTGATGTCAGTTCTTCAATATGGCAGTGAATACTGGACGATATCATCGAAGATGAATTAAAAACTTGAAGCAACTGAAATGTGGATATACAGAAGGATGCTGTAGATATCATGGATCGAGCATGTGAGCAATGATGAGGTTTTGGAAAGGATGGGAACGAAAAGGAAATTAATACTGAGCATCAGGAAGAGACAGCTGAAGTTCCTGGGACATGCAATGAGGAAGGCAGGCTTGAAGAAACTGATATTAACAGGCTAGATAGAGGGAAGGTAAGACAGGGGAAAACAGCGTGTAACTTACTTGACTGACCTGAGCGGGTGGATGGCAGAATGCGGGTTGCGTAGTGTAACAAAAGAAGGCGTGGTAAGAGCCACCAGGGATAGGGAGACGTGGAGGGCTATGATCGCCTACGTCCTGAGGAGACAAGGAACACAGAAGAAGAAGACTTTCGACAGCCATGACAGTCGCTATCAGTAATTGCGTTTTTATGAAATTGTGTTTCACTAATTCAGACGCTCCAATGTTTACTGGAGACATTTTCAGCCTACTTAAAAGGGACTTTTACAACATTCAGTCAGTTTATTACCGTATATCATACGAGCTTTGATTTCGAAACATGATTGACAAAATTTTCGCATAGTAGGCTGCCATTATTTTCTGTCGTAGACTGGTTGCCAATCAAGACTATAGAACCCAATCTGCCCTGTTATTCAACCCATAGCGTATCTCAGTGTACCTATACATATTTTATCTTGAAACGCACCCCCTCTCTGATATTGTTCAATTTTATACGAGCCTCAACATAATCCACTCTTTTATCCAAGCTTAAACGCAATTTTCAGGTCATGGCATTAAATAGGCTTTGCTGTTGACCTCGGTGTCCACTTTTATATGTTACATTTACATACACTCTATCTCTGATATCAAGTAAATTTACACGTAAATATATCACACAGTAAAACCTTTTTTGAAATGATATATATAAAAATGAAGAATAAAGATCAAGAATTTGCAAGAAAAAAGCCGAAGATGTGAGTTACGATTTGTAGAAATAAATATCAATCAGGTGGAGAAGTTCAAATATTTGGAAAGCGTTTTAAAAGAGGATAAAAAATGTGACACCGAGATCCGAACCTGAACTAGACTAGCAAAAGTAATATGCTAATAGCTAAGCATAGTGCCTAAAAGCTTAAAAATCTTGATACAAACAAAGAAAATATTGCTGTATTGCTTCGTGTTATCCATCGTCTTATATGGCGGTGGATTCTGAACAGTCACCCAAAGGGACGAGGAGAAAATTGGAGACAGTAGAAGTCTGGTTCTGTCGAAGGAAACTGAAAATTACATAGAAGAGCAAGTAACTAACAAGGAAGTCTTAAAGAAAATGGCAACAGAAAGAACACTTAAACTCAAAATCAGGAAAATATAGCTTAGATTCTTTAAACATATAATAAAGAAGGATGGCTCGGAAAAATTAACCCGCAGAGGGCATATTGAAGGCTCCAGAGGTAGGGGAAGTCACTTGCTTGTGGGAATGGATGGCTGAACAAAGAAAATTGTGTTAGGAGGCTTTGTGATATCCACCCTCTTATATGGCAGTGAATGTTGGACAATCTCCTCACGGATGAGAACACTCCGACCAAAAAAGAAAAAATGTGTTGGGAGGCTTTGTGATATCCAGTCTGTTATATGGCAGTGAATGTTGGACAATTTCCCCACGGATGAGAACCCAACAACCAAAAAGATTGTATTGGGAGGCTTTGTGATATCCACCCTCTTATATGGCAGTGAATGTTGGACAATCTCCTCACGGATGAAAACACTCCGACCAAAAAAAAAATGTGTTGGGAGGCTTTGTGATATCCAGTCTGTTATATGGCAGTGAATGTTGGACAATTTCCCCACGGATGAGAACCCAACAACCAAAAAGATTGTATTGGGAGGCTTTGTGATATCCACCCTCTTATATGGCAGTGAATGTTGGACAATCTCCTCACGGATGAGAACCTCCCAACCAAAAGAATTGTGTTGGGAGGCTTTGTGATATCCAGTCTGTTATATGGCAGTGAATGTTGGACAATCTCCCCACGGATGAGAACCCCCAAGAAGAAAAAGAAAGAAAAAAAAACTAGAAACATTAAAAGTGTGGTTGTACAGAAGGATGATGAAAATTTCTTCGACGGCGTGGAGGACAGTAATCAACAGGAGATATTAAAAAAGGTCAACAATAAGAATATTCAGACTCAGAATCACGAAAAGACATTTGATATTGTTTGGACACATGATGAGGAAGGAAAGCTCTGAAAAACTAATTCATCATTTCCTTGGCTTTGTTTATTTTTTGGAATTAATTTACATTATAATTCCGTCTCTTCCAGATGTTATTTTAAAAAGACATAATATTGTGTCGGAGAATTTTAAGTAATTTCTTAGCCGTTATTTTGTTTTCTTGTCACAATTTGCTTAGGTTTCTCGTCACGAAGATAAGACTGGTAGATTGCTATGTGATATTCCTCCTCGTATGCGGAAGTGAATGTTGGACAATCTTCCAATGGATGAGAAAAAAAACTGAAGGAAACGGAAAATTACATGGAAATAGAAAGTAACCAATAAGGAAACCTTAAAGAAAATGGCAACAGAAAGAACGCTTCAACTCAAAATCAGTAAAAGAGAGCTGAAATTTCTTAAACGCATAATAAGGATGGATGGCTCAGTAAACTTAACTCACACAAAGTATACTGAGGCCAAGAAAGGGAAGGCAGTGAGCGACTTGCTTTGGAATAGATAGCTGACTGTAGGGGATGATTGATAAGAGCCACAGAAAATAGAAAGTTGTGGAGAGTCATGATCACCTATGTCATGAAAGGACGCGGCACATCAAATGAGAAGAAGATTTCAGGCAAAGCCTTTGAGCTCTTTCTGCCACAGATGAACCGGTTCCAGAAAACAACAACTGAACCAATGAATAATATGCCAACTAAATTTCAGAATAGATTGTGCTTCGTTAAAAATAAATAAATTCATAAAAATAATAAAAAGAGATCGAACAATTAATTTTTCAAAGATAACGCCTTTAAGGCGAGTAGTATTTGTACTTAAGATGTTCAATATCAAGAGATGGAAAGTTAATAGTAATAAATAAAACAATTTATTTATCCTTATATTTAGTTGTATCCAATCAAATCAAAACAAAATCCCACAAAAATCCGATCCAATCAAAAAAAAAAAAAAAAACCCTACAGATAAGTCAATATTTAAACTTATTAAGTTTAAATATTGACTTATCTAAGTTCCGCCCTTTTACTGTTGAAAGAGCTAAATGAAACCGTCACTTCTACTCTATTAGTTTCTTTTCTCGCACTTCCCGTCTGTGGAACGTCCTTCTATTTACTTGCTTCATTGATAACTACATTGATAGCTACAATCTTCAAAAATTTAAATACAGCATCTATCGTCAGCTTCTCTTTTCTTGAATCCCGTAAATCTTTTGTCCTTTTCTCAATCCTCCCTATTCTCGGTCTTTTCTTTCACTTTCACTCCATGTAATCCGCTGCGTACTAGTGGCATTCGCGCCTTGCCTGGGGTGAAGTTATTTAAAAAATATTCAAAATCAGGGATGGCTGCCCTGTCAATAAATGCCGAATATTTCTTTATAAGAGAACAGCAATTACTATCATTACCGTAACTGAGCTACTAACATTGTTTTAGGATACGGTCTCATTGGTCCATATTCGTTCACACACACACACACACACACACACACACACACACACACACACACACACACATATCTATATATGTGTGTGTATATATATATATATATATATATGTGTGTATATATATATATATATATATATATATATATATATATATATAGTCAGTTAGTCATCCGCAGACAGATCTGTTCAGCTGTATCACAGCTCATCAGTACGGTTAGACTCCGGTTGCTTTTAACCCAGGATTGAAACCCGACCGAATTAGCGTCAGTCGGTGATTCTACCTCTGGGCTAGAAGAAGGCAGGCTTTTTAGCGTGTATATTATTATACACGCCCAATAGCCAGAGTGCTCTAATTCATTACTGAATGAGCGATGCGTACATGCCAGAGTAGCTACTGTTTTTTTTTTCAAAGTCTACCATTCTTCCAGAGTGCTCAATCAGAGTGTATATGTCTGTCGCTCCTTCCGTTCTCTCACTCTCTCAAGCTGTAAAAAATCCCCAAATTCAATTTATGAATCAGTCAGTCAGTTAAGTGCCATACGCGATACACGCTTGGGCGATCATGTCTCGAAAGAGACATGACTGACTGGGCAGAAGATTATCCCGCAGTAGGTTGCCATTGCTTTTTGCGGTAGACTGGTTGCCGACCAAGGCTATAGAACCCAATCTGTCCTGCTATTTAACCCATAACTGGAAGGAAGAGACGGATTAATACCTTTCCCAAGGGTATTTGCGCGTAAGTGAATACAATGGATTCAACTGGAATTCGAACTCGGCTCCTTGGTTTCTCGTTCCGAGCAGATATCCACTGGACCACAATGCACATCCATTTCTTAAATGTATATGTATGTATGTATGTATGTCTGTGTGTGTGTGTGTGTGTGTGTGTGTGTGTGTGTGTGTGTGTGTGAGAGAGAGAGAGAGAGAGAGAGAGAGAGAGAGAGGAACAGAAAGTTGGTGGCATTGTGAACATTGGAAATCCTGGAAAGGGAGTTGGAATTGGAATGGATGCAGTTGAAACATTATCAAAATACCTGACTTTAACACAAATTCATGAACGTCTATTTTCTGAAGAAAGAAGGATTAGTAAATTTAACACCCACAGGATATATTGAAAGCATGAGTGGCAACGGAAGACGGCGGGTGATGCACCTAACGAACTTGCGTAAATGAAGAGCCGAACAATGTATGGGAGGGAGATTAAGCCGGTAAATATTGCTAAGAGCTACTGAGGATAAAATGCTGTGAAGAACCATGATCGCCCACGTTCTGAATTGATATGGTTCATAGAAGAATAAAGCCTGTGTTATTGTAGTGCTCGATATCAGGAGAGAGAGAGAGAGAGAGAGAGAGAGAGCGGGAGAGAGAGAGAGAGAGAGAAATAGACTGGCAGACAGATACAGAGCGGGGAGAAAACATTAATAGTAATAAATAAAATAAAAATAGAGCTATAAATATATTTGTGTATTTTTCACTAGAGCAGGCCACTGATTTAATCGTAAATCCTTTTGGCTTCTGCTACAATGCTTGAAACCAAAAGTAATTTCGGTTCTTACAACGCACATTCCTCTGTTTATAGCCGATTGGATATACATGTGTTTATAACATCGCGTCTCTTCATGGTATTTTAAACATAAACCATTACGAGTGTTTTTCCTTTAAGTTTACAGAAAAAGCAAAAAAAAAAAAAAAATAAAACGTATCTTTGTCTTTCAGATAATCTGTGTACATGTTTTTGTAGCAGTTGGTGCTTATGTCTTAGCGTAATAGATTTTCTTTTTTTGTTTTTGTTTATAGCTGTGGTGTATATGGGCTTCGAGTGTTTATGATTTAACGTCTGAGATTTGTATTTTTAGTGCAGTTTTCTGAGCATAATTTTCTATCAGACGCGTGGCGCAGTTAGATTTAAAACGTTCGCTTTTGTTCCTTCTATACTCGCTCTTCAATTCGGTTTGCGTCTTTCATCTTTACTTTTATTCAAAAGAAGTTCTACAAGAACTTATTGATAGGAGTAACCTTAATAATATGCAGATGACACGGTGTTGGTGGTAGACAGAGAAATAAAACGGCAGGTACTATGTGACAAGTTAGTAAAATATAGGGGGAAAAAAAAAAAGGGACTAACCGAGAACTCTAAGAAAACAGAATTTATTGTCTTTAGCAAGGTGTCAGGATTGGAAATGTAAAAATCAAACAAGTAAAATTATCAGGAAAATGTTAAACAGTTCATGGAAAATATGGTAGAAAAATTCTAAGGTGTATTGGAACAGCAAAAGTTACGTCTTCAAAACTAAGCAAAGTAATAAGACATTGGATAAAAATTGTTAGAATCGAGTTAAAGATTAATGGATTCCTATTTGACGGTGAATGCGGGACAATTTTCAAGCAAATGAAGAGGAGACAAAATATATTTTTAGAAACTGATCTGCTGGGAATTTAATATATATATATATATATATATATATATATATGTGTGTGTGTGTGTGTGTGTGTGTGTGTGTAAATATATATATATATATATAAATATATATATATATATATATATATATATAGCATCATGATGACGCACGTATACTATCTTAATATGGATAGGAAAAGCTACTAAAAAGTTGTAAGTTTAAAAATGTATTTTTTTGACAGTATTGATTTATTTCTATTCTTTTAAACAACATTTAAAAGTATTATTACAGTTAGGTTTACGTTTAAAAATATTCAAAAGCTCTATCGCTTTCTACATCACGTGATGTAAACATCTCGCGACAGACGCTTCTCGCGACGAACGCTTCTAGTTTATATTTAAAATCATTTGTTTCTGATGAAAGGCCGAGACCCGTCTGAAATATCAAATATGTATATATAATAATAGAAATAAATAAATATTGTCAAAAAATACATTTTTAAACTTACAACTTTTTAGTAGTTTTTCCTATCTATCTATCTATCTATCTATCTATCTATCTATCTATATATATATATATATATATATTTAGTATATCGAGGCAGCAAGTAATTTTCTAGACATATTCTATTAAATATAAGAGACAATGAATGTCAATTATGTTTAATCATGAGCCGTTCTAAACGTCGTATTTTTGCTTTAATTTCAGTTGAAAATAAAGACAAAAATTCTCCAACATTTGGATAATTATTTATTGGTTTTCTTCGCGCTATCCCGCGGTGTGACGTCATAAAACCGCATCGCAAACTTAAGAACTGCGTTTATTATTTTTGGTAACTATTGCCGTTGCCAAGCGGAGTTTTATGTCAACACAAAATAAAATCGTCGGTGATGGTGGATTTTATAATATTTCAGTTTAAACTACCTCTCTGAAGACGGCTCATGTGAGCCGAAAGCTTAGAAGAAAACCAATAAATAATTATCCAAATGTTGGAGAATTTTTGTCTTTATTTTCAACTGAAATTAAAGCAAAAATACGACGTTTAGAACGGCTCATGATTAAACATAATAGACATTCATTGTCTCTTATATTTAATAGAATATGTCTATATATATATATGTATATATAGTAACTAAGTTGTTGAACTCGTAGGTTTATTTACCTTTTGTTCATGCATTTACTTTTATAAAGACTGCTTGATACAAATGTAGAACGTTAGTAAAATATAGCGAAAAAAAAAGGGACTAACTGAGAACTCTAAGAAAACAGAATGTATTGTCTTTAGCAAGATGTAAGGATTGGAAATGTAAAAATCAAACATATATATATATATATATATATATAGCGGCTCGGATTGAAGAATCGGAGACCCGAGAATGAATTCCAATCGTATTTATTACATTCACTTACGTGAAAATGGACAGGACATATGAGAAATCTGAAGAATATCTTTTGTTTAGTTTCAGAAAAAAGCTGAAATTTCCGGAATTCAAAATGAGGAAAGAGGGCTTGGAGAATTTTATACTTACAGGATATATTGAAGGGACAGAGAAAAATCCAGTAATTAACCTAAAGAACTTGTACTTGTGACGGTATTCAGCCAGACGGGTTGAACAGGATTCTTCTCTAAAGGTTTCATGGGTCTGTTGACTCCACAAGCGGTCCCTAACCGCATGTGGTGTTAAGATATTCCCAGTGTAGTTTGCCAACTCTTACTATAGTAGACTCGTTGCCATCCAAGGCTATGGACAGCAGTTTACCCTGCTGTTTATTCAAAGACAGGGTGGTGTGGAGAAGAGATGGATTCAAATCTTTCGTACGTGAATGTAATGAATCCGACTGGAATTCGAACTCGGCTCTCTAATTCCTCAGTCCGAGCCGTTATCCATTCCTCCACCATTTTAAATGGATGGCAGAACAAGAACTAGAAAGTATAGCCAGTCAGTCAGTTAAGTGCCATACGTGATACACGCTTAGGCGATCATGTCTCGAAAGAGACATGACTGACTGGGCAGAAGATTATCTCGCAGTAGGTTGCCATTGCTTTCTGCGGTAGACTGGTTGCCGGCTTAGGCTATAGAACCCAATCTGTCCTGTTATTTAGCCCATAACTGGAGGGTACGATAATAATACCTTTTCCAAGGGTATTTGCGCGTAAGTGAATGCAAGGAATTCAACTTGAATTGAAACTCGGCTCCTCGATTTCTTGTTCCGAGCCGATATCCACTGCACCACAACGCACATCCCAGAAGTTACAGTAAGGGTACAAATATTGTTTACCTTTACAAATTATGGGAACTTGTGGAGGGATTTGGTAGCGGATATAAATGATGGTTATTTCGTGAATTTGCATTCTTACACTTAAATTATCTTTTGCAATTATCGTTTGAAAATAGGTGATAAAAAGAAATCGGAATGGAATTCTACAGGTGAGAAAAAGAAATCGGAAGTGAATTCTACAGGTGAGAAAAAGAAATCGGATGGGAATTCTACAGGTGAGAAAAAGAAATCGGAAGGGAATTCTACAGGTGAGAAAAAGAAATCGGAAGGGAATTCTACAGGTGAGAAAAAGAAATCGGAAGTGAATTCTACAGGGGAGAAAAAGAAATCGGAAGGGAATTCTACAGGTGAGAAAAAGAAATCGGAAGGGAATTCTACAGGTGAGAAAAAGAAATCGGAAGTGAATTCTACAGGGGATAAAAAAAAATCGGAAGGAAATTCTACAGGTGAGAAAAAAAAATCGGAAGTGAATTCTACAGGTGAGAAAAAGAAATCGGAAGGGAATTCTACAGGTGAGAAAAAGAAAATCGGAAGGGAATTCTACAGGTGAGAAAAAGAAATCGGAAGGGAATTCTACAGGTGAGAAAAAGAAATCGGAAGGGAATTCTACAGGTGATAAAAAGAAAGCAGAAGGGAATTCTACAGGTGAGAAAAAGAAATCGGAAGGGAATTCTACAAGTGAGAAAAAGAAATCGGAAGGGAATTCTACAGGTGAGAAAAAGAAATCGGAAGGGAATTCTACAGGTGAGAAAAAGAAATCGGAAGAGAATTCTACAGGTGAGAAAAAGAAATCGGAAGAGAATTCTACAGGTGATAAAAAGAAATCAGAAGGGAATTCTACAGGTGAGAAAAAGAAAGCAGAAGGGAATTCTACATGTGATAAAAAGAAATAGGAAGTGAATTCTACAGGTGATAAAAAGAAATCGGAAGGGGATTCTACAGGTGAGAAAAAGAAATCGGAAGAAAATTCTACAGGTGAGAAAAAGAAATTGGAAGGAAATTCTACAGGTGAGAAAAAGAAATCGGAAGTGAATTCTACAAGTGAGAAAAAGAAATCGTAAGTGAATTCTACAGGTGATAAAAAGAAATCGGAAGAGAATTCTACAGGTGAGAAAAAGAAATAGGAAGAGAATTCTACAGGTGAGAAAAAGAAATCGGAAAGGAATTCTACAGGTGAGAAAAAGAAATCGGAAGGGAATTCTACAGGTGATAAGCGCGAGAAAAGAACCTACTAGAATAGAACTTATAGTTGCATTTAGCTAGTAACACGTTAAGATCTAGTTGCAAATCAAGTAGGACACTTAAATTGATGCAGTCGAGGGACACAAAGCTCATCAGAACAATTGCCATGAAAATATTTGTAGAAAAGACAGAAGGAAACCACATCGTGTGGGTGAGAAATTGACTCAAGTCGAGATGCCAGATCAGGATTGGTTACATTGTAGATGTTGAGAACTCGAGATATGTTGTAAGAGCACCAGACCAGATATGATAACAATATTCACTGCAAGGGCGAATCTTATCTTTATTTCCTACTTGTATATTGTATAGTAATTGGTGTATAGAATTACGATTACAATTAGTTATTTCAACAGTAAAACGATGAGACCAAGTTGCCATTCAAGTAGTCTACTTAAATTCATATCAAGGAGGAGAGTTCATTAAAGTAACAGCTATGGAAATATTTATAGAAAAGGCAAAGGGAAGCAATTCATACTAGTGGGAATGTGACTGAAGTCGAGATAGTAAGTCAGGACCAATGACCCTTCTTTTGAGTTTGTTGAAAATCTCGAGATATATAGGCAGGACATCAGACCAGATATGGCAGCAATATTCAATGCATGTGCGAATGGCAGATTTATAAATGTGCAAAATGGATTCTGACAAGAAAAAATATTTTGCACGACACAATGAAATCAATATATATCACTGTATTTCATTTTAATATTCAGACCATTTCTCAATATTCTTGTTGGTCCCATCCAAGCTGTGTCTTGAACAGCGCCCCTGCTTATATTGTACCCTATCAGAGCTGAATGATCGTGGGACATCAAAATAATGATGTGAGACCTGTTAACGCAACTATGAGCTTACAAATCGTGATTGTCATTAGCGATGTTAATGTGGTGCTTACGCGATATCTAATAACGAAACGAAATTCTGGGAGATGAGATTTCATAACTTATTCGAGGGTATTACAGGAATTTGCATGCTCACACCAGATATGTGATGGTTATCTCTTTTAATATACAGTTATCCAAACTTTTTCCCTGTACTCATTTTTTAGCCTAACCAAGCCGTTCCATAGAACGGTTCTGTTCCCTGCTTTACTTAATATTCAAATACAGTTCACGGTTGTATTCCCTGCCTTACTTAATATTCAAATACAGTTCACTAGTTTTTTCTATTTATTTAATAATTTCACCTCAAGCAAGGCGGGATCACCACTAGTACGTGGCGAGTTTCAGTAAAAAAAAATGTGTACAGTGGGTATTAAAGAAATGAAAAAACGGGAATGGGTTTCAAGAAGAGTTCCACAGGTATAGAGTTCGAGCAAAGAAACGTTCGAGTAGAAGTGACGGTTGCATTTAACTATTTCAACCTAGTCAGTCAGTTAATTGCCATACGTGATACACGCTTGGGCTATCAACTCTCGAAAGAGACATGACTGACTGGGCAGAAGATTATCCCGCAGTAGGTTGCCATTGCTTTCTGCGGTAGACTGGTTGCCGACCAAGGCAATAGAACCCAATCTGTCCTGCTATTTAACCCATAACTGGAGGGAAGAGACGGATTAATACATTTCCCAAGGGTATTTGCGCGTAAGTGAATGCAAGGAATTCAACTGGAATTCGTACTCGGCTCTCCGATTTCTCGTTCCGAGTCGATATCCACTGCGCCACAACGCACATCCAACCTAGTAGCACACTTAAATTCACGTGGACTGAGCACCAGGAAAAAGCTGATCAGATATTGTTAACCCACTATACACACACACACACACACACACACACACACACACACACATATATATATATATATATATATATATATATAGTCATCTGCAGGCAGATCGTTTTCGCTGTATCACAGCTCATCAGTACGGTTTGAAACGCAACCGAAATGGCGTCAGCCTGCGATTCTACCTCTGAGCTATGGGCGCTCGGTAGAAGGAGGTAGACTTTTTTAGCATTTGATGTATCATGCGCCAGTATTAGAGTGCTCTAATTCATTACTGAATGAGCGATGCGTGGGTGCTCGCGTAGCTACTTTTTTTCCAAACTCTACCATTCTTCCAGGGTGCTCAATCTGGGTGTGAGAGCGTATGTACCCTAGAATCGGTATATTTTAATTTATGAAGAAATCCCATATCGCGTTTCTAATGAATATTAATGTAATAGTAGTTGGTTCGATATATGAAGTTTATTTAAAGTTATTATAATTTAAATTCTTTTCTATATCATTCTAATTTTTATTTCTTTCTTTTAATTTTCTCCCCTCCCTCCTTTCATGTTTATCTTTTTAAAGTTTTATTTTTTAATGATTTAATTATTTTAACGAATTTTTTAAAAAATTAATAGGATATTTTGGGATACTAGTAAGAGTAGTTATTTTTTCAAATTGTAATGAAATTATGTTGCACAATTTAATTTTGTACCGTAGATATATCCCATTATATTTTAGATTAAATTTCAATGTTAAATTTGACATGTATGTTAATATCATATTACACCTAAATTTACACGTCAGGTTAATATTAGTTTACAGCTAAAGTTTATTATATATTTTTTTTATTTACATTTTTATTTTTTATAATTATTATATTTCTAGGTATTTTGTAATTTATTTTGTCTTCTTTGTGGATAGAAGGAATATTATTATGTCATTTTTCATCATATTTAGATTTCTGCATTGGTCTCACTACCAACCAAGTCTGCGGGGAGACCTAAGGCAGGTAGTGGCGTGTTGTTATGACTCCATTTCATGTTTTTCTATCCTCCCTATCATCCCCAGCATTACATAGATAACGTTTTCCTTAGTGTGTGGGCTGTACTTAATAATACAATTTTTTGTATATCTCTTAAGCTGGGGTTTCCAGGGATTCTTTCAATGTGTTGTTTTGTTCCATTTTTTATCATTCCAAGTGCACCTACTATCACTGGCACAACTCTTGTTTTCAATTTCCACATTTTTTCTATTTCAATTTCCAGGTCTTTATATTTTGACAGTTTTTCAAATTCCTTGATTGCTATGTTACAATCCGCTGGACAAGCCATATCAATTAATAGACAAGTTTTCTACTTCTGGTTTTTAACAATAATGTCTGGCCTGTTTGCTTCAATTTTTCTGTCTGTGTAGATGGTGTAATCCCATAGGATGGTTACATCTTCTATTTCTGTAACCGGTGCTGGATGATGTTCATACCAGTGTTTGTTTACAGCTTTTCCATAATGTTTGCACATTGCCCAATGTAAATATTGCCCAACTCTATCGTGGCGATTTTTATATTCGTTTGGGGCAAGCACAGAACAGCCTGAGATTAGGTGGTCTATTGTTTCTTGGTGTTTATCACAAAACCTGCATTTTGGATCCATATTATTATGCATAATATTTGCCTGAAAGTTTCTCGTGAAAAGACTTTGGTCTTGTGCTGCAAGTATAAATCCTTCAGTTTCAGACTTTAATCCAGATGCACGTAACCATCGATGAGTATTAACTTTGTCAACATTGGATTTATTGGCACGTACTGGATATTGGCCATGCAGAGGTTTGTCTTGCCAGCGCTGTTTCATCTTTTCAAGAGCTTTATCTTTGGCTTTCATTTTCATATTTTTTGCCGCAATAGTTGGTTCTTGGCTACTGTTTTGCTTTTCTACAGAATCTACTAACTGTAATTCTTGTTTGTATTTACTGCCTTCTTTTATTATTGAATATTTTTTCTTTCTTTCTTCATGTTGCCTTACTAATTGTATCATCCAATCCTTTGTTGTTTCTATGTATGTTAGTAAGCCGATAGTTGTTGTCTTGTATGACAATTCCAGCTGAATAAGACCCCTTCCACCTTCTTTACGGGGTATGTATAGACGGTCTACATCAGCCTTTGGGTGATGCATCCTATGCTTAGAAAGAAGCTTTCTTGTTTTAGCATCCATTCGCCTGATGTCGTTTAGAGTCCAGTTTAAGATGTTGAAGCTATATTGGACAACTGGGATTGCAAGGCTATTAATGGCCATAACTCTATTCTGTGAATTTAATTCAGTTTTTATTATTATTATTATTAGTAGTAGTATTTTTATTAGTCTTATTATAATTATCATTACGTCTGAGAGAAATTTTGTTTGATACATACATGTAGATATAAATGCATATGTATGTAAATACATATATATATGTGTGTGTATGTGTATATATATATATATATATGTATACATATATTTGTTATTTTTTTACACACACACACATGTATATTAAGGAGACTATAGTCTGAAGAATAATAAGTTCTTGCAAGAATTGTTTCATGTTTTCTTTTAATTTATAAAGTTTTAAAATACTTTAAAAATTCTTCAAAGCCTTGCTGCGTTTAGGTTGTTAAGTTATTAAGTGAAGATTATTTTTGCTTATTGAAAATTGAAACGCTTAATACAAATCTTTAAGCCAAAAGATTTTAAAAATAATTTTTAATTTTTTTCTGTGAAGAAAGGGTGTTTTTTAATTATGATATTCCGTGTGTGACATTGAAAGGTCACGTTTCATAGTTTGGACAATTATGTCAATTCCGGTCAACCTTACTTAGTTTGTCAACACATCTGGCTGTCATCAATCATTTAACGAGTCAGAAAGATATGACCTCCGTTTATTAAAAAAAATGTAAATTTCATGGTATAAGCAAGTAATACTTGTTTCATATCAGATTGACCTAACTTCATATTTTGTTAATTTTCCAAAAAATAACGTGTCACAGATTTATATTTTATTTTTGCAAAACTTTTAAAACCGAGAATTTACTTTTGTTTACAAAGCTGTCAGTCTGTCCAAAATGGACGAAAAAAATAGCAACTTTTGAAAGCTCTCAAAATGTTGAAATTCCAATAAATATAATTTCCATTTGAAATATACCAGAGTATTTTGCTTACTAGAAATTGTAAATTTAATCATGTAGCTTTCAATTGAAGCTAAATTGAAGTTAAAGCTAAAAAGAAAGCTTCAAGGAAGGTTTTTTGTTTTAAAAAATCACTTTAAAACGTAGGTATCGAAAATGAGTGGAGGTACCTAGATACAAGTCTTACTAATTAATCCATAGTTCGGGGGAAGAGAGGTGGATTAATACCATTACCATAGTTATGTGAGCGTAAGCGAATATGACACATAAAACATAAAATTGAAACTCAGTTCTACGATTAACAATTCCGAAGCATTATTTATTACACCACCCGCACATTCAAGCTTACAGCACCTGTTGTTTCCAGGTGGTCAGTCATCTAAATACTAACCAGATTTGACATTGCTTAACTTCGGTGATCGTCAGCCTTTGAGATTTGAAAAGGAAATCACTCAATCGGCGGTCGAGCGCGAGGGAAAATCATTTTACTCGGTCGACTCCATTTTCTTAATAGTCGCCTCACGTAAACATGGCGTGAATCGCTGACGGAAAAAAAAACGAAATTTTAATTAAAATTTCGAACGTGTTAGAAAGGATTTAAAACATTTAAAAAATGATAACAACAAAATTTGATCTTTCCTCTTAATAATAGCATAAACATTTTGATGATAAAACTTTGTTTTTATTAAGTTTGAGCCCTTTTGACATCATGATATGCTGTTTTTTTTTTGGGGGGGGGGGGGAATTGAGTGGGGGTACCTAAATCCGTAGCTTTTTCTTGTTGGACTACAACCTCCATCTTATAGATGATAAAAAAATAACAACTTTGATTTTCTCAACGATTTTCTTTTAAAAAATGTCTTACTTGGATAATTTGTTTTTTGGTGCGTGGTTGCAAGAAGTATGTGTATTTTTTTTTCTTTCTTTCAATTGTTCGTTTTTACTTTTCGTAAGCGGGGAGGAAATATAGATATTGAATCAAGAATAATATTTTTCAAAATGAGTTTCAAAAATCTGTGAGCGTCTTTAATCTGGGCGACAGAGAAAATTTGGCTCCACTCTGGAAGCGTTAATTAAACGAATGTTTACACTGAGCGGAAAGATTAAAGCGTGACAGGAGATTGTCAATCTAAATTCCATTTGTCAGATCTTGCTTTGATGATTGCGGGATGTCACTGTCTTTTGTTTAATCACACATTTCGACGTAAATCATGCGCCATGAATAAGACCAAAGAGTTCAATAATGCCATTGTAGGTCATTCTAAGTAACTTGTGAATCTTCAATGGCACACTTTTGGGTTGTAAAAAGAATCAGATTTCTTATTTCTATATTTGAAGGGACACGTTTAATGGCGAGATTTTTAATCGACCGCGGGCGAGTAAAGCAATAAGCTTTAATCATCCAATTAATCTTTTAATCAACTGAGTCGATTGGACGCGTAAAAACTCAAAGACTAGATTATATGTGAAGCGTGTTTTTAACGTGACGCGGCCGTAAACTCCCAACTCAAGGTTCAAGTGCTACCGACGTTAGAGTCTGGCTGAATGAGATATGTTTTATAGATTTAAACAGAAGTAGAAGAAAGTGAAAATTATGAGAATATGGAGATTGAGGAATTATCTACCCTGAATGGGGAGATTTCACGAAGTAACTATTCTTCAGAAGATGATGTCTGAGCGTAACACCCTTCTTAGAAATTGAATGGGCAAATATAAGTGAGTCTATTCTGTAGACGTAGCATATTGGGTTTTAGCTGTAAATGTCTGGTATTTGTATAAAAAGATGCACGTATGAGAAACTGTAGTTTGTACGTGCGTATTTAAATGTTGGTCGAAAGAAGACGTTATGTTCTTATGTTTACACGTGTCTAACTAAATTTGAATTTGCGATTCTGTTTATCATACGGATGGTTTCTGTTTAGATTTGAGAACGTGACTGTTTTTATCGTTAACAATATGGCGCCTTTATTGCTTGGCTGTGAAGTGTGGGGCTTTCATGTATGCGATTGTGTCCCTCTGTGTGTGTTTATTTTTTTGTGATTTTGTGCAAGTTTGCCAGCAAAAATATATATATAAAAAGACATCCAGGGTTCAAACCCAGGTAACGCCAAGATTTGGGATGCATGACGCGATCTTTGAACCTTCATTCGTGCACTAGCAAGTTTAACTTCTAAAAACATTTGCACTGAACCAAATGCAGGCCAACGCCAGCCTCCGAAACACACGCCCAGACACGCATAAATATAACGCCCATTTCTCTGTATATCTCTTTGTCAAGAGATTATATTTTAATCTGTTTTACTCCAGGCAAGGGAGTAAAGCTACAATGACGCAAGGGGTTACTGTATTTAGAAGAGTAAGAAAAATTGCTATGGAGCAAGAACAAAGGAAAGAGTAATCAGGAGGTTATTTAAAGAGGTTATTTAACCCATAATTTCCAGTTATGGGTTAAATAACAGGACAGATTGGGTTCTATAGCCTTGGCCGGCAACCAGTCTACCGCAGAAAGCAACCTACTGCGGGATAATCTTCTGCCCAGTCAGCGTGTATCACTTATGGCACTTAACTGACTGACTGAATCAGGAGGACAGCAGATAGCGATTGATATTGCATATAAATTGTTGCAGTTGGCTGGAAAGCATGGAACCGGAAGGAAGTTTAACGAATGTGAAGAGCGAGAAAATATACCTTGAGCGTAGAACTTACGGTTACATCTATCCACATCAATTGTAAATTGGTAAGACTTCACTGCGCTTAAATTCGAAATCTCGGTCCCATATCGAAAAGATCATTGGAACAATTAACATTAAATTATTTAAAGAAAAGGCAAAGGGAGGTGAAACTGACTGAAACCTAGATAACAAATCTGGATCAATATTATTGATAATTCTCCTTTTGACTTGTAGGATCTTCTTCTTCTTTTATGTGCCCTGTCCTTTCAGGACGTAGGCGATCATAGCCTTCTACGTCTCCCTATCCCTGCTGGCTCTTATGTAATATTGATATGGACCCGGCATGGGACCATAAAATAATAAGTCAACAAGTTGGTAGGTTCCAGAACATATATTACGTCAAGAAGAAATACAAACAAATACAAAGAGATACAAAGAAATATAAAGAGGAAAGTAATAATAGCTTGCGCTGAACTGAAGTCGTACTGGGAATCAGAGTCTATGTCGCCCTTGCTCAGTCCACACGAGAGTCCTCAGGAGAGTCACTCTTACACACGTCCTCGAGAGTAATTAAATCCCGGTTAATATAGGCAAAGAAGAGTCCATTATTAAGTGGGAAACTCCCCCAGAACAAATATAGACTCCGGAGAGAAAAAAATCTCTAGTATGACACAGTGAACCAACCTTCCTGACTTAGCAATTGATTCAATATTCAGTCAGTTAAGTGCCATATGTGATACACGCTTGGGCGATCATGTCTCGAAAGAGACATGACTGACTGGGCAGAAGATTATCCCGCAGTAGGTTGCCATTGCTTTCTGCGGTAGACTGGTTGCCGACCAAGGCTATGGAACCCAATCTGTCCTGTTAGTTAACCCATAACTGGAAGGAATAGACGGATTAATACCTTTCCCAAGGGTATTTGCGCGTAAGTGAATGCAAGGAATTCAGCTGGAATTCGAACTCGGCTCCCCGATTTCTCGTTCCGAGCCGATATCCAATGCACCACAACGCACATTCAATATTCATCGACCTTAAAAACGTTCGCTGACTCTCTCACAAACACATACGTATATACGAACTAACATTAACGCGTCTCGTTAACACGTTTGTCTGCTACATAGAGAAACATTTGTGTCTGGAAGCACAGTTATTTCTCTACGCATCTATACCCCAGATAAAATCTGTCATTTTCTTTCTCTCAGACACGTACTTTAGCGTTCAGTCGTTTCGGTAATATTTTTCTTAATATTAGGCCTCCTCAGAATATTATCACAATAGGCTAATGGAAAGCATTTGTTATACATTTCTTCTTTGAGAACGTGATCAAACTAAAATAATGTTGCCGTTGATGTAACTGCACATTTTATTTATATTTCTGAGATGAGGTAGTATTTACAGTATTTACATTATCCGGACTATTGTCCTCATCTTTGTTGCCATTTGTACGACGTTTCGGCTGTTGTACGCTCCGGCCTTCTTCAGGTGCTAGGAATTTCGATCTGAAACTCATGACTTTCAATCGAAGCTTTACGTAAAGGAATGAGGATGATATACTGCAGTGATTGTAATAAAGGGTTCAGTTCGAAGTTCTTAGTACCTTAAGAAGGCCGGAGCGTACAACGGCCGAAACGTCGTACAAATGGCAACAAAGATGAGGGCAATAATCCGAATAATGTAAATACTGTTATCTTCCATCTTTTTAAATTCTGTCCTTTTATTGTTCTCTCTTCTGAATAGTGTTTTTCTTTTTTTTTTTTTTTTTTCATATTCTCTACCATGCAGTAAGCCCTTGCATGTTAGTGGTGTTATTGCGCTGCTTTTGGGTGAAATTATTGCAAAAAGAAGAAGTGTTTGGATATATATTATAGCCAATTTCATTTAGTTTCCCTTTTTTTTTATTTTGGTTGTTAAGATTCCCACATTGTGAATCAATGATATCAGCCAAGAAACGTGAAACGTGAAATGTTATCAGACGCAAATATTCTGGAGATGATCTCGGGATTAAAGCACTTTCTATTCACTTTCGTCTTAATACATTAATTTTATTTAATTTAATTTATTTAATTTAATTAAAGCATCTCTTAAAATCAGAAATACGGTCAGACTTTTACGTTCAGCAATTAATACCTCGTTGTTTTGTTAAATCTCCTTTTTTTAGTTCATATAATTCCTCAAGAAATTTAAATAAAATATTATATATTAATCCATTATGGGGTTATCTGACGTGGTGTAATGGTTAACAAGCTTGTCTTGCTGTTACAGCTGAGTAGTGAGTTCAAACCTCACAAGATAACCCATATTTTTGGTCTTGTGCCACATCTAAGCGGCGTTTACAAAATCAATATATTAATCAGTTATGTAACAAGCTTTTATAAACGATTATTAGATCTTATATTTAAATTCTTTGGGGGTGAATTATATGAACACAAAAAGAAATTTTTACAAAACAACACATTAAAAATATCTATGACAGTGGAGACTCCTATGTCCCCTTGTTTGTTTCTATAGATGCTCAGTCTCCGATACTGAACACACTTCCTGTATATTACAGTGAAACAGATAAAATGTAACCGCAATTTCTACTCCAACAGCTTCTTTTCTTGCACTTCCCGCCTGTGGAATTCCCTTCCGTTTACTTGCTTCCTCAAAAGCTACAATCTCCAAGAGTTTAAATGTAAGGTCAATAGACATCTCCTAACACACTAACTCGCATCCATTCTTTCAGACACTCTTCCCATCTACCCAACCTTCATCCTCGGTATCCTTACCCGCGCCTTCTGACATTTCCTATATCTAACCACTCTTTCTCATCACTTTCCCCTATGTAACCCCCTGCGCAATAGTGGATATATATATATATATATATATATATATATATATATATATATATATATATATATATTAATGCAGGTTTCATTGAATAATATAGACAAGTTTTGTCTATATATATTCAATACTAATATTTCTCCGACAGACTCTAACAAAAGAATTAAGTTTATTATATATTACACTAAATCCACTACATCTAATTCATTGTCCGCAACGACTCTTCCCCCACCGTTAGTGATTTGCAAAAAACCAATGTAGTATATAAATTCATATGTCCATTTAGAGAATGTATCTATAACAACCTCAATAATATCTACATTGGCCACACCACAAATTCGCTCTCACGGCGTCTGACGTTGCACTTAAATGAAAATTCAAATATATTCCGTCATTTAGAACAACACGGTTATCAATGCACACTTCTGAGAAAAACGCTTGTTGATAACACGTACATACTTAAACCAGAAAATAACAAACAGAAACTAAAAATCCTCGAAGCAATCTACATAAAACAATTTAAACCTGGTTTGAATACAATCAATTTTGATATTTCCAAAAACATACTCAAATGTCTGTAATCAGACCAGGGACCACAACACCACTATTTTGTCACTGTCTTCGGCCATCCGCCACAGTAGTGATGGACTTATATTTTCAATTCAATTCTCCTTATTGTTAATAACTTAAATGTTCTATGTTTACTGTGTGTTAATATTTACTCTTTGATAATGGCTTATGTGAGCCGAAAGCTTAGACCCGATAAAAAAATCAAAAATTATTGTGATTTTTTGTTGTCTTTCAACGACATCACCATCAAGTATATCAGACGGTATGAACGGATCCTACACAAAATTAATATACAAAACTTGTCTATATTATTCAATGAAACCTGCATTAATGAAAAAATGCTGCCAAAATACACACAATATATATACTTTACTTTATATATATATATATATATAAAGTAACCGAAAAAATGTGGAGATGTTCAGACAAAGCGTTAAAGACGCGTTTCGCCGGAAAAAAAAAAACTTATGTTAACTTTGGCGTCAATAGTTCGACTAAAAGAAGTAAAAAAAAAAAAAAAAGCTACGTGTTAGGAGTGTAACCTGGGATTTCTGGGGATAAGTTTGTGGTATTATAGCTCAGTAATTACTCTAGCTTATTACTTCTGTCTTGACACTTGAAAAGTGCCTTTATTTCTCTATGGTTGTTTGTTTTGTCTATAATTACATCCTGGACTAATGATTATATTGTAATTCTCAAATTATATTGCATTCTCTCTCAAAAGAGAGATAATAATAAAAAATAAAATTAAAGAAAATAAGAACTAAAAATAAAATACAACTTTTTCAGAGCCCACAAACTACTGCTACTATTACTGTTGTTGTCAGAAGTAATACAGTCTTTATGCTCCTCTGCCTAGGAATTCCGCCTATAAGCGGTTCTGTGTTACTAGCGTGTGAATGAGAGAAAGAGAGAGAGGGGGGATTTTCACTTTACGCGTTGTCTTACGTTCTGTTCTCTCTGACGACTGGGTCCCTCTCTCTGACTTGATTTTCAAAATTTTGTGTTTTTGTTGAAACCGTTTCAATATGGCGCGGTGTGGTGAGTGATCGGAATGTCTCTTCATTGAAATTTAACATCAGC